>CM076967.1:10392041-10532041 GCA_039105355.1 Benthosema pterotum | reverse complement strand
GAAACCAACTCATGTAACTCAGGCAGCTTTTTAACACAAAATAAAAATAGATGTATAGGGTATGTTTTTTTTTTTTTTTTTTTTTTTTTTTGCTTTTTCCCCCTCCATGTTGATTCAACTTGCTGCAGCTGTTTCCCACACTTGCTTCGCCTGTAGACTCAGGACAGGCGGTGCTAATTTGTGAGGAGGAGGACGAGGAGGAGGGGGGGTGATGGAGCGTTTTAGCCAATGATAGTTGTGAGCCAATGAGCCAATAAAGTGGAGGTGAGTTAGATAAACAAATCTGTTTACAAACACAGTGTTTCTACACACTAAAGTTGCCTCTGTTACCTTTAAAACTGTGGTTTTCAACCAGTGGTCTGGGGACAACCAGTGCTCCTTGAGATGGTTCCAGGTGGTTAACTCTTGAGAGCGTAAACCAGATGAAACACATGGACCCACAAGGGTCCATGTGGTTTCATATAATATAAGTTAAAATATTCATCATCTGAATTAGCCCAAGTCTACACAACTGTAGAAGATTAATGGTCATTTTGATCTGTATGTTTGCACCGTTTTGCTTCCCAAATCCATACTACATACAAAATCAAAAGAAAATCTTTAGTTTTGGGGTCTGTGGAGGCTAAAATGTCATCAAATGTGTGATCCGTGGCTCAAACGCAGAATAAATAGTGGTATCAAAAAAGTTGAAAGAAAACCCTTGCTTTAAAATATAATCTGTGGATCAACCTAACAAACAAGACATTTTTTGGACAACATACAGTATGATTACAGTGACAGCCCTTTGAATGTAATTGACAGCTTATACGCACACGCGTCAAACTAGAGGGAGAGTTTTAGAAAACAAACCGAGTGCTGTGTACGGATGGGGATAAATCACGTACAGGCAGCGTTAAGTATGCAGGCTGTTGACACAGTTCGGCGTACCTCTACCCAGCGCCCAGTTAAAAAGTGAAACGTGAAGCTAAAGACGTGCAGAGTTTGTTTTTCTTTTCGTTTCAACGTTCACAGCAATGAGGTAAGTACGTAAGTAGTGGTAAATAGACCACGGTTAGCCTCAAGTCCGGTCATGCAACAGGTCTTTGTTTTCACTGGGACT
This sequence comes from Benthosema pterotum, assembly GCA_039105355.1. NCBI lineage: Eukaryota > Metazoa > Chordata > Actinopteri > Myctophiformes > Myctophidae > Benthosema > Benthosema pterotum. The sequence goes on along the minus strand of CM076967.1, from coordinate 10,530,942 downwards.
GCAGGGTTTTCCCACAGAGCTGTCATTCTGTTTAAGTTCAACATCCGGAGAGGTAAGGTAATCCTTGGAGTGCAGAAAATGAAAGTTCCCATAGCAGTCATTGACATTTTGGCGCCTGCTGGCCTAATGGTCCGGGCACATGCCGCATAAAATAGACCCCAGCCTGACAGCGTGTCGCGTGTTCGAGTCCCGTTCATGACAACCTACTCCCCTTCTAGCTCTCCCTATTTCCTGTCGGACTCAGGGTCGGATCTAGGAATGGGCATGGGGAGGGGGGGGGGGGGGGGGGGGGGGGGGGGGGGGGGGGTAGGTAAACGCCCTGACTGCCCCACCAAACATGACAGCATGCAAACATACCCAAATTTCAAATATATTTCAAATTAAAGTGCTTACTGTATAATTAAAATGATTTGAAACACTACTACTGCTACTAACTATAACTACAATCGTCTCACCACTAAACCAACAGCATTTCATCATTGAAAACAGAAAACTCTCTGAGTCAGAGCTTTAGCTTTATGCATGTTGCGTGTCTATGCATGGTATGGGGGCGACTTCATCGCGATGAAGCGATAAAATTAAAAAAAGGAGTGAAACTGACGAGCAGACAAAAGTGGAACTGGAAACTGAATAACATCTTAATGATGTCATCAAGATGTGTTTCACTATGATTCACTATGGCTTTTATAAGACCTCCAGTTCCAGACAATGTAGAATGGGGGTATTTATAGGGCTATAGGGTATTTTACTGACACAGTAAAATGTTAAAAATGGTTGGAATTTAACTTAATTTAACACAAACTCTCTCCTGATAAGATGAAACTAGTAGCAAGTAGCAGCAACTCACCTGAAAATCTATTTTCTGACAAGACAAACACTCTACTTCCACAATATAAAGCTTTAACCTTTTCATAGAAAAACCTTTCATAAATAACCCTGTGTTCTCGACAGTGACATGGAGATGCTCATCTTGTTTTTCACAGGTGTCACAAAATGACAAACGATGTGAATATTAATGTGGGTGAATTATGCGTGACTAATATTGTGAATTCCTAGCATGGCTCAGCATCTTAAATCTACACTGTGGTGCTAGCTGGGTGTTGCAAGCGAAGGCGGACCGAGTTGGAAGGAGATTACCAGGACAAAGCACTTAAACCCTTTACTATGCAAGATGTGACTTGTGGGTTAAGAATAACGACAATTAAAGGCTGCTGCATACTTATACTTGTTGAAGTCTGGCGAGGTCTTAAGAGCAAAATTACATAAGTGCATTGATAAACACAGCAGTGAGATTTGTGAACTATAGTGACATAAGAAGATTGGCCTATGGAATACAACCACTCTAAGGACTACAGACTGTACTATCGAGTCTTTCCCATGTGAACAGAGCAGCTACATTTAAACAGATGGCAAATCTGATTGTTGTCTTTCTTATTCTGCATAATTTGTCCTGAAGTAGCATTTTTTTGTGCATGCTTTGGCGATGTAAACGATTTTTTCCCATGCCAATAAAGCTCCTTTGAATTGGAAAAAAAATCTAGCTGGCCTAGCATCACATGTAGAGATGCCAAAGCGATCATTGTGTGCGATTGGAGAGAAATTGAAGTTGCTTTTGTTTATTTGTCTATTAATTTATTTCCACAATCAGGTGGCAAAATGACAGTAATACAGCTTGGCAGGGTATAACATTCACAGCACTCAAGCAGAGCCGCATCAAATAGATAATTGTTTAGAAAATGTGTTGTGTTTTGGCAAACAAAACGGAGTGCACACTGTAATTGCATATTATAGCCTAGGGAAGCAACGGTTCCTGACCGAGCCATGTGGCCCATAGGTCAGCAGTCTATCTCGTGTTTCCGTTTGCGTGAGGCAGCTTTAGGTACAAGTACACCCTCTGGACATGACGCTAATGTACTCTGTCGCGGGGAATTACCCCCTCGATCCAAAGTCCTTCGTATGACTCGGTGCAGGGCGATTGAACCCCCAACCAACCTCAGAGTCTGGGAGGAGGACAGACGCGCTCTAACCACAACACCCCTGGGCTGGGTCTTTTGAAGTAGAGCTGCCAACCTCGCCGTTTAATAACTTCCATATCTAGAGCAGTGTTGCCAACTGCCAAAATCCAAAAATGCACTAGTGGCACTTCCAAAATGCACTGGAATGCGAATCATAGGAGGAAAAATGGTGGATTTTATCTCTGGCACCTGTCAACCAATTCCGACCCCAACTCACCAGCAAAAAAGGCACTAGATTTTCCACCAGGAGTTTTTCACTAATTTTGGGTCTGGAAAAAAGCTAAATATAGCGACAAATACGCCAAGTTGGCAACACTGATCTAGAGCTACCACTGGGGCACATATTATGTGTACAGTATGTACTGTATGTGTTATGAAATGAAACGAAGGGTATTCATGGTTATGATTAGGATCTGAATAAGATGTCTTACCTGAACAACGGACACCCTGTGCAATGAGGCCCCACATGAAGTTGGCACAATATTCACACCAGTGTGGTCCCCGGAATGTGTGGACCTAGGAAAACACACACACATTGGTTATACACCAGTGGTTTTCAACCTTTTTGATACCAGGGCTCACCATTTATTCAGAATTTGAGCCACGGACCACCATTTGATGACATTTTAGCCCCACAGACCCCAAAACTAAAGATTTATTTTACTTTTGTCCACAATAGCAGGCTGGATTTTGGGAAACAAAACAGTCAAACATACAGATCAAAATGACCATTAATCTTCTACATTCTCTAGTTGTGTAGACTTGGGATAATTCACATGATAAAAGGTTCAAGGTTCAAGGTTAGCTTTATTTGTCTCCCGTGGGAGAAATTTGTCTTGGAGTCAGAGACCAGAGCTGCATACAGTGACGTACAGACAGACAACAGTAGACATAGGACAATACAGTTGCACACATACACACATACACCCTAGTGTGTACCCTAGCACGGTTGGGGCTAAATGCTCTCACCGTTGAGGAGCTTAATAGAGAGAGGTACAAATGAGCGTCTATACCTGTTATACTTTATCAACGGTGGAGCTCTGTATCTCCTGCCTGTTCGCATTGTCACATACTCAAAGTTGAGAACATGATGAATATTTTAACTCTAAAGAGTGTAAACATGAAACCAAATGGACCCGCGAGGGTCCATTTGGTTTCATGTTTACACTCTCAAAGAGTTACAATTAGAGTTAAGTTACACCTAACTTTCCAACATTTAGCTGGGGACCACATGGAACTCTCTCAAGGACCACTGGTGAAAACCACTATTATACACACTTGAGAAAAAACAACATCCAAATGTTTTTTAAAACATCATTACAAGCCTATATAAAAAGAACATGTTGGGCTTGTACATCAAATGAATCCTAAATTCATTAAGGTTTTCCCAACTAGAAGATTGGAGGTTTAAAATAGACTTCAAAATTGGGTTATGTCGTTCAGACAGTGGTTCATGGGGTCAGGCTGAATACCAGCAACACGCTGGCTTTCTGCAGCGTCCCATTCCGTTTGCACATTTTGCTAACATGGTTTTCATCCTGGCTGGGCAGTTTAACGGCAGTGTAAGTGATTTTTCTTTCCTTCACAGTTTTTCCATTATTTTTTTGAACGGTGGTGTTCTCAGATTGCCTCAGGAAGACACCAGTTCTCAAGATAATGCTTTTTTGGGCCCAAAGCGGTCCATTGTGGATGGATGGACCGCCGTAGCGAAACCTTTTTATTGCATTCTAACAGAGACAGAGAGAGTTTCAAAGAACACCATTCATATTCCTATGACACTTTTTTCAATATGAGTGTTTTTCTAAATATCTAGAATCATATATTCATATTGGTACACCGGTGGCTGCTGTAATAAATCTTGAGAAAGAAGAAGAAATTGCTGCGACTAACGATTATTTTCATAATTGATTCATCAGCCGTTAATTTAAAAGATTAATCGATTAATCAGATTTGGACACTTCACCTTAAAATACAGTATGTATTTTAGACATGTTTTAGACACTTCTAACAACAAATACATTTGAATAGCTACTGATTCGGCTGCTATTCAGACAAACACATTTTTAAATGATTTAAAGCACCTCATGGTGTCTTTAGGCTTATTCTGACAGTCTGAATTAAAATAGTTCATTTAGAAATACATATTAAAGGTTTACATTTTGTTCTTGATACTATGATGATTTTTTATGTGTCATATATTGCTTTGCAGTTTCTAATGTGCATGCGCAACTATCATCAGATTGAAAGGTAAGAGAGAAGCTCCTACAAGGTATGAAAGCTTGATTGTTTAAACTTGGTTATTAGTGGTTGAACTTCATGTTATTCTCTGGGGGAAAAAAAAACTATGCTTAAGTAGGAAACCCTCAGGGGAACTCCAGTGATTAGTTGCTGATCAGATTCATTACTGAATTAGTCGACAACTAATCACATTATCATGGTTGCAGCCCTACAAAACAGATGACCAGATTGACCAGATTCCCACAGGCCTCCAGGACCATTAGCTCTCCTGTGTTCCATCCACACTTGATATTTGTACTACAAGCTCACAGGGCGCTGCAACGTGCTACCACTGGAGCTGCCACAGTTCTGCCATGATGAGGATGCTGCTGGGCAGGGGCGGATGTAACATTTCCCAATTGGAGGGGGGGGCAAGAGAAAATGGTATGGGTGCGGCTTCATCGCCCGTGGCGCGAAGCGACACGGGCGATGAAGCCGCACTCATACCATTTTCAGTTACAGGACTTTTATTAGGCAAGTAAAGCATCAATGATAACATCAGTTGTTGTTGAAGTTGCAACAGACACGCAGCATGCATAAAGCTAAAGGTCTGACTCAGAGAGTTTTCTGTTTTCAATGTATGATGAAATGCTGTTGGTTTAGTGGTGCCACAACTGGAGTTAGTTAATAGTAGTAGTAGTGTTTCATATCATTTTAAATATAGGCAATTTGAAATATCTTGGGTTGTATTCTGCATGCAATTGTGTTTGGTGGGGCAGTCAGGGCTTTTAGGCATGGGCATTGCCCCCCTCATGCCCATGCCTAGATCCGCCCCTGCTGCTGGGGTTGAGTGGTTATGGAAGTAAATAAAGACGCTGTTTTGTGTGTGTGTGTGTGTGTGTGTGTGTGCGCGTGCGTGCGTGCGTGTGTGTGTGTGTGTACATGAGTTCGTCCCAGTTATGTAAGCGTTCATATCTGAGCAGAAAGGGTTGCACAGGAGAGGCGTTATGCAACGTTCGTTGTCTTCAGTCATCATCACCCACTCGAACATGGGACATGTGACGTGCACAGCATGACCAATTACTGTTACATTCAACCTATAGGCCTCCCTGCACAAACACAAAAACACTGCAGCCCAAAGAATGCAACTCACACACAGCACTCCTTTACAGCCAGTCGCACTGGCAGCAACAGTACTGTTGCCAACTGCCAAAATCCACAATGCACTATACTGTAGTGGCACTTCCAAAATGCACTAGAATGCACTAGAGCAGTGGGTTTTCAATCTTTTTTCATACCAGGGCCCACTATTTATTCTGCATTTTAGCCTCAGAGGACGACCATTTGATGTTGAGTCTAGTCTCTCGGAATAATTTAGGACAAGTAACTGGCAAAATGCTGGGCAAAATAGTAATTCTTGCACATTTTCTAAATGTGTAGATTCTTGAAGATTAGATCATTCAGATGTTTGAATATAACTTAACTCTTGAGAGCGTAAAATCATTTTACTATCATTTTACTATCTCAGATCTATAAGGGTCCATTTGGTTACCAATGGTCCTTTCTAGGAAGGAAGGAGGACTCTATCATAGGCAGTGTTGGGAATATTACTTTACCTTGTTAATATATTACTTATTAATTATTACCCTCATTTTAAAGCAATATATTATATTACAATATTACTGTCTGAACAAATGTAATATATTAATATTACTATTACATATTACTTTAAAAAAAAAATTACAAAATATATAATGAAATATTTAGTATCACTATTAATCAAATATTGCGTAGACCAGTGGCATACCTACAATAAAGCAAGCACACTTGATATCTCACCAAATCCATATGAAATCAACTTGAAAAAAAAACGTCACTCCTGAATAAATAATTTGATGACAAATGATAGAAAATAAGTAATTATTTAACTGCAGTTTTATCTGCAGTTGTCAAGATAATTTCACAAGAACATTTTCAATGAGACAGATTGACAGAAAGTAATATTGAAAGTAATGCAGTAATGCAGAAAGAAAAGTATAATATATTAGATTGTTTTAGTTAAGTAATATATTTATATTACAAGTTACTGCATTTTGGTAATATATTATGTAATATATTAAGTTACGTAGTGCACATGTCCCAACACTCGATCATAGGAGGAAAATCAAACCAATTTTGCCCCAAAAAGCACTAGATTTTCCACCACTAACATCACTAATTTTGGCTCTATGGGGGTCTGGAAAAAAGCTAATTATAGCAACAAATGCGCCAAGTTGGCAACACTGAGTGGCAGAGAAGGAAATGATACTCCAATGATACAAGTATCTGCAATCACTCATATGGTAATTCAGGCTGCTAATGTTTGCCAGAAGAAACATTTCAACGTGATTTATTTTGGTCCAACATAAAGGATCCCAGGTGTACATGCACCGTAAATCTCATCCAGCCTTTACAGGTACAAATGTGATCTCTCTATATATTGTGAAGGGTTTAACTACAGCGGTGATTCTAAAACCTTTTAATTTCAAGCACCCCGAGTTTGATATGCACTTATGCAGTAGGACAGGGGGTTTGAAACTTTGACATCGGAGCCACTATATTTCCACACTCATTCCAGAGGGACATATATATTACTGTTTATGCATACCTGGGCATTATGCGGACCGGGGGCCAAATGCGGCCCTTTGGCTGACTCTGACCGGCCCGCGACCACTGGTTTTCAAACAGTGTTCCGGGGACCACCATTGGTCCTTGAGAGAGTTCTAGTTAAATATGGAAAGTTGGTTAACCAGATGTAACTCTTTGAGAGCGTAAAAATGAAACCAAATGGACCCTTGCGGGTCCATTTGGTTTCATGTTTACACTCTCAAGAGTTAAAATATTCGTCATCTGAATTAGCCCCTTGAAATTAAATTAATATTACGCAGACGTTAGTTCAGCCTTTAGTCTTGGCCCTCCGCAATATTTTATGTATCTCATTTGGCCCCTTGGAAAAAATAATTGCCCACCCCACCAGGCCCCGGGGCAGACCAAGGACCAGATGGAGGTCATTACATCGACTCTCTGGCCTTGGATCGCCTTGGGATCCCCCAGGAGGAGGTCGCCAATGTTGCTCAGGACAGGGAAGTCTGGAGCTCTCTGGTGGGGCTGTTGCCCTCGCGACCCGACCTTGGATAAGCGGATGAAGATGGATGAATGGACAGCTGGGCGGACCAGCCTTGCATGGCCAGCCAGACTAATATCACTCTGTAGACATTATTACTTGCGTGAACGGAGCGGGCGCAAGTATGGCGATCAGTGCGCGGTGTTCCGTGGTCGGCGGTCGGTCCCTCGGGTTACTCCGATTGGCCGGTTTAGGTGATGATGTAATGGTGACATAAGTGAAAGAGCTTCATAGCTAAAGTCATGAGTATTAACCCGCTCTGCTCACGCACGGGTATGCCATGGCCTACTTGTGCGCAATGCGCAAATTTGCACTGTACCGAATGCTGATCTACTTCTGGAAATGGCATCTGGTGATGATAAACCAGCCCCCCTCATTTGCAAATCACACCTCCGTGAAGTGAGAGGGCACTCTTATCACCACACATCATCTCATTCTGGCATCAGAATGTTTGTCTTACGCAATGTTTGTTTACACAAACACTGAACATTGTCCATTCATTCCCAATGGCATTTAATGTTTGTGCAGGACAAAGTCACACTCACTCACTCACTCACACACTCATGACATTTTAGCCTCTCAGAATAAAGAATATGTTGTATTGTTGTTGTTTTCCATTAGATTTTATGGACAATTCCATGCTGCATTAAGGTGAGACATACAACACTGATCAAAATAACAATTGTTGGGAGACCGCTGGGCTAGTGGTCTAGACCCATGCTACATATAGGCTCCTGCCTGACTGAGTGTGTTGCATGTTCGAATCCCATTCATGAGAGCCTTTGCTGGACGTCTCTGTCCGTCACTTCCTCCCCCCACTGTAACTATCACTAAAGGCACAAAAGCCTATTCCACCTATTTCCAATATTAACTTGTGCAAGCAGAGAAAACGCAAGTACTGTGATCAACTTCCAGTAGGTCCTCGGTCGGTTATCGGTTTGTGATGTGTGTGCACAGAATTCAACTGTAATATTGGTTATTGTCACAGACAGAAGTCATTCTATCCTTTGCAACTGTATCAGAGTTCAGCCTTGATTAACAACCATCTCACCAACCGCCATGCTGTAGTGACTGTCTTGTTTCTGGTTTCGAATTACGCGCAAGATGCATGGAACTCTACTTCTCCAGTCAGTGGGCATTTTCTTTAGTTTATTTGCTGAAAAGCTCAGAAAAGAATAGAAGCGTCTTGAGGACGTTAGGAGCAGGAAGAGGAGGAATACATATAAATACATACATACTTGTCGTACAGGTACTATAGAGATGCGCAGTGACCTCACCGCCCCGGTTCCGGAAGTCTTTTCCCAATTCATTTTTCTCATAGACTTTTCGAAAATAATTTATATCAAGACGATTACGTCGCGGACAAAGCCAACTCGAGTCGTGACGAATCATGATGACACACACAAACTTTTGGGACAATAACATAATTTCTAAGATGAAAAATGAAACAAAAAGTCTTGTATCATGCCGTTTTCTACTTCTTCCTAATTATATATTATATGACGATATTGTGTTTGTTGTCATGATTTGTCACGAACTGAGTTGGCTTTGGCCGCGGCGCAATCGTCTTGATATAAATTATTTTCGAAAAGTCTATGAGAAAAATGAATGGGGAAAAGACTTCCGGAACCGGGGCGGTGACGTCACTGCGCATCTCTATAGATTGTATTCTGATGATGTGCCTGCTGTGTTAGAACTAGTATGTCTCCCGTTGCGTTCTCACTTGTCGGCCGTTGTGTATTGTTAATGTTATGTGGCCCGGATGTTTTTTATGTTTCTATATTAACCCCACCTTGCCATACTGTAGATGCGTAGCCTAGCTGTGTCTTTTGTATGAGCACTGCAGCATCATAGTGGTGTCGTATGTATATGCTAATGCAACATTTGGTGTCATTTTACATTCTCAACAGTTACAGTAGATCTTATAAGGGTCCAGATTTGGTCACAAACTCTCCAGTATTTAGCAATGAGGACCAAGTGGTAATGAACCCTCAAGGACCACTAGTGGTCCCCTGGACCACAGGTTTAAACCACTGGCCTAGACCCAGGTCCAGGCGGTGTGATATAATCAGGCTACTCTGCGCTGTGGACACACTGATGAAACCGTCAGCAGAGGAGAATCACAGATTAGCGTCCTGTCCGCTGCTCACAGACGCTAGGAGACAGCAGATGAACCCCCGCGGACTGGAGCACAGCGTTCGTTGGATTAAGAGCTTTCAGTAACATGTCTGGCATCTGTTGCTGGGCTGTTGGACAGGTTGCCAACATCTTCACAACGAGATCTGTCTGCGAGGCAGGAATACTAATAACAGATGCGAACGCACGCACACCAGCACGCACCAACAGAAACACACTGAAATATGAACACAGGAAAGCACACACAGGGAGGAAATAAGACACGTGTGTGCATCAGCGGCACACACACACACAAACACACACACACATACACACAGGAACGAAAAGCAAGAGGGAACACACAAATTTAGACAAAAAGTAACACGTGTGCTCTCACACACGTGCATATACAGACAAAGAACACGAACACACACACACACACGCTCTCACAAACGCGTGCACGTACAGACACAGAACACGCACACACACACACAAATTGGGAAGAGTGAATAGATAGCGGGAAAACACACTTTCACATAAAAAAGATTAACATACGCATGCACAGATGCACACTCGCACACACAAACGCGCACAAAACACGAACACACACAAATGCACGTCACATGCACACATGCCCGTGCATGCGGAAGCGCACGCACACACACGCACACGCACACGCACACGCACACGCACACACACACACACACACACACACACACACACACACACACACACACACACACACGTGCAGCAGCACAAGCACCTCTGGGTAATTGACACGTTGGTTAGGAGGTTTTAGTGGTCTGATGTATAACGGAGATAAAAGTCCAGACAGGTGGTGGATGAATGTGTCTTTTCAAAAGGTAGCAGACGTACAGACACAGCCAGACAGACAGACGTACGGCTGGGGGGGGGGGAGGGGGGTCATCCTGAACTGCAGGTTGACTGTAACCTTAGACACAATGAGAACAATGTTCAGAATGCCCACAGGCAATCTACAAGCTCTGGATTTCAAGCTCTTCTTTGAACACTTTTCTGCCTTTTTCCCTTTCTGTTTTAAAAGTTTTTTGGACACTTCATGATTTTTTTATTAAAGGGGAACTCCACCCATTGTCAACATTTTAATATGTTATTAATATACTATATATTCTATATATTCTATTTCTTAGGAGAAAACAATGAGAAACATAGCTTTAAGATGCAACAATTGAGCAATATTTAAGCCATAGATGAGTTTGATGTGAGGCAAAAAAGGAGATATAAGCTCATGGTTCCTGTTTCTCTTCGTTTTCTCCTGGGAAATAGATTTGGTATGTGTCAGATGGAGCTGTAGCAGGGGATCTTAAACTTGGACTCTGCTTTCCTCTTATACTTCTGCAGTATACTTCATTGTACACTCAGCAGTGAAAATACCAGTTTGCTACTTTTAATATTTGAAAACCGTTGAATATTATAGGATAAATAGGGAACACAGGTTGAAAGTAGTTCATTGTAGAGCAGTGGTTTTCAACAAGTGGTCTGGGTCCTTAAAGAGAGTTCTATGTGATCCCCAGCTAAAACAATGGGAAGTTGGTTAACCAGGTGTAACTCTTTGGGAGCGTAAAAATGAAACCAAATGGACCCGCAAGCCGCAAATATTCATCATCTGAATTAGCCCAAGTCTACACAACTGGAGAATGTAGAAGATTAATGGTCATTAATGGTTTGATCTGTATGTTTGACTGTTTTTTTTTGTTTGTTGTTGGGGCTAAAATGTCATCAAATGGTGGTCCGTGGCTCAAATTCTGAATGAATAGTGAGCCCTGGTTTCAAAAAGGTTGTGTTCTACAAACAGACCACAGACCCAGGGCAATAAAGAGAGAGTGGGTGGGACATGCTAGAGCACACAACAACAACAACAGGGAGTCAGATTGGAACTCGAGGGACTACACAATGAGCATATGGCCAGTGAGTGCACTAACTAAAGTGACCCGGCTGTTTCTCCTGAATAACATGACATGCAGTGACCAAGCTTTACAGCTCCTATACAGTTAAACACCCCCGGCCCGACGATCGATCGTAAACTATTTTACGAACGGCGCGACCGTCCACCGACCGCACTTAACAAACTGGAGCCAGCGTCAGACGGACAGGGCGGACCGTAGGGGTGCTATACTGTGGTGGTGGGAGTGCTTAGATGGAAATCAATGACAATCAATGCGGCGCTGCTGTTAATGGCTGAAGGTATAGTGTATCCATTAGATATGCGTGTTGCCCTTGCTGCCTGACAGCTGCATGCCTTCTCACGATGGCTGCATAGTGAAACGCATGCACACGCACACGCACACGCACACACACACTGTGCTGTCCCCATTTACACTAGCTAGAAGCAGGCAAATCCAAACTGTATCAGATTTTTGCCACATTTAGATTGGAATCCGATTTGTTTGAATAAGTCCAAACACAAACAAGTGGTGAATAAAAACAAGTTATGGGGCAAAAGTGCCATAGCAAAATCAACACAAGAGTACTAATCTGTCCCTGAGAATGGAGAAGAACAATAGTTAGAATCTATTCAAAACAAAACAATAGTAATTCTCAGTCTATTAAGAAAAGTCTCCACTGGATGATTCAACTTAGCAGCACTGTACTTAGTCATAGGGTATTACATATTTGAACTCTTACTCTTCCCATAAATACACCAAGATTAGCTCAATGAGCCCTCAGTTCCTTATCAAGTTCCAAAAGCTGAAATGTGACCATGTTGATGAATCAGCTGTAGCATGTGAGCGAAGACACAATCTTGTAATGTAAACTGCAGTGACTGATTTCATTACATACTGTATATTTAACAACTCACATTTCACAATATGAATTAAAGTCTGAACGAACAAGTCACAACATAGAATCCCATTTTTACAAATGTTACTTGAGCCAGATTCAGAAGTGGTTTCAAATTCACATTTGATTTCAGGAGAACAGTCTCAGTTTGCACGCAAGTACCTTGATGTAAATTCCATGGATTCCATGCTGTGACTCGTTTGTGTTTAGACTTATTTAAACTGAAGCGGATTCCAATCCGGATGTGGCACAGACCTGTTTCAGTCTGGATTTGGCTGCCAGTTTGAACACACACACGGCCGGGCCAAAGATCTGATCATTTGAGAAATAAATCGGAATTGAATCAGATTTGACTAGACGTGACTACAGTGTAAATGGGCCTATCATACCATGCTTCCCTGATGTCACACTGTTCAAAACTCCTAACTCACTGGTGATCATAACACATTTCTGTACAGTCCAGATATGTGTAGTAGTATTAACCGAAGCAATGTTATTGCTATATTTCTAAACCAATACGATATATAGAGGATGCAGTCTACTTACAGCATACAATATACACATCCAATACTGCCTTCACTGTTTGCTTGCACTTTGTCTGACCCTATTACACTTGCTCATGTTACTTTTTGATAGGTTACTTTTACAATTTGTACTTTTTTCTCCTCTCATCTGCTCATATGTGAGCAATTAATTTATATCTATCCGCCTGGAAGCTAAAAACGGGACATCAAACAGATTGTGCCTGTGATAACCGTCCTCGGACAACAAACCGATTTAGCTATGGATAACCATGAGAGAGAGAGAAAAAATAAGAGAAGAAATGACGTTCAAAAGGAACCTTTTGCTCAGAGAAGGAGAGACTGAGAGAGGGAGAGAGAGAGATGGGGGGACGGACGGGAGGACATCAAAAGGAGTCTTGAACACAGAATCTTCAGAGGAGGACTGACTGCCTCTGAAACCTCCCCTTCCCCACACCTCCCTCTCTCTCCTTCCACCACATCCTCTGCTATAGGTGTCAAACAGAAGCTCTCTAACACACACACACACACACACACACACACACACACACACACACACACACACACACACACACACACACACACACACACACACACACACACACACACACACACACACACACACACACACACACCAGGGCGGATGTAACATTTCCCAAATTGGGGGGTGGGCGGGCAGGGGAAAATGGTATGGGCGATGAAGTCGCACCCATACCATTTTCCGTAACAGGACTTTTATTGGGCAAGTAAAGCATCATAATAACATCAGTTGTTGTTGAAGTTGCAACAGACACGCAGCATGCATAAAGCTCAAAGGTCTGACTCAGAGAGTTTTCTGTTTTCAATGATGAAATGCTGTTGGTTTAGTGGTGAGACGACTGTAGTTAGTGAGTAGCAGTAGTAGTGTTTCAAATCATTTGAAATATAAGCACTTTCATTTGAAATATCTTGGCTTGTTTTGCATGCCATCATGTTTGATTTGTGGGGCAGTCTGGGCATTTAGGGAACGTCCATGCCTAGATCCGCCCCTGACACAAGACACACACACACACACACACACACACACACACACACACACACACACACACACACACACACACACACACACACACACACACACACACACACACACACACACACACACACACACACACACACACACACACACACACACAAACTCAATTCACTCAACTCACCTTGAAGTTGTGGATCTTCTCGTAGGAGCACTGCAGCCCCTGCTGCAGCCCCTGCTGCTGCTGCGTCTTCTCGGGGCTGTCCCTGACGGCGGTGACGCTGCGCCTCACCGGCGGCGAGGACGAGATCTGCGGACAGGAGGAGGCCAAGAGTTTAACAGGCTTCCAGAGCAGCGTCCCCTTGCAGCCCAGCTTGATCCCCAGCGCCAGGGCCAACAGCTCCTGGCGCCTGCGATCCCCCGGACCACCTCCCCTGTTGTTGTTCTTGACCACCACCACCGGCCGGTGGGTCATCACCAGCTCCGCCGGCCCCACTCCCACTCCTACTCCTACTCCCACTCCCACTCCTCGGCCTTCCTCTGCCTCCATGGCCAAAGTGCGGTCCTCCTTCCTAAGGGCTCTATCCGGACACTTTAGTGGCCCCTTTAGTGCGTGCAAACGGTGCCAGCCAACGGCCCCCGGAGCTCCGCAGAGAGAGAGAGAGAGAGAGAGACGGCAGCTGCTCTCCCCCCTGACCGCGACCCACCAGCAGGGCTGACTGATCTGACTGACGACAGGCAAACAGGGAGGCAGGCAGGGAGGGAGGGACGGAGGCGGCTCTGCATCTGATCTGATTCCAGCAAAGCAACAGGAGGAAAGAGAGGGAGAAGGAGGAGGAGGAGAGAAGAGGAGGGGGGCAGGGAGGTGGAGCACGAGTGAGTGGGAAGCCTGGAGGGCAGGAGGAGTGTGTCTCGCACAAAGGCCCTCTTTCACACGCACACACACACCACACACACACATAGAAGAGAGAGAGAGAGGGGGAGAGAGTAAAGGGTCCCTAAGGGGGGTGGGGTGTTATTATGCGGGAGGTGGTCCGCTGTCAGGATCGTTCCACACGGCTCAGCGGCTCTCCAAAGCGGGATCATCAGCGAACGGTCCAGGGACAAGCCCCCCCCTCCTCCCCGCCTCTCTCTGTCTCTCTCTAAAGTGGGCTGCCACTGAAGCGAGCGCGCATAGCCACACACACACACACACACACACACACACACACACACCCATTAGCACTGCCTTCCGGACAAAACTCCCACTTCACTCACTCACTTAGACACCGGAGATAATACCTTGTCTGTCTGTCTGGGTTTACCTCTCACTGCCCCTGTTTACAGTCCAGGACTGGACATTACACCAGTCAGTGCTTTTCAACCATTTTCATATCAAGGCCCACTTGAGCCACTGACCACAAGGACAAGGGAAGACTATGCACCCACTGCACACAAGAATGTGGTAGAAACACTATACCAAGACATCAGATACACATACGCAAGATGACCATGTTAATGAGTTTCCTTTTTTCTGAGAGTGTACAAATGTGAACCAAATGGACCCGCTAGGGTCCATTTGGTTCACATTTGTATACTCTCAGAAAAAAAATTGAAAATGCATGAAATTCCCCTTTAAGAGGCGTCCCCCCACAAAAGTCCCACGGTACTTGCATACAAATTACACAATGCGAGTTTGAAACTATGACCAATCATAAAACCTCCCTTGCCTATTCAGGAGAAATACAACAATGTAAGCAAAACAGAGCAGTGAGATTTGTGACCTGTTGTGATTAAAAGAAGATTGGCCAATGGAATACAACCACCCTAAGGACTACTGTCTGTAGTATCTAGATTCTAGAGCTTGCCCATGTAAACAGAGCTGCTGCCTTTAAAACAGACACTTGCTTTGGCAATGTAAACGTTTGTGTTTCTCATGCCAATAAAGCTGCTTTGAATTTAATACGTTTTCAACCCTATTGATATCGTATCATTCATATCATTTGAGCAATAGACCACCATGACTTAGCCTTAGGCTAAGTCATGGTGGTCTATTGCCAAACTAAAAATACTGTATGTTGTTCTATGAAAACGCACCTCTTCACCTCTCCTCTTAGGCCATAACACTTGCAGTAGCACTTGCCCCAGCCTCGACCTCCTACAGTGCGTATGCAGGGGCGTCATCTCTGGGTGGGCCACAGGGCCAGAGCCCCCCCATGAGAACTCCCCCAAGGAATGTAACACCTCTTTTCAATTGTCAGCACTACTTTTGTGTATTGTAGCTAAAGTGTGTCGTGGTCGTTTTGGAGAAAAGAGACGACAGATCACCAACTAACCACTCCAGCATTCAGGGCTAATTCACCCCATAACTAGGTCTACTGCTGCATGTTTGTATCTCATTAAGCTCTTCATTATCAGCTTCATTCATTATCAGATTATCAGAACAAGAGTTGCAGCTCAAGAGCCCATCACAGCGATGATGGCTATCCAAACAATCCATGGGGTGGGGTGTGTTTGTGTGTGTGTGTTGGTTGTTGGGATGGGGGGGGTGGGTTTGACACCTGCCGCCAAAACACAGTGACAGAACCTGCCGTTGGAACGGGGGAAAGGGGAAAGCAGGGGGGGTCAGTCCTTAAATGCTTAAAAAAATTGTAAATTGTTATTGTTGGATAAGATGTTTTCCACATTCCCAGGCTGTGTCAATGTTGGCACCATTTAGGAGATAAAAACTTATCTGCTGCTGATAGAAACTCCCCAAACACCCTCTCCACAGCGCTAGGTCCAAACACAACTGATTGCACATGGTTCCCAGACTCTGTCTCCCCAGTCAGGCTTTACACAGCCTGCAGGAGAGAATACATTTTGTTTCTCACTGTACCGTAATGATCTTTATACTTCCACACTGGTCAATTGCAAATGATCAGTGTCTCCATTCAGACACCACCTCTAATGACTCTAAGCATGACATCTTGTGACATCTCCACTACGGCAACACAAAGTCGATCCGTGCTCGATAGATAAACCTGCTTGCCGTAGCAGCCGTTACTACTATGGCAGGACACACACGTTTGACACACACATTTGACCACCAGTGGTCATTGAGATGATTCCAGGTGGTCCCCAGCTAAATGATTGGTAACCAAATGAAATAGATCTGTAACTCTTGAGATTGTAAGATGACACCAAATGGACCCTTATGGGTCCACTGGGTTTCATTTTACGCTCTCAAGAGTTCAATTATATTTACACATCGGAATTACTTAATTTTCAAGAACCCACACAATTAAAAAAGTAGAAGAATTGTTACTTTGACATTTTAATATTTGGATCCTTAATTTTGGGTCCGAGAGACTAAACTCAACATCATGAGTCCAACAATGGTGGTCTGTGGCTAAAATGCAGTACAAATAATGAGCCCTGGTATGAAAAAGGTTGAAAACCCCTGCCCCAGGCTGTTCAGGTGGTCATACTGAGTGCCAGGGGAGAGGGAAAAAAACTTAGTGGTTAAATCGCGACTTGCTCATGGACATCTCGTTGAACCTGGGACATTCTGTTTGTTCCCCAGACGGCCTCTGTCTGCAGCATTCAGCCAGGGGCGGATTGGCCATCTGGAGTACAGGGAGTTTTCCCGGTGGCCTGCGCCACCTAGTGGCCTGGACAAGATCCAAAATGCACTAGTGGCACTTCCAAAATGCACTAGAATGTGCTAGATGCTCGCCTGGATACATACAGATCAAAATGACCATTAATCTTCTACATTCTCTAGTTGTGTGGACTAAGTTGGGCTAATTCACATGATGAATATTTTAACTCTTGAGGGCGTAAAAATGAAACCAAATGGATTTCATGGTTTCATTTTTACGCTCTCAAAGAGTTACATCTGGTTAACAAGCTGCCCCCCCCCCCCCCCCCCCCCCCCCCCCCAGCGTGGCCTGGCAAAGGTAAAATTGTCCCGGTGGGAAAATATGTGCCAATCCGCCCCTGCATTCAGCTATACATACCGGTATATGCCTACACTGTCTGCACTGTCTGTGTGGTAGTAACCACAGAATGACACATAACCAGGCATGAGTAATGCTTAACTGTTTAACTTTATACTCGAGCTATTTCATGCCACATGCCAGTATGACAACGTCTAAATCAAGCTTCTGCAATGTCTCTGTGTCTAGACCCAGACACTGAGAGATCTTTATCTTCTTACCTTTTTTCAACCCGTTTTTCGCCCCTACTTTTGAATCCTGGAGATGTTTTGTACCGGAGGTTTCCACCATGACGGCCGATTTGCAAAATTAAAGGCTAATTCCACACCAAAACACATTGGGCATCCATCTACCTTGATTCCTGTGACATGATACATAATGCCCTTGATTTTGGTCATAGGTCCCCCTCCCTCCAATTCAGTTTGCATTGCTGCAGGTTGTCTTTATTCTGATGTGGGTATTTTAGTAGCTCCAAACTTTTTTTTTTAATACACAACCAACCATACACTACAAGATAATTGGGCCACTGATTAAAAAAACAAACAAACTCAGGTGGCACCTGCGCGACAAGATTTTTAACTGGAGTGATTGGAGAGGAGAGTGGCAGAAGGGAGGGGAGGAGGAGGAATAGATTACGGTACCTCTGGGGTTACATGTAAATCCAGTGTGACGTAAAAACACATGCATGCGTATCAGTATACTATTAAAATATGATGCGTGAAAAAAAAAACACTTTGGAGCTACAAAAATACCCACATTAAAATAAAGACAACCTGCACCAATGCAATTTGTTGGAAGGGACAGGGACCTCAATGTGGAATTCTCCTTTACCACGGAGCACTGATACCAGGGGCGGATCTAGGCATGGGCAATGGGGGGGGCAATGTGCTTTTATTTAAAATGATTTGAAACACTACTACTGCTATACTAACTACAATTCTAGCACCACTATACCAACAGCATTTCATCATTGAAAACAGAAAACTCTCTGAGTCAGACCTTTAGCTTTATGTGAAGCGACACGGGCGATGAAGCCGCCCCCATACCATTTTCTCTTGCCCCTCCAACATGTTCTCTTGCCCCCCTCCCAAATGGGACAAGTTATATCCGCCCCTGACTGATACATCTTGAAACAATCTGATTTCAATCTGGATAGGTCCGAAATCTATAGATACCCTTTTAGCTCTCAGATCACCAGCAACAATCCCTATCCAAATATACTGGGATTGGGAGGGATTATGGATATAATAAACCCACTGGGATACTGTAATCCTGCAGTGCACCACCATCAAGAACAAAATCCTCCAGTAAAAAAAAAAAAGAAATCCCACAGTCAGGAGAGCTCTTTTTGGAGGCTTGCAGCTACAGATCTGAGCCACTGCCAACATTACACTGTGTGTGTGTTACACTGCCTGCCTTCATCCCCATCAATATAAACAGCCTCTGCAACGCCTACAGCAAGCAGCAGCCAAAACCTTTTACTCTGTGAGGATCAATGAACTCAGAACCCGTTGATGACAGGATAAAAAAGAACCGCAGTGCTCTTGAATAAATAAACGTAAGGACGACATATTGCGAGAGTCAGGGGCGGATCTATGCATGGGCATGCGGGGGGGGTGGGGAATATTTTCAATGCAATATTTCAAATTAAAGTGCTTATATTTCAAATGATTTTAAACACTAATTTTGGCACCACTAAATCAACAGCATTTCATCATTGAAAACAGAAAACTCTCTGAGTCAGACCTTTAGCTTTATGCATGCTGCGTGTCTGCTTCAACGTCAACAACAACTGATGTTATTTTCATTTTTTAAATATTTTTATCCCACGATTTTGTAACCCATTTTTCACCCAGTGCCAATTCCTAATGTGATCCTGGGCTCTACACATCCTCTGCCAACCTGGGGAGGCAGCGGACTGGCCTCATGCTTCCTTCAATGCATGAGGAGTCCAAGCTGCCTTCTTTTCACCTGACAGGGGGAGTTTCCCTGGTTGGACGTAGCGCGTGGAAGGAACACGTTATTCCAACCAGTTCCAGTCCCCTCCATCAGGCGCCCCGGCTGGCCAGGGGGAGGCAGTTTAGAGTCCAGGATCACTGCATGTTTTTGTGAGGGTATCTACCCTAGGGGACACGGGGAGAACATGCAAACTCCACACAGAAAGGCCCTTTCACCAACCCCGCCTCGGGTATGGGCACTGATGACGTGGAGGAGCAGACATGCCGCCAGCACCCACAGCAGCGCCCCTAGCGGGAATCGAACCCAGGACCTTCTAGCTGTGAGGCGACAGCACTAACCACTGTGCCACCGTGCCCCAAACTGATGTTATTTTTGATGCTTTACTTGACTAATAAAAGTCCTGTAACCGAAAATGGTATGGGTGCGGCTTTATCGCCCGTGTCGCTTCGCACCACGGGCGATAAAGCAGCCCCATACCATTTTCCAACATGTTCTCTTGCCCCCCCCCCCCCCCCCCCAAATGGGACATGTTACATCCGCCACTGTTGCGAGTGAAATACGAAAATATCGGATTCCACGCTCATAACCTTTT
Organism: Benthosema pterotum; assembly: GCA_039105355.1. Lineage (NCBI taxonomy): Eukaryota > Metazoa > Chordata > Actinopteri > Myctophiformes > Myctophidae > Benthosema > Benthosema pterotum. Next base: position 10,510,569 of record CM076967.1, on the reverse strand, counting down.
ATAAAAAAAAACGACCTCTGCTGCTTGAACGAGAAGCTGAGAAAAAAAATACAGAATGGAGATACAAGTCGAAGAAGAAGAAACAGAATAGAGAATGTGTGAGAGAATAAGTCATAAAAAAGACAGAGGGTATTGTGTGCAGTAATGAAAAGGGTCAGCGAGGGAATAAGAGAAGGATTTGTGATGATGAAGGAAGGAATGGCTGCCGAGAGCCGGAACGACCAGGGAGTGGGACGGAATGGAATTCTAGGGGAGAAAGAGAAGAAAGAAAGAAAGGAAGACACGAAAGGGCGACTGCTAAGCTGAGATAAAAATTATAAAGAAAAAAAAAACCCTAAGAGGATTGTGAGCTTGCGGTCTTCATCATAGAGACACAGAAGTCATACTTAAAAGAAATTGCTTTGGGGACGGCCGATGTACTGTAGGGGTGATGGTGTTACATACTCTTACATACTCTGCTTAAGAATAATGCACTTGAATGAATTTGACTTGACAGTTTGAGATGTTGAGTCTAGTTTCTTGCACCCAAAACTAAGAACTTTCACGTTTTTGTCCACAATTGGGAAAGAGAACTGGCAAAACTTTGGTCAAAATAACAATTATTCTACAATTTCTAACTGTGTGGACTCTTGAAAATGACATAATTCAGATGATCACACATACTTTAACTCTTGAGAGTTACAGATCTATAAGTCATCTATCTGTCATGTGATCTACCTGCACAGTATGTGTGATCTACTGGTAGATCACACATACTGGTAGATCACCTTTTGGGCAGCCCTGCCCTATATTATACGTGTCTCACAGCAGGCAGCCATGCTTTGATGCTCTGAGACGCAGTGACAGTATGAGGAGACACAGTGGGCTGGGAGGAGGAGGAGGAGAGAGACAGAGACCCAGGCAGGGGACATGTAGAGGACGGGACAGGTCAGGAGAGGACATTCGTCATCATGGTTCAGCATCAATAGCAACGACACAATGAGGAATGTACAGCATCAATGTTCAGCCGCAAATATATACAGCCACAAGTGTACATCCGCTAAAAAAATGTACAGCCACAATGCCTGCATAGCCCTGTTTCCACAACAGCCTCAAAGTACTGGCTTGTTGTAGTGCCTCAATGTACTATCACAATGTACAGCCTCAATGTAGTAGTTTAACGTATAGGTATGTCCCGATGCCACTTTTTCATTTCCGACCCGATACCACAATTTTTGTGTTAGCCGATAGCGATACCAAAGAATATACAGTATATAATAACATACAAAAGAAAAAAATACCTTTATAGGAAGTCACCAAGAGGGAATAACATACTCCTCTCTCAAATGTGCACTTGGGAAACTCCACATGACTTAACATTTTACTTAACTGCCATGGTGTCAACCCCTTACCCCTGTGTCTGATCACTGGTTGTGTGACCTGATAATGACAAACAAGGGCCAATACTGATACTTTTCCAATACCCATACAGTATTTGCCGATACCGATGTGATAAAAAGGGTAGCGGTATCGGGACATCCCTAGTAACACCACAGTGTAGTTATAGTGCGTAAATGTATAATCACATTGTGCATAGTGGTTTAATGTACTGCAGTGTAGTGCATCAATGTACTAGCACAATGTACAAGCACATTGTATTTGTAGTGTCTCAATGTATTGCCGCAATGTACTGCCACAGTACAGTATCTAGTCTCAGGGTGGGGCAGGGGCTCAAGTCTAGAGAGTGGAACGTCTAGAAGGGTAACTGCAACGTTCCCAGTTCGATTCCCGGGTTCCCCCAGGAGTTAGTGTGGAAACAAAGTCCATGAGCAAGACTCTGAACCATATGAACTATATCTGAAGTGAACCCCCTAATTGCTCCTCATGTGCAGATTGATACCTTGCATGTATTTCCTCTGTCATCGGTGCATTCTTGCTGTGTGTGTGTGAATGGATGAATGTAATGCACATGTCTACTGTATGTAAAGCGCTTTGGAGTTAAGTGCTGTATAAATGCACCATTGACCGCAATGTACTGCCACACAAAGTAGTGAATATATACTGCTATACAATGTACAGTCAAACCACAAGAGATCATGTCTGTGTTGTTGATGGATGGAAGAACCAGCAAGAGACATTTCCTAGTGCTGAGGGGAGGGGGGTGGGGGGCAGAAAGGGAGAGAGAGTGGCTGTGTAGCAGGGGCGGATGTAACATGTCCCAATTGGGGGGGGGGGGGGGGCAGGAGAAAATGGTATGGGGGCGGCTTCATCGCCCGTGGCGCGAAGCGACACGGGCGATGAAGTCGCCCTCATACCATTTTCGGTTACAGGACTTTTATTAGGCAATTAAGCGTCAAAAATAACATCCGTTGTTGTTGAAGTTGCAACAGACACGCAGCATGCATAAAGCTAAAGGTCTGACTCAGAGAGTTTTCTGTACTTTTCAATGATGAAATGCTGTTGGTTTAGTGGTGTGACAGCTGTAGTTAGTAGTTAGCAGTAGCAGTGATTCAAATCATTTTAAATATAAGCACTTTCATTTTGAAATATCTTGTGTTGTTTTGCATGCCATCATGTTTGGTGGGGCAGTCTGGGCATTTAGGGGGGCATTTAGGGAGGCATTGCCCCCCCCATGCACATGCCTAGATCCGCCCTGGAGACATTTCCTAGAGCTGAAGGGGGGCAGAAAAGGAAAGAGAGTGGCTGTGTGGTGGTGTAGAGTAGGGCGAGGGGGTGTGTGGGGGGTATGAGAATTAGGCCTGTGCTCTTTGTCCGGGAGGCAGATGGCTCCTTGTCTTCTTAAAGAAGAGACCACAGAAGAAAGGGCACAAAAGGTAGACAAGAAAATAAAATAAATAAAAGCCCCTAGTCGCTTTCTTTCTTTACAAACGGCCTGACCCCCTTTTTTTTTACACCCACAAAGCACTGTGCTGTGTGTGTGTGTGTGTGTGTGTGTGTGTGTGTGTGTGTGTGCGCGCGCGCGCGCGCGCATGGGGCAGACACTGTGGCAACTGCTGCTGCATGGAATCATGGGAACAACAACATTGAAAAAGATATAGTACGTGCATGCACCCATTTAGCAAAAAAAATGTTCCAGGGACATCCCATAAGCAAAGATATGAGTTAAAAACTCATATACTCAAACGTTTGCGCAACATTTTCTCCATTTTTTTTTAAAAAGAGCAGATGTACAAGCTTGTAGATCTGCTATTTTTCAAAGGATAATGCTTAAAACATCAAAAGGGGTTTCCATAATTGAAAGGATGTGGTCAAATAGCCCAGGGTGCGTGTTGGTCTACTCTATGGCATTGGTTTTCAACCAGTGGTCCCTCAGATGGTTCCAGGTGGTCCCCAGCTAAGTTGGTTAACCAAATGAAAAGTTGGCTGACCAGATGTAACTCTTGAGAGCGTAAAAATGAAACCATTTGGTTTCATGTTTACGCTCTCAAGAGTTAAAATATTCATCATCTGAATTAGTCCAAGTCTACACTAGAAGATGAATGGTCTGTATGTTTGCCTGTTTTGTTTCCCCAATCCATATTGTGGACGAAAGCAAAAGAAATCTGTTTCGTTTTGGGGGCCTGTGGGGCTAAAACGTCGCCAAATGGTGGTCCGTGGCTCAAATGCTGAATAAATAGTGGGCCCTGGTATCAAAAAGGTTGAAAACAAGGGTAAGCATGGGATGTGGAAATGGTGAACTAAAATAGAAAAAAAAGTGTTCAGCTGGAGTTCACCTGGTTTAATTTATTTGTTTTTAGCGCATCACGCAAGGATGACAAGTGATGGACGGAACTTTAGTTTATACCTCGATGTTGTTGGCAATAGCTCCCCAAAACACTTTATTACTGGCATAGACGGATCTAGAAATTATAGCACCACCAGCCAAAGGGCTACTCCCACACCGGAACGTTTTTCTTCCTGACGCAGCGCATAGTGTCTGCACACACAGGCATATCAATTATGACATACAGTATAGGGCTGCGGTATTCACCTGCATTTCAGCAGGATTTACAGCAAGGGATTGCTTAGAAATAATAAACAGGCAAAATAACTAACTAGCCAAATAAATGCGAACTGTTTGAACACTTGCAGTAATGTAACTGTATCATGATGGTTTAGGACTTTTTGGGTTGTTTTATTGACACAAAATGGATAAGCCCGTTGTTGATAAGTAATAAGGACAATGTGTGCGCCACGGACCACCATTTGATTCCATTTTCACCCCAAAGACCTACAACTAAAGAATTCTTTTGGTTTTGTCCACAATTCCTGGCTTGATTTTGTAAACAAAACAGCGTAGACTTCTTAATTAAGTGGTGGCTAATTCGGATGATGAATATTTTAACTCTTGAGAGTGTAAAAAATGCAACCAAATGGACCCGCAAGGGTCCATTTGGTTTCATTTTTACACTCTCAAGAGTTACATCTGGTACATAAGCTTTCCATCATTTAGCCTGGGGACCACCTGGAACCTTCTCAAGGACCACTGGTGGTCCCCTGACCACCTGTTGAAAACCCCTGCTCTACGCCAATCAATTCTTGGAAGTAGAGTCATGGGACGGGTGGAAATCTACGTTCAGCCTTTTACATGTTGGATATTGTACACGCTAAGAGCTACTAGAAGCAGAAACGGCGAAATATATTTCCAGGAAATACGATAGCCGATCTTGGACTCTCGTAGAGTGATCATGTCAGAATCAAAAACACCCCTCTACGAGAGTCCAAATCTTGGGCTCGGGGCAACAGTACGTCGATGCTAGCAACACGACTGATCTGTGGGCTGCACGTACATCCCACAGAATAAGCCCTCTACAGAAAAATAGACGTTCTGTGCGTGTGTGTGCAGGCGTACTAAAGCCTAAAGAATACCCCACAGTGTCCACGAACTGAAGACACGGACCCTTTGTAAAAAAAAACACGCGACTAGAAACAGCTACTGTGTCTCTGAACGACTGTACTGTAAGTCACATCGTTGTTAAAAGCGCTGGCATTTAACATGTAACACTTGCGCGACGCCACACAATAAGGCGTGCCTCCTCATTGTTTTCACAAGTCACTCACAATCAAAAGAGAGATAAATAGCCGCCAATTATTTTTTAACTATGCTCTCCACAGACAATGCAAGAGAGAGAGAGAGGCCATTACTGTGCAAACAACAGTCATCTGTCCTGAGTTGTGTTCTGTTATGCAAGCAGGGCCCCAAGCCAACAACTAATGATGTATAAGTGTACGTCACATACAGTAGTCCCCTTTCTCTCTTATGCTGCGTTCGCACTAGCTGCAGGCCGGCAGTACAAAGCAAACAACTGGCCACACATGAGTCATAACCAGCTATACAAAGTGCACTGCTGCTAGTTGGTGCTTTAGATGAGAGGACTGAAGGTTGGCCAATGGAATACAACCACCCTAAGGACTACTGTCTGTACTATCTATGCCCATGTAAACAGAGCTACAAAATTTAAACAGACATTTTCACTCAAGCATCTTGAGTGAAAATGCCACCATTTGTCCTGAAGAGGCAAAAAACACACCATTTATTTCTATTTAAAAAAGAGAACAAATAAAAGAAAAAAGCTCTATGCCCTGTTATAACAATGTATAAAACAATGCCATATGACAACTCTTTCTAAGTGCTTTTATTGTACTGTATTGTATTTGTGACACTTGCTTTGGCAATGTAAATGTTTGTATTCTCATGCCAATAAAGCTCCTTTGAATTGAACTGAATTGGGATTCTGACTTTTTAACAAAATTGCTTCAAAATCCTGACAAGTTTTCTGAAAAAAAAAAAAAAAAAAAAAAAAAACCCTCTGTGAACTGGAGTGGAGCTGCACGGCAGTGTGTACTGAATTGTGGAAACAGCGCACCCTGATGGTACAACAGCGCCACTTGTGCTACCAACCAGTATGTTAGACAGGTGTACAGGTGTATGGAGGGACATGCGGACACAGCCAGGCCATGGAGCAGGTTACACCACTCAAAAATCTGTTTCCAAAATAGCAGGTCTACATTGTAGACCTGCTATTTTGGAAAAGCACATAGCGCGGCACTCATACTATGAGCTTATAGATATGATATTTTTCAAGTATAAAGTACATTATACTTAAATCAAAAGGGGTTCCAGGTTTGCATTGGATTAAATGAAAAGCATGCAGTAGCATATAGCCCAGGGTTATGTTGTTAGTCAACGGCAAGAGTGAGCGTGGGACGTGGAAATGGTGAAAAAAAAAAAATGTTTGGGTTCAGCTCGAGTTCAGTTCATTTTATTTATTTATTTCATCATGCCACACCGGCGACAAGTGACGGACAACACTTTGTAGCGTATGTCGTGCATCGCTACGGCTTCCACTGAGGACGATGTGGCGCCTGTCGCGTTGTCACCGCCAGCGCCAGCCGAGCATTAACCCATTGTGTCCTGTCTAGTTTCTGAATAACATAATATTCAAAGATTTGCACCACGTTTTCACGATTTTTCAAAAATAGCAGAGATACAAGCTCATAGCGCGCCACTCGGTGGCGCGCTATGAGCTTGTAGATCTGCTATTTTTCAACAGTTAAAACATAATGCTGAGAACGCCAAAACGCGCTCAGTACACCAAGCATTAAGAAGCTGATTTGCTGTGATCAAAAAACCAGTGTGGCGAGTGATTATACGGCACTGAAATGACACTGACACGCAGAATGTGCGAGTGTGGATTCTGTGGAACACCGACCGCGCATGACTGTCAATGTGAATGTTTCTTTGTTGGTGTGTGGGTTGATGTGTGTGTGTGTGTGTGTGTGTGTGTGTGTGTGTGTGTGTGTGTGTGTGTGTGTGTGTGTGTGTGTGTGTGTGTGCATGCCTGCGTGCAAAGAAAAGTACATGCGCAAGGTGGCCAGACAGATTAAAGCCAATCCCTCACACCTCGTGGGAGAATTCTGCCTACAGTACTAGACTCTGTTATATTATTGGACTCCTGACAATAACAACAACGTATTAACAACACATGATGTGAATACACGGGAGTGTTGACTACACGGCGGCGCTAGTGGGTGTGGGTGTATTTTGCCAACATTCCGATATTAGGCAAAACTCCTTCTGCTTGTAGATAATTGGACCAGGCCTCTGTTCTATGCTTCACAATTCATTTGTGCATGCTTTTATACCCAGGGTTCAATTTGTGAAAAAACAAACACAGAGGAGGAACATATTCTTAAGCACTTAATCCATACAGATCAGTCCCGCGCCTTTCATGGTGTTGAACGCAGCCCAGAAGTAATTTCCCCCATTCCTCACTTTTCAAAAATGATTTATATGAAGACGATTACTTGGGCCGTGACAAATCATGGCAACACACACAATATTACCATAAAATATCCAATTAGTAAGAATAAAGAAACCAAACTATTTTTGTTTTGTTTCTTTGTCCCAAAACATTTTGTGTGTGTAGACATGATTTATCACCACTCAAGTTGTCTTTGTCCACAGCGTCTTTATATAAATCATTTTGGAAAAGTCAATGAGGAAAATTAATGGGGAATTCCTTTATGGGCCATGAAGGAATTGTTTTTTTTTTTTTTTTTTTTTTTTTACACTTTTAGACCGCATCTGCGTCATTATATGGCCATACCCACAACGCATGCCAAAAAATCACTTTGTATTTTTATCAAAACTATAAAAAAGGTTTTCTAATTTTACTTCCTGTAAACAACGTCTTTCGTGATATCAAGGCCCACATCAATAAAAGCCAATAGAAATTAAGCTGACCAGTTTTTATCTCCTTTTTTATAACACTTCTGAATCGCTAAACTTAATATAATCTGAAATAAGCCACATACTGTAGCAGTAATGTGGCAGAGATGAGCGACTAAACAAACAGTCCATGTGTCGCGTATAGTATAGTATAGTATATCTCAGCATAGAGCTGCCATCCCATCTCTTGAAGGAATGCATGCTGTGATTGGTTCAAAACCCTCTGTGCCAGATAATCGGGTGGCACCCATAACAATAACCTCACCGGTTAATACCAACTTTAATAGGCTTAAATATTTTCTTCCGTTAAACTGTGAAATAATGACATTATCCAACATTGACACCTAACATTATCAGTCTGTAACGGCATACATTTCCCAATGGGAACTGCATTGATTGACTTAATTCAGTCTGAGCAGAGGAGGAATAAAACATACCACAAGGTGTTAATTCATACAGCATTAACGAGCAGATGGGGGGGAGGATTTCAAAAGCATATGACCCCCAACCCCTCCGCTTCCATCCGGCAAATCCATCTGTGCTACTGTACCAGTAGAGAAGATAAGGGGCGGATTATTTTATTTTATTTTTTGCAAAACATGTTTTTTTTCTGTCTTATTATCAGGGGGACTGGGGAGAGGTTAAAAGGTTCAGCACACGACACAGGTGGTTGTGATTAGATCCGTGCTTATGCAGTCGGCGGCCTTATCTGAGCGCGTGCAGCACTCACTCTGTTTATATTGACTGGAGGAGGAGGAGGAGGCAGGTGTTTTGTGGACTAGCATGCTGTGAGTGGAGTGTGTGTGCGTGTGTGTGTGTGTGTGTGTGTGTGTGTGTGTGTGTGTGTGTGTGTGTGTGTGTGTGTGTGTGTGTGTGTGTGTGTGTGTGTGTGTGTGAAGCCTGCAATCACTGGAGCTGGCAGCCTCTCCGGTCTCATGCTGTATTAGAGTGGGCAGCTGAAGCAGGGGGGTGGTGGTGGTTTATTAAGCTACAGAGTGAATTGACAGTCCAGACATCTAGACATCCGCAGCACTGCTGCTGCTGCTGCTGTAAATGTTTACTCGCCGAAGGGGAGCTTTTTCCCAGCAGCACTGAGCAGCTCTGGTTGTTGTTATTTGACAAGTATGTGGACTGATTGTGCGCTTAGCGGCTGCACGGTGGTGCCGGTAGGTAGGTAACCAGCGCAGTGTTGATTTCGACAGCGAGTTTTGATTTTAGGTGTAGTCACAGACTTCTGAATCAAGACTACGTAGGTAGTTGCAGTCAGTGTTTTTTTAGGGCACTGATTGCCAATGGTTTGAATTTCAAAGTGTTCACCAGTAAGAAGTTTGACATGTATTACTAGTAAGAAGGTTGTTTTTCAAACATTTTCACATCAAGGACCAAGAGATTAAAATGTGCTTGGCCTCGGACCGCCCGCTTCTGAAAATAAAGCCAAAATTTAGCCAGAGACCCCCCAATAGCAGAACTACAATCTGACATCAAAGTCAAAGTCGTACAACGATCAGTCACTCACGTTCCTGCAGTGAAATTGGTTCTACGTTTTTGAGGCATCTCTTGGAGCAGCGAGCCACAGCATGCGCCACACTCGGGGATCATTAGTTGATTTGACTCCCAATCCATCCCTTTGATGCACAGTCTCAAGCAGAAAGGCATTGGGTCCCTTTTTTTTTTACAGTATGAGGCAAGAATCGAACCACAACCTCCCAGTCTCAGGGCAGACACTCTAACCACAACAAGGCCTCTGTCGCGAGTCATGAGCTTCTTGTAGATCTGTTATTTTTTATTTAAGCGCTGACAAGTTTTCGTGATGGCACACCTTCTCCCACCGATGAAAGACTCCTTTGAGACACTCGATGTGTACATACAGTACGTATTCTGTGGTGTTAACCTAACCGGTCAGGGTTTGAGGAATTGGTTATCGGACTAATGGCAGTCCAGACCGATAGTATGTGTGTCTAAACTGCAAAAGCCTGTCTAAGCTGGTGCCCATTCTGTGGGTCTTGAAAGGTTAATAATTACTCAAAAACTCTGGTAAAAGCCATGTTTGAACTGCGGCAGTTGATGAGTTAAGCCAGGGGTTTTCAACAGGTGGTCCAGGGACCACCAGTGGTCCTTGAGAGGGTTCCAGGTGGTCCCCAGCTAAGTTGGTTAACCAGATGTCACTCATGACTTGAGAATGTAAAAATGAAACCAAATGGACCCTTGCGGGTCCATTTGGTTTCATTTTTGCACTCTCAAGAGTTAAAATATTCATCATCTGAATTAGCCCAAGTCACAACTCGAGAATGTAGAAGATTAGTAGAAATCTTTAGTGTTTAAGGTGTGTGAGGCTAAAATGTCCTCAAATGGTGGTCTGTGGCTCAAATGCTGAATAAATAGTGGTCCCTGGGGGATCAAAAAGGTTGAAAACCCCTGCGTTAAGCAATGTGGGTAGAAAAGGGGCTAAGTGTATACGTCAAGAGTATAAATGAGGCTTTAACTTGTATAAATGACTGCGGTGCCGCTGCTGACTCAGTTCATTTTTCCGGCTCCCATTAATACGTGTGCAACCTGTTAATAACAATGTCTGCTGACAGGTGTGTCATAATAATATGGCTGCCATTCAGCGGCTGTCAGGCTGACAAACTATCAGCCGCCACATTGTACCAACTCCTACCAGTAATGGATGGGATCCAGGGGTTTTCAACATTTTTGATCCCAGCGCCCACCATTTATTCAGCCTTTGAGCCACGGACCACCATTTGACGCCACACAGACCCCAAAACTAAAGATTTATTTTGCTTCTGTCCATGACCATTAATCTTCTAGTTGTGTAGACTTGGGCTAATTCACATGATGAATATTTTAACTCTTGAGAGTGTAAAAATGAAACCAAATGGTCCAGTGGTCCTTGAGAGGGGGGTTCCAGGTGGTCCCCAGTTAAATGATGGAAAGTTGGTTAACCAGATACTCTCAAGAGTTTAAAATATTCATCATGTGAATTAGCCCAAGTCTACATAACTAGAGGATGTAGAAGATTAATGGTCACTTTTAATGGTCACTTCGGTTTGTATGTTTGACTGTTTTGTTTGAGAAATCCAGCCAGGAATTGTGGACAAAAACAAAAGAAATGTTTAGCTTTGGGTCTGTGCTGCTAAAATATCCTCAAATGGTGGTCCGTGGCTCAAATTCTGAATAAATAGTGGGCCAAAAAGGTTGAAAACCACTGCTCTAGATCAGGGGTGCCCAAAAGGTAGATCGTGATCTACCAGTAGATCACACATATTGTGCAGGTAGATCACATGACAGTCCCCCCAGCACTTGGATCCTTATATATCTGTAACTCTTGAGAGTGTAAAATGAAATCAAATTGACCCGTAAGGGTCCATTTGATTTCATTTTACACTCTCAAGAGTTAAATTATATTTAAACATCCGAATGACATCATTTTCAAGAGTTCACACGATTAGAAAATGGAGAATAATTGTTATTTTGAACAACGTTTTGCCAGTTCTCTTTCGTGGACAAAAACGTGAAAGTTTTTAGTTCACAAACTGTCAACTCAAACCATACTGTTTTCAAATGTCAGTAGTAGCATACACAAGAAAACCTTCCAATTCTCTCCCTGTATTTTGTCATTATAAGTGCATTATTCTTAAACACTATAAAAATAACACCACCATCACCACTATTTCAAAGCTGAAACTTTCTAGGCAGGGGAGCCTTGTAATGGATTTTCAGTAATGGAACAATCACATTTTTGATGTGTAGATCTTGTTGAGCCGGTCATCTTGAAAGTAGCTCTCAACCTAAGTCAATGAAGTGTGGGCAACCCCTGCTCTAGATGCATCCATCATGAGGTGACATTCAGGGGTAAAAGATCACAGCAGCTCTGTTGGGTTGCCATCTAGTGGAGGTAGAAGTTTTGCCTCCCCTCAGTCAGTCAGTCAGTCAGTCAGACAACAAGACATTCCTCCTCCACTGACAGTTAATCATTAACAGACTCTGGCTCGGCAGCAGCGCAGGGGCGGATCTAGGCATAGGCATTGGGGGGGGGGCTAGTCTGCCCCACCAAACATGATGGCATGCAAAACAACCCAAGATATTTCAGTGCTTAACACTATTGACCATTTTCTTCTGCCCCCCCAATTGGGAAATGTTACATCCGCCCCTGCAGCAGCGGCGGCCCATAGCAGCCACGTTTGGAAAAACAAAAGGCTACTGTAATGCGCTTCGTCTCGGGCCAAGAACACTGTCTGTCTGATTACAACCACGTCGGCGGGCGGTGCGGTGCGGGAGGGACAAGTCCCCGGTCCCCTCAGTCATCATTACCTTTCAGAGGACGCAGCCGAGCGCAGCAGATGAAGTGAATGTGCGCTGCTGGCTGGCTGCTGGCGGAGGGGGTGGAGGAGGAGGAGGTGGAGGGGGACAATATACTGTACTTCTGCCTGTACCAGGGGCGGATCTAGGCATGGGCATTTGGGCATAGGCATTTGGGCACAACCCAAATTTCAAATTAAAGTGCTTATAATTAAAATGATTTGAAACACTACTGCTGCTGCTAGTAACTAACTACAGCTGTGGCACCACTAAACCAACAGCATTTCATCATTGAAAACAGAAAACTCTCTGAGTCAGACCTTTAGCTTTATGCATGCTGCGTGTCTGTTGCAACTTCAACAACAACTGATTGTTATTATTGACACGTACTTGCCTAATAAAAGTCCTGTAACCGAAAATGGTATGGGGACGGCTTCGAAGCCCACGTCGAAGCCATACCTTGCCCACCCAATTGGGAAATGTTGCATCCGCCCCTGGCCTGTCCACCAGACAACTGGGAGGACAATCCTCCACCTCCTCACACACAGACAGTAAGCTCTGCAATCATACCGTGGGGATGGGGGATTTCTTTTACTGTGATGCCTGTGTGGGGATAACCACATAACATGTGAAACTACAGATCAGCCCTCGGTAGAGTGCAAACTTGCGTGCACACATAGGCCATGGCCTACTTGTGCTTGAGCAGACCTGAGCTAATACTCATGACATTAGCTATGAAGGTATGCAACCAAATGAAGCCTAACGGGTTCATTTGGTTCCATTTGTACGCTCTCAGAAAAAACAAGCGTCTAAAGAAATCCATTAACATGGTGAAAATACATCTTGATGAAGTCATCAAGATGTTTCACCATGTTAGTGGTTTTCTTCAGACCTCCATTTCTTGGGAACACAGAATGGGGGAACTTTTTTATCATGCCCACCCAGCACCTCTAGGGTATACTAAAGACATATTAGAATGTTGAAAATGGGTGGAGTTCCCCTTTGGGGGGAGTCCTTCCTCCAGTCAGGATTGAGAGGGGGAGGGTATTGGTCTGTGCCTGTTGCACTTCACCCCCCACTGTGGAGTGTGTGCATGTGCACATTGTGTTACTGGACCGGAAGGTTTTCCCCAAATCACTCTCAAATCATGGAACGCTCCTTTAAAATCACAGCACATGACTTTCATAGCCTCTATAAGCGCAAAACACACGCACACGCTGTCCAAGGGCAAATGCATTCAATCAATGTTAACCAAGATGTGTTTTGGAATGTTAATGTGAGTTCTGCAGAGTTACATTGGCTGCAAATGAGACCGAGGGTGTCCAGAGTCCAGACCTAAACTGAAAGCCAAATATTAGGGCATTTGAACACTGAACTCTGTCAGTCACAATGTGGGACAGGGTCTCAATTTGTGGGACACCTAAAAACTGAGGGAAAAAGAAGGACATCTGGTCACCCTGATGAGACCATACACAAACATGTAGAATGATTTGTGGCACAAACTAGAATAGAACTGCACTGTGTTACAAACACTAAACCTGATACCAGGGCCCACTATTTATTCAGCGTTTTAACCACGGACAACCGTTCGATTAAATTCAGCCGCTCAGACCCAAGACTAAAGAATTTTGTCGCAATTCCATTCTGCATTTAGGAGAGATTACAGGCAAAAATTGACCAAAATAACAATTATTCTACGTTTCTCTTGTTGTCGACGTCTTGTGAATTAAGCAATTCAAATGTTTAACAATAATGTAACTCTTGAGGTGTAAAATGAAACCATTTCACACTCTCAAGAGTTAAAGATCTATAGCAGCTCTCCCATCATTTAGCTGGGGGACCACCAGGAATCCTCTCAAGGACCACTGGTGGTCCCCAGACCACTGGTTTGAAAACCACAGCACAAGACAGCACATCGACATCATAATACAGTGTATTATGAGCACAGTGTTTGTATAAAAGCTAAGGCCAGCATGTTGGTGGGTGAGTGGAGTGAGTAACTTCCTTTTGCACAACCGGAGACGAACCGTTGTGTAAAGCTTTATTTACGCAATGATCAGGAGACAGCGTCGTTGTACAGATTGGCCTACTTTGAACGCAAGTTGTACGATTTAGATTCTGTAAAAATGGACAGCATTCATAGTGGTATACTGTAGAGTGCCAAAGCAATTTATTTCACATTCACCCATGACTCAGACACACAATCACCCACACACACACACACACAGCAAGAGGAAACCATGCAAGGCACCGGCCTGTGGTCTGGATTATTTCCATAGTTGTTTTTCCTGTTGCTGTTTACTTACCTGCCCAAACCCCTTAAAGGTGAATTCCACCCATTTTCAAAACAAATGTGAACCAAAATGTGAACCAAATGGACCCTAGCGGGTCCATTTGGTTCACATGTGTATCCTCTCAGGAAAATTTTGAAAATAAAAAAGGGGTCTGAAAGAAAAATCATATACATGGTGAAATACATCTTGATGATGTCATCAGATGTATTTCACCATGTTAATGATTTTTCTCATACCCCCATTTTTAGGAAATACATAATTGGGGGAACTTTTTTTATCATGTCCACACAACATCTCTAAGGTATATTAATGACATTTAAAATGTTGAAAATGGGTGGAGTTCCCCTTTAACCCCTAAACCCCGGGGTTGGATTGGTGGTTAAACTGAATTAGTATATTCACTGATATAAAGCTATAAAGGACAAGAAAAGCTTGTTTAACATTGTAAATGTCTGCTCCAAGATCATCGGTGTCAGGCAAAGAGACTTGCGTTCCCTCTGGGAAGACCAGTTAGTGAGGAAGGCCAAGTGTATAATAAACCACCCTCATCATCCTCTATCGGTTGAATTTAGAATGATGCCCTCTGGACGTCGTTATATGACCCCTCGAGGAAGGACTAATCGCTACACGAACAGCTTCATTCCATCTGTTATCAGATGCTTAAATTCCAGGGGAATCCAAGTGTAGGTTGTCCGGTTACACAGAGGTGGCAGGTCCACGGTATTTATTTATTTCTTGATGCAGGTTGTTAGATTTATTTATTGCATATTTATGGGACACTTTGAGCTTGTCCATCCACCTTGCCCGTTGTCGAATGAATTTGTCTGTTATATGTCTGTATATTTCTACTGTTTTTTTTTTTTACTGTTTGTATGACTAAGCACCATAGTTGCAATGAATTGCCCAGTTTGGGATCAATAAAGTAATCTGAATCTGAATCTGAATTAGTATATTCGCTGATACCGTTGCGACCAGAGTTGATACAGACACTTCTTCAATACCGATATAGCAGGGCTATTCAACTGCAACGACCCATGGGCTAATGAGAGTTACAGGTGGGCCTATTATATGGTATAATATGGTGTTGTTCGATGAAGTGTGAGATTACCTTAATGACAGTAGTCCTTAATCATAATTCTATCATATTCTTTAGGAGAGAAATTAGATTAGAGCACTGTGCAAGGGGCTCTGTGCGCGCACGCGTGTGTGTGTGTGTGTGTGTGTGTGTGTGTGTGTGCGTGTGTGTGACACGTGTGCGCGTGTGTGTGTGCGCGTGAGAGTGCCGGTCCAGCTGGTGCTCGTTGACACTTGTTAATGCCAAGGTAATTATGTGTTTTTAATTATGCGCTGTCAAAAAGGTTGACCTTATTCTAAGGTAGCATGTACGTGGTAAGGGATAACACCCGAACAACCGGTGATCTGTTTCTTATTAACATTTCTAAGGGCGTTATCCCGCTTATTATACGGCTTAATAACTGACAGAAATAGTGCACAACTAGATGAGTGCCCCTTCGTGGCACAGCTCTCCACCAGGCCAGATCAGGTTGTGGCTATGATGACATCAGGGCGAGCGTACGGGAGCGAACAAGTAGGCCTACTCGTACGTGAGTAGCAGAGAGCGAGCTAATATGATGACATCACCTAAACCAGCCAATCGGGTGCGACCTGGACTGTGCACGGATGGACGGACAGACAGGGGTTAAAACATACTCTCCGCCATACTGGTGGAGACAACAACAACGACAACAATAACAACAAAATCCAAATAAGTAACTACACTTTCAGAACCAGGCCCAGAAAACCACAACACATACAGTCACTACCATTCCTTACAAAGAACAAAAAAAAAAGCTGAAAGACCTATATAAGCAAACATGAACACATTGGTACAGTACGTGTTTCCAAGAAACACACATCCAGACTGCCCACAGCCCTCCTGGTGAGACACAGACCAAGTAGAAAAAAGATAGTGATATTTTTATAATGTACATTAGTGAAGACCTACAATACGAAGATACGTTCAAAAGTAGTGGAATGGTCCTTTATCAATGGGCTTTTTGATTTAGACAGTATTTTGAGGAGTAGAAACCGATGAATCGATGCACATTAGGGTTCGAATGAGACTCCACACCTGCCAAACGAGGCGCACATTCCAACAATATCCAGTAGGATTCACTATAATCGCAGTAAATCTTTCTGGTGTGAAGGCAACCTAAGAAACAATCCCAGAAAACCCCAGCAGATAACCATACCCGTCTTTATGAAGAACAAAAACAAAAAAGTCTCAAAAGTCTCAAGTCCATGTGCTCTAATAAGAGCACATGGAAACCCTGGTGCCGTATGCATTTCCTGCATAGAAAACACTCCAAGGACGTCGGCATGTCATTATGAACACACCAGACACATGTTGGTTTGCATAAGACTATAAAGTATGTACAGTATATGGATTCACACATGAATCTGTACACATATATATGACGAGAAAGACAAGACAACATTATGTGTACAGTATAAACGTATCGGAACGTGGGGGTCCATTTAGGGTGTTGCACACGGTGTGTGTTTAGTAAGCTTAATGTGTTCCTTTTGGCTCTTGGTTTCTCAACCAGAGCAACTGGTCTTCAACCAGTGGTCCTGAAGGTCCCCCAACATTTGCTAACCAAATGGACCCTTGTATGAAAGTGCTGAGGAGACCACTGGATTTGAAATAAATTGCTGCTACTAATTATTTTTTGTACTATTCTTAAATGAAAGCTTTTGAAATACTGCTGTCGACATTCAAAGGTTTAACTGATCGCCTGATTGAGTGATTGATTGATCGATCGACACTTTGCAGAATGGGTAGGCCTACCTTTCACATGAAAACACAACTCAATACAACGGCTATTACTGTCAATGACACACTGATAAAGCATTACAACAGAGCCCACCTCTTCAGTTCATCAGAGCACTTAGATACGTACTTCTACACAAAAAAATTAAATCAAACCTGTGTGAATTGAGGGGCGCTCACTTCACACACACACATGCACGCACGCGCACACGCACACGCACACACACACACACACACACACACACACACACACACACACACACACACACAAACACACACACATGCGCGCGCGCGGCAGAACTAAAAGCTCACGGCTACAACTCGATGTGAGCCCAGTGTTGCCAACTGCCAAAATCCAAAATGCACTAGTGGCACTTCCAAAATGCACTAGAATGCGCTAGATGCTTGCCTGGAAGGGAATATGACCATTAAATGACCATTAATCTTCTACATTCTCTAGTTGTGTAGACTTGGGATAATTCACATGATGAATATTTTAACTCTTGAGAGTGTAAAAATGAAACCAAATGGACCCGTAAGGGTCCATTTGGTTTCATTTTTACGCTCTCAAAGAGTTACATCTGGTTAACCAACTATCCATCATTTAGCCTGGGGACCACTGGCTGAAAACCACTGTCATAGGAGGAGAAATTGTGAAAAATTAGCGTTTTATCTCTGGCGCCTGTCAATCAATTTCACCCCAACTCACCAGCCAAAAAGCACTAGATTTTCCGCCAGGAGTTTTTCACTAATTTTGGCGCTAGGGGGGGGGGGGTGTCTGAAAAAGCGCTAAATATAGCGACAAATGCGCGACAAAGTTGGCAACACTGTGTGAGCCTTGCCGATATTAATGTTTGCTATGACATCACCGGTGGGGAAGTCACTATGCCATTATTTGGTCATGGCTGCCAATTCCCACCTGATGTCGTGTGGGACTTCCGATTGGTCCAGAGCATGCTGAATAACTGCTAGCTTACACAAACTTTTAAGACTAGGACTCATGTCTAATATGAACAGCTCATCAGAGGTAGTGTGATCTCCTTTCCTTCCTCCGAAAATGATGATACGTCTTCCCACAATGCAACAGCACATGCCGTACATTGGACCCGGTCCTTTACCCTTGGGCTCAACCTTCTTCCAGGAGAAGGTCTTTGGACTGTATTTCCACATATCGTTTAAGTTCCTGTTATCATTGTTACAGCCACCAAATATGTACAGCTCTCCATCGTAGGTAACTGCTGAATGCCCCTCTCGTCCTTCTGGGAGAAGCTGTGCAGAGGGTGTGTTCATCCGGACATTGGTCTCTGTGTCAAACACTCTAATGCGGTTCCCTCTCTGATGCCATAGCCTCCGTTTCCTCTGGTACTCCTCATAGCCCCCAAGTAGAAACATCTTTTTCCCGATCATGGTGGCAGAGTGATTTGTTGAAGCAGGCAAACGAGTTCCTCTAATTAAAGACCAGATCATTGTGCTGGTGTCCAACTTATACATGTCATTAGTGCATCCAGCATACTTGGTGTATCCTCCATGGATGAACATGACTTTCTTCAACACACAGGCTGAGTGGCAGGACCTCTCCTCTGGAACTGTCCCAGACACCCTGGGTTTGCACCATCTGTGGTCTTCAACATCAAATGCATAAAGGACACTGCAATATGGATAGCCTCCCCAGATGTAGACTGTATCTGCTGCCAACACAGCTGTGTGTCCACCGCACACTGAAGGAACCTGTAGGCGGCGTTCTCCTCTTCCAGGTTCCCCTGGAGGCAACTTCTTCCAGCGTAAATACACCGTGTTGAAGACGTGCACATCCATCTGCATATCCATCATGTCGATCAATGTCCATCCAACATCCCAGCCTCCAAAGGAATAGAGTTTGTTTCCCACTGCTACAGAAGCATGATACTCTCGCTTTGGTCCTCCTGCTTTGGCAATGGTCCAAGACATGTCACCGTCTACCTGCCTGCGGGCGTGCCTGTCTGTCTGTCTGTCTGTCTGTCTGTCTGTCTGTCTGTCTGTCTGTCTGTCTGTCTGCCTGTCTGCCTGCCTGGTTCTCTATCTCTCCCTCTCGCTCTCTTCCCTCTTGACGTCTACAGTCTACAGTAGTTATCTTCTGGTTGTACTTTAATAACTTCTGGTGTAACACCCGACACAAACTGTTGCCGTGCCACGTCTTCATGGAGCAAATTTGCACTTGGTCTTTGGCTTGGTCTTTGGCACGTTACGTCAACTGCTACGTCACCTCCTTTCCCATCTCAAGGCTCCGCTCGTGCTAGCACTCTGGTGGAGACCTATACCCCGAAGGGCACTTTTCTAGCATGATCGTGATGGTTCAAACCCTGGGTTTGAACCATCTGTGGTCATCAACATCAAATTCATAAAGCCCTCTGCAGTAAGATATCCTCCCAATACAAGAGGTAGACTGTATTTACTATCAACACAGCTGTAAGGCTATGGCACATGGATGGGACCTCTGCATTCACAAGTTCTCTTCCAGATTTCCTAAACCCCTTGGCCTACATCGTACCCGTCCTTCTTGAAGTAGTAGCATTTCTTACCCTGCTCGAACAAAAGTACTAGGCTGCTTTGGAAACAGTCCAAGAAAACATCTCCCCGTCCATCTGTCTGTCTGTCTGGTTATGCATCTCTCACTCTCGTTCTCCTCTCTCGACATCTACAGTCATTTTCAACACAGTGATTCATCTTCTGGTGTGAAGATAAAAAAAACCTGTTGCTATACCACGCCTTAATGAAGCATGGCATGGCTACATTTACTGTATCCTTGGCACTATTCATTAGGGGTGGGCAAAAAAACCCACCAATATATCTTAATGCCATGATATCAATATTGACTCGCCAGGTTCAAAATTGATTTTTTGATATTCATAAATGTATCAGCACATCATATTGTTGAACAAGCCCTTTCGGGGCACAGGTCTCCACCGTCCGGGCTCAGGCCTGAACTGTGAAAAACCTGACCCGTGCAGGTTTCTCCATATATGGAGATGTGCACGGACAGACATACGTGCACGGACAGACATACGTGCACGGACGGACATACGGGCTGACGGACAGGGTACGAATTATAGTCACCACCTTACGGTGGAGACAACAACAACCAGGCTGTTTTTACTTATCTGCAGGTGTGTAGGCTACATTCGCCCGCGCAAGGAGGTCTGTTGTTGAGCGGAGCGGTCCGTTGTTGTGACATATGTGACCGCTCACGACGTGACCAGAACACTGGCTACTGATTGGAGCATTCATTCAAGCCAAGTAATAATATAGACTATTATCCTACTCATTACTCTGCACAAGTGTATTATATACAACAAGAGTTGTGCCCCTACGGGGCACAGGTCTCCACCGTCATCATGACGTCATAGTCGGGAGGAGGGCACAGACGGGCTACGTGCACGGACAGAGGGCGTTTTATACTCGGGAGGACGGACAGATCGAGGGCACAGACGGGCACAGACGGACAGATCGAGGGCACAGACGGGCTGCGTGCACGGACAGAGGGCGTTTTATAGTCACCACCTACGGTGGAGACAATCAGGGTTGCAGTGGAGGGGGGACGGGGTCCCCCCACTTCTCACATCTAGAATATTTTTGGGGCAAAAGTAGGCCTATGTTTTTGTCTTGTCATTTACTTTTATGGACACAACTAAGCATTGTAAACAATCTTTCTTACGCAAATACGCATGCAAATGCAAGTGTGCACGCACATGTCTTAAAGGGGAATTCCACTCATTTTCAATATTTCACTATGTCATTAACATACCTCAGAGATGTTGTGTGGACATGGTAAAAAAGTTAATGAGTTTCCTTTTTTCGGAGAGTGTACAAATGGAACCAAATGGACCCGCTAGGGTCCATTTGGTTCACATTTGTACACTTCACATTTGTATGCACCAAATGCATTTTGAGAACTGACAAATTTCCATTCTTCATATGTGCTATGACACCCCCCATTCTTCAGTTGTAGTCCCTGGCCTAATACAGTTGCACACCCCTGTGGTACAGTACAGTCGGGACATCTCTAACCGCAAGACTTCATGGCACAGAGAATATAACAGAGTCCTCCTCACTCACTCACCCTCTGGTCTCTCTGGAAGGTGACTCGGCGGCGCTCCGTCCGGCCGTAGTTGAGCCTCTGCACCATCTTGTCCTTGAGCAGCGAGGTGTAGCCCAGGTGCTCGTAGATGGGGTTGGTGGTCATCTTGGCGATGTACTCGGCCGCCTTGGTCTCGATGTAGAGCGTGATGAGGCCGTCCGTCACCAGGTCGTGCACCGACTCGAAGCGCTTCTCGCCCACAAAGTGCTTCCCGTCGTAGAACAGACGGTAGTTGAGGGTCTGGTGGCCGAACCTGACGCGATGCAGAGAGGAGGTGATAGAACAGCATGCATGATAAGGTTTTAGCTCAGTGGGTTTTCAACCAGTGGTTCCGGGGAGGGACCACCAGTGGTCCTTGAGAGGATTACAGGTGGTCCCGAGCCTAAATAATGGAAAGTTATTTTAACTCTGTCACAAGAGTTAAAATATTCATCACCTGAAGCACCCCAAGTCTACAAAACTAGAGAATGTAGAAGATTAATAGTCATTTTTTCTGGAATGACCATTCCAGTCTGGAATTGTGGACAAAAGCAAAACAAATCTTTAATTTTAGGGGTCTGTGGGGCTAAAATGTCATCAAATCGTGGTCCATGGCTCAAATTCTGAATAAACAGTGGGCCCTGGTGTCAAAAGGTTGAAAACCACTATTTTAGCTGACTGACTGACTGATTAATGTAAGTGTGACATGTACAGACAGTACAAAGTTGAATGAACCAGTGACTCACTCACTAAATGCTACAGCACACTGTCTTGCTAGTCTCATAACACCCTACAAGCCCTCCTGAGTGTTCAAATCAGCTGACACAGGGAAGCAGGAACTACCCTTGCTAAAAAAGACCTGGTCAACACTCCACACGAACCAAAGCCTTTTCACTTTCTGGCCCCTAAACTATAGAATGCACTTCTAAAGGGCATTCCAGATGGCAATGATGGGTCCTCACTATGTTGTTTCCTGTAAATTGCCCAGCGTTTTACAAAAAGCTCACTGGATTGAGCTTTTTGAAACGAGCACACGCGCAACACAAATCAGTGACGACCGGCGTCAAACGCTCTCTTGGATGTCCGTCGTTTTTTGAGCAAAAACGCCAGCCCCATAGAAAATGAATTAGGATGTGCGATTTATTCCTTGCCGTCTGTAAGCCCCTTAATTGCAGTCTCACTCTACACTATACATACATACAATACAGGAGTGTGAATCTGTGTGGATGGATTGGATACCATTGCTATAGCAGACGTCTAGGGGAGTGTGTGTTCTTCTGTCACTGCGGTACGTACCTTAAGGCCAGCGTGTGCGTCCCAGGCTGCCGCTGGCTCTCTCTGATGAGGTAAGAGCCCTCCGACACCAGCAGCTGATCTGCATATTCACGAGAGATGACACCGTGGAACCTGGAGCGACACACAACACAACACATCCACCGTCACTCTCTAGCCTTTATACCAAGGGGTTTTCAACAGGGTTTTCAAGGTGGTTCCCAGGCTAAATGATGGAAAGTTGGTTAACCAGATGTAACTCTTTGAGAGCGTGAAACCAAACGGACCCTTGCGGGTCCGTTTGGTTTCATGTTTACACTCCCAAGAGTTAAAATACCCACCATCTGAATTAGCCCAAGTCTACACAACTAGAGAATGTAGAAGATTAAATTAATAGACATTTTGATCTGTATGTTTGACTGTTTTTTCCCCAAATTCAGCCTGGAATTGTGGACAAAATCAAACAAAAAAAATGTTTTGGGGTCTGTGCACTGCAAAAAATTCTGAACTAAGCAAGTCTTGTAATCTTAGATCTAGACTTAAAGTATGATTGCTCTTGTTTTAATAAGGATATACTAACCAAGAGAAAATTGTATAAGATTATCAACCTTGTTTTTAGAACATATTTCTATTTACAAGAATTCTTACCAAGTACAATTCACTTACCCCACGGACAGATTATTTTGCTTGTTTCTAGTACTTTTACACTCAGATATATATATTTTTTTTTCTTAAACGTAGGACTGCATTTTTTGCAGTGTGGGGCTAAAATGTCATCAAATGGTGGTCCGTGGGGCTCAAACTCTGAATGAATAGTGGGCCCTGTTATTAAAAAAGGTTGAAAACCACTGCTCTATGCAGAATGCAGACAAACAACTCTCTCGCAGAGAGATGTACTGTGTAGAGCAGCCGTGGGAGTATACAGCAGCTGCGTGTCTCTCAGTGCAGTGACATTCTCTGATTATTTGGGTTGGGATGTGTGTCAGCTATAGGTCAGGAGGTAACAGGGGGTGCATGGACAAATATTTTTTAACGGTACATAATGTCTATCTAATCTATGGTTGTACATATCACACAACCATAGAGATTGCGTTTAGGGAGTAGTCAGTCAGGGCTGTGCTTCTCTTGCGCAGCTCAACTTCCGTCCCGGGATGCAACCGGTGAAGGGACTTTGGGCTCCGTTTTTATTACCGCTAAATCCCTTACCCCTTAACTTCTTTGCCTTTTTAAACTATTTAAAAAAACATATTTTCAATAGTACAAATGGCCAATCTACATGCTCACAATCTGGAAATAGATTGGCACATTGAACTATTCCCAAAAGTTTTGAAAAATAGTAAAAAGTTTGGGATAAGGGGTTTAGCATGTAATGAAAATGGAGCCCTTTGTGTCCTTTCTGTATAAATCTGCATTTTTGGACGCAACATCACAGATTCATTCCATCACGCACACACACATGCACATGCACACACATGCGCACACACAATAATACACCAGCAAACGTACAAATACGCACACAAACACACACCCATGACCCTCACCCCCTCTTCACCCACGTACAATATACACACCAATCTACCCATGAGTCTTGCTTTGCCCCAAAACCACATCTAATACCAGGCAATAATGACAGATAACACCCACCCCGCCCCCTGTACTGTAGTGTGCTGTACAGTACAGTACAGTACAGTACAGTACAGTACAGTACAGTACAGTACAGTACAGTACAGTACAGTACAGTACAGTACAGTACAGTACAGTACAGTACAGTACAGTACAGTACAGTACAGTACAGAGCAGGCAGCTGTTATTAAGAAAAAGGAATGAAGTTACAGTACACTCACTCTCTGCCGTAGTACTTGGGCCTGTTCTCCATCTGGAAGCCAGACAAGATAGATTATTATTGGCTGACGGAGTGATATCATAGCAAAAGAAAAGCTTCAAATTTAATGGCTTTAGCCATCGCTCCTCTCTCTGGCAGTGTGTTCAGTGTGTGTGTGTGTGTGTGTGTGTGTGCGTGTGTGTGTGTGTGTGCGTGCGTGTGTGTGTGTAGATAAAGTAGTCCACTGCGCTATGGGACAGATATCCCAGTGCCTGTGTGCATCCCTGCCTGCGAGTAGCCGTCCTGCCAAACCATTTGTCCTGTATGGGCGGAGGAGGGTTAAGTACAAACATATACACACTGTCCCGCAGAAACCTTCTATCATCATAGTTTTTGTGGCGGTTATGTTTTTCATTAATGAATGCCCGACTAAAGTAGATCATACTATAGCATCACACAAAAAGTATCAAAAACAGCAGATCTAAATGCTCAGAAGAAAGGTGTCACTTGGTGCCACTTTGCAATGTAGATCTGCTAATTTTGTTTTAATGGAATCCTGAAAAGTTTCAGTTAGGGAAATGAAAATTCACAAGCTTTCCACATAGACAATAGCTACGTTAAGATCACCCTCCCTGCGTCGTAAACACAACAAGGAAGTAGGCGTGCGGTCGCCACAGAAGCCCAACATAGTTAAGAAAGCAGGCGACGCCGACGGAGTGTCGACTTCCACTGGCGTCTCTGGTTTCCATGGTGACTGTCCTCTACAGCATACGTATCGTCCACTTTGTTAACAAGACGCCAAGAGCTGCGTTTAGCCGTCGGAGGAGAGGCTCCATCAGTGGCATTGCATGTCGTACATCGGAGTGATCTTAAACACTGTTATCGTCAAGCACAAACCTTGAATTTTATTTACCGTATTATTTATTTTTTCTGATTTTTGCATGTGTTTTTTATTAATGCCTTACTTTCTCAAGCTTACAACTCAGAGCCTCACCCATTTTAAATGTTTGAACATGAAAGTGTGAAAGTATTATTTACGACTAAGTAAACAACTAAAATGAATTATTTTTCCCATCTCCTGAAAAGTTAACAGTTGTGGACATTAGTGATGATCGAATCATGCGATTTTTTAGCTCCCAATTCGATTCGATCACCTGATTTTGAGGATCTGCCGACACCGATCCGACATGTACTGTATATTTGTATAGAACACACTGCCATATCAATAGTACATAATCACAATAGCAATAACCAGTCCAATATCATGATATGGATATAATATTGTTACCAAGGGATGTCCGAATCGCGTTTCTTTTGCTCACAATCAGACTCTGATTTATGCGATAGGCTCTGATTTTCAATGATCACATCAGGACAACCTTATAGTGGACATACAAGGTTTCCAGCCGACAGACAGATAGCCAGCGCTGATAGAGAACGCAGGCATCTATACGGTGACGGATTTAACCCTTTGTGTCCTGAACGCGTTTTGGTGTTTTATCTGTTGAAAAATAGCAGATCAACAAGCTCATGTCGCGCCACCGAGTGGCGCGACATGAGCTTGTTGTTCTGCTATTTTTGAAAAATTGTGAAAAATGATGCGCAAATCTAAGAATATATTCTATTTGACACCTGATTGTACTTTCCGACAGTAAATTCTAGTTTGTGACTAGTTTCTAGTTTCTGATGCTAGATTCTGACAGATTCTAGTTTCTCTGAAAAATCTATGTTCCTGTGTCAGTGATGCTTAACATGTTTCATGCCAAGGACCCCCAGAATTGTCCATATTTGGCTGCAGACCCCCCATCTGAAAACATGTTGTTCTAGGGATCCCCCAGAAGCAAAAAAATGAGCTAAAAATGTTTGCTTCCAGAATAACATATTCAGAGATTTGCAGCACATTTTCACAATTTTTCAAAAATAGCAGAACAACAAGCTCATGTCGCGCCACTCGGTGGCGCGACATGAGCTTGTTGATCTGCTATTTTTCAACAGATAAAACACCAAAACGCGTTCAGGACACGAAGGTTAATGATTCCTGTGTGATGGGAGGGTGTGGAGACTTCTCATCCGCAGTGGAAGAGTCTCACTAGCATGAGGGAACACTTCAGATCAATACGCTGTACTTTTCATCATGTGCTTTTTACTGGGTGGGGTCTGAAATAAAAGGAAATACCAGCACAAAGTCTGTATTCAGACTCAGAGACCTGTGAAAGGACTGTATAGGTCTTTTGTAGTATTGCAGCTTTAAGTCTAGTTATATTAGACTTAAAAGGCGAGGTTATGGTGCCTTTAAATGTCAACCCTAAAGAAATAAAGAACACGCTTCAGAAGAAATCTCATTACTCCTTCCAGAAATGTTTTACAGGAATGTGTCCCGTTTTTTTTTTCTTAGAGGTGTTTTATAAGACATAATAATATACCATACGGTTTTCTACTGGGCCTTTGAGGAAACGTTTAAAAAAAAGCCTAGATTGTAGTTGAATTGTATGGCGTCATATAACTTAAAGGGGAACTCCACCCATTTTCAACATTTTTTTTCTGAGAGTGTACAAATGCAAATGAACCCATTTGGTTCCATTTGTACATGTAGCGCTCACAGAATAATCAGGATTGTTTTCTGGGGCCACATATTTAGATTTTTATTTTACCAGGATCGTTGTCCTGAAATGCAGAAAATAACACCACAAGGGGTCAGACAGAGAATGGTGGCTGTTTCTCTGCAGACTGTCTTTGTACATTGAATTTCCAAAAATATTCTCCAAATTATCCATACAAATAGAAACAGCAATCTAATTAGCATATTCAAATAACAATAGTCCATTTCAATTACAATTAGTATAAATCTTCAATTACCATTAACTCAATTAAGTCACAAAATAATAAATACATATTCCCCAGCCACAGTAACATATAGTGTATTCACATCCAATAAAGAAATAAACCACAACATAACAGTCCAGTAGTTTCTTCATAACACTCGCTACAGTAATGTAGTCATAGTACACACACTCTTTAGCAATTAGCTTCCATGACCTATAGTGGACATAATGGCCACCACAGCACAGTGAGCACACCAACTAGGCCATGCATGTTAATTCAGAGTTCTCTCATTGTATCACTTATTATAAACAAACCAAACAAAAACAAGTTGTGTATTGTCACAGACAAGCACAACAATATACAGTGTTCATGGGTTTTGCACTATATCTCACCTGAAATGCAGAAAATAACAACACAAGGGGTCAGACAAAGAATGGTGGCTGTTTCTCTGCAGACTGTCATTGTACATTGAATTTCCTGCCCAAAACCCTTTCAGAATAAAAGCAGTGGAATTCGTTTCTAGAACAGACCATGAATTCAATGGACAACAGTGCCATCTTGTGACGCTATTTGGTAGTGTTTTGCACTGCAGTCTGGTGTAGCAAAATAACTGTATATTGGACTGAAATTCTGGACAATAAAAATAACAAAAACATGCCAAAAACGTTTGAATAGGGGTCTCTGTGAAACATAAGACTTTAAGAAACATTACAGAATGTGGCCAGATATGTTCCATATCGCCACATACACTCAGAAAAAAAGAAGCGTCTAAAGAAATCCATTCACATGGTGAAAATACATCTTGATGATGTCATCAAGATGTTTCAGCAATGACACAGTAAAATATACTACCAATGACACAGTAAAATGTTTGAACATTTGAACATTCAGGGTTTCACATCATATCAAAGCTTTAATGGAAATTGCTCTCAGGAACAGCTTGTTTGATTTCGTACTTCTCACGATCAGTGTCACCCTACCTCTATAATTCCTTCTCTTATTCAGCCAAATTTGCACTCTTGCAAATTTCCGCATTGTTTACAATGTCCATCATTGATGATGTTCCAGGATGGCATGGAATGGAAACAAGCCTGGTTTTATCTACTGTGGCATCAGTAGTACTAGTATAATGATTCAATGTAAACAAGCCTGGTTTTATGTAGCATCAGTATTACAATGTCTCAGATATTAAAGTGGAACTCCACCCATTTTCAACATTTTAATATGTCATTAAAATACCTTAGAGATGGTATTTTGGAGGTCTGAAAAAATCATTAACATGGTGAAATACATCTGATGACATCATCAAGATGTATTTCACCATGTTAATGGACCCGCTAGGGAAAATTTTGAAAATGGATGGAATTCCCCTTTAAATAATCTGCACATCACCGCCCAATGCGTCAACTCAGGACATAGTGTTGCTGCAGCCAAATCTGCTTTCAAAGTCCATAAAGAAATGACAAGGAATGGTTATATCAGAGTGGTGATTGATGCTCGAGCCATTAGAAATAAGCTCGAGAAACATATACAATGATATTAAGTATTAAAAAACTATTTTAGGGATGTACACTATGTTATTGTGTACTGAACGCATTTGGGTGTTTCAAGCATTAACTAGCTTTAACTATTGAAAAATAGCAGATCTACAAGCTCATATCGCGCCACTCGGTGGCGCGATATGAGCTTGCAGGTCTGCTATTTTTGGAAAATCCTTAAAACATGGTGCAAATCTTTATTATTTTCTGCCAGAGCAAACGATAATAACTCTAATCTTTGTTTCAAACACAGACAATTCTAGGGGTCCTTGGCATGAAATATTTTGAGCATCACTGACGCAGATTTTTCAAAGAAAAACTAGAATCTAGTCCTAGAAACTACAATCTAGGGGCAGAAAATAGATTCTAGGGTTAACGGGTTAATGGGTTAACACACCGAAATACAATTTGCTATTTTTGTGAATTCCCAGACGTCATAAAAGAGAACAATAAAATCCTATCTGGTTATGAATAAAGGCCTATAGCTTTAGCTCATGGCCACCGTCACTGTCATTGTGCTCAGACTAATGGTGTCACACTGTGTGTGTGTTTTGTCGATAGGGTACACGCTGCTCCTATCACAAATGGAATGCGCTGTCACAATCGCTGCACATGACACGTGCCAACTCCCCTTAGAGCCCGTCTGATTGATCCCACTGACTTGTCGGGAACATTCAGAACCATCATTACAAAGACAGCTGTGTACAGTGTTGCCAACTGCCAAAATGCACTAGTCAGTGGCACTTCCAAAATGCCCTAAAATGCGCTAGACCAGTGTTTTTAAACCATTTTCATACCATTTCATTCAAATTGTGTAGATTCTTGAGAATTAGGTAATTCAGAATTAATTTAATATAATTTAACTCTTTAACTGATTTAACTTCAATGGGGGTATCAAGAGTTACAGACCTATAGGGTCCATTTGGTTACCAATGGTCCTTTCTGGGAAGGAAGGAGGACTCTATCATAGGAGGAAAAATGGTGAAAAACAAGGGTTTTATCTCTGGCTCCTGTCAACCAATTTCTCCCCAACTCACCAGCACAAAAAGCACAAAATGACAATCTAGTGCTTCTTTCGCTAGGCGGGTCTGGAAAAAAAGCTACTGTAAATATAGCGACAAATGCGCCAGGTTGGCAACACTGGCTGTGTACGCAGTCACATTCTCATTTAAGCAGCGTGTAAGTGATATGTTTTTGAGGTTTCAAGTTTTTGTGAAATGTAAAAAAAGGATTCATTGCCAGAGTTTTTTCTTTCGAGAAGTAGAAATCATGTTTTCATCTTGGGATACCAACTGGTGTATCTAATCAGGAATGAAAAACCACACAGAAACAGCTTTCATCATTCAATTGTACAGTGTTCTAGACTTACAGTTTCAATTTGGTCTGTTTTCGAACAGACTTTGTTTTCCTCCATTGCTTCCAACTTCACTTGTTTATGCTGTGTGTGTCCTGTATGACAAAACTGGTATACCAACCAGTAGATGTAGTTTATTTTCTGTTTACTAAAGATTAGCTGAAAGAACACTCTATAACAATAAAAGGAATATTTATTTTTAACAATTGAGAGTTCAAAGGGGTCCCCAGCTAAATCATAATTAGGACCAAATGGACCCTTATGGGTCTGTAACTCAGAGAGTGTACGAATTGCACACTCTCAGAGTTAAATTAACATTGATTTCATCTCTGGGGATCCAAGAGATAGAAATACCATTCAATTGGGGTCCGTAGATTAATGCAAGTCAAACTGGTGAGGGTTTGAAATTAAACGGGTTGAGAATCACTGCTAGCAGTAAAAAATCTTCTATTACAGCATGGGTTCCGCAGGCTACCCTATTGGCCTGAATATAAGACGTTCTTTTTCCAATGGAAACATCCTAAAAAATGCTCGTATTATATTTGGGGACTAGACTATTTGACATTCAATCAATGTTCTTACTTATATTCTGAACAATATGGTAATTTGAGTCAATTTGGGGAAATGCTGACACAAAACGTTTGGTTTGGGAATCATTGATTTACAGAACACGGTAGCCGTTTGTGTGTGTGTGTGACCTTTAGAGTGACCCCTGGCCTGTAGCCAGAGCCAGCGTATAGATCTATTTCCAGAGCCTACCAGGGGCGGATCTAGGCATGGGCATGGGGGCGGGGGGGGGCAATGCCCCCCTAAATACTCAGTCTGCCCCCCCAAACACGATGGCATGCAAAACAACCCAAGATATTTCAAATTAAAGTGCCTATATTTAAAATGATGTGAAACACTACTACTGCTACTAACTAACTACAGCTGTGTCACCACTAAACCAACAGCATTTCACCATTGAAAACAGAAAACTCTCTGAGTCAGACCTTTAGCTTTATGCATGCTGCGTGTCTGTTGCAACTTCAACAACAACTGATGTTATTATTGATGCTTTACTTCACTAATAAAAGTCCTGTAACTGAAAACATTTCTCTTGCCCTTCCAACATGTTCTCTCGCCCCCCCAAATGGGAAATGTTACATCGGCCCCGGAAGCCTACAGTATGTAGTACTGACCTCCTGAGGACACGTGATTCTCTTGGGTCTGGGAGCCTCCTGCTGGAGCTGGTACACTGTGGAGGAGAAGGAGAGACACATTAGATTAGTTAATGGAGGATCTTTTGGCCCCCTGGCAGGGGTTGACACTAACACTTGCCCGCTTGCCCGGGGCAAGTAAAAAAAAAAAATGGTGGGGCAAGTGAAGACTGCTACCTGGTTGCCCGATCGGGCAAGTGTGCAACTTAGTGCACTATAACAGGGGTTTTCAACCTTTTTCATCCCAGGGACCACCATTTATTCAGGATTTGAGCCACAGACCACCATTTGATGGCATTTTAGCCCCACAGACCCCAAATCTAAAGATTTATTTTGCTTTTGTCCACAATTCCAGGCTGGATTTGGGAAACAGAACAAGCAAAACATTCATTCTAAAATGGCTAATTAAGATGATGAATATTTTAACTCTTGAGAGTGTAAAAATGAAACCAAATGGACCCGCAAGGGTCCATTTGGTTTCATTTTTACATTCTCAAGAGTTACATCTGGTTAACCAACTTAGCTGGGGACCACCTGGAACCCTCTCAGGGACCACTGGTGGTCCCCGGACCACCTGTTGAAAATCCCTGCACTATAACACTACACAAGATAAATTTGTCTTGAAGGCAGTCATTGCACTCTGCCTCTGTGTCTTTCCCTGCTTTCTAGCTGTCCACAATTCCAGGCTGGATTTGGGAAAGAAAAGGCAAATTAACACATCAAAATGACCATTAATCCTCTACAGTGTAGACCTGGGCTAATTAAGATGATGAATTTTAACTCTTGAGAGCGTAAAAATGAAACCAAATGGACCCGCAAGGGTCCATTTGGTTTCATTTTTACGTTCTCAAGAGTTACATCTGGTTAACCAACTTAACTAGGGACCACCTGGAACCTGGGGGGCAAGTGACCATGACCTGAGGGCAAGTAGAACCTGACTTGCACTTGCCCGATGGGCAAGTGCCTCGGAGACCTTAGTGTCAACCCCTGCCTGGCTTAGAGACCGCCCAGGCAGGCAGCGCAGAACGTAAATACACCGAGAGCAAATTGTGTGACAGAGAGAGAGAGAGAGAAGGAGAGGTCATAGGCAAGGTCAGTAAGTCAGTCCGGCTCAGGTCTGAACTTCAAAAGTCACACTAACATGAAAATATTTGAGAACCCACTTGTAAAACCTGTGCCCATAGGCTATACACAGCAGGGCAACTGGGTTGGCTTTTAGTAAGACGCGTGCATTTAACAAAGTCAAAGTTCAGGCGTAGATTCAATGTAGGATATACCATTTATTGCATAATCTAAAGTTTGCAGCAGCACTCAAATGAACATACTGTATATAAGTGTTGTAAACTTACAAACAAACTGCCTGTCTTCCTCCTGTCTGTCGCACCTGAGTGCAATCACCTACGGAAGGTATATTGGTTGCCATGACAACCACCCACCAAGACTGATTGACAGGTCTGAGAGGTTGCCAGGTCTGACATGATGTCACCATAAGTGAATGACAACTCAGTTTGAGATTAATTACATTGCTCATACTGTATGTTTGAAACTTATGTTTGCAACTTATTGCCGTGAAGTCATTGTATGATTACTTCAGTGAATATACAGTGCATGCAAAAAGGATAGAGTCACAAGAATGCTGTTGGGGAGAATTATCCAACAGACACGTTGGACCCAGGGGCCCCTGAGCTAGGGGGTGCCCATGAACTTGAGTGTTTGAATTTATTTGGCCTGGTTATTTTGTCTGGTTATTATTTCATAAATGTTATTTCATAAATGTCTGGTTATTATGTCATAAATGTTGTGCGGGTGTGCAGACACTATGCACCGCGATAGTGAAAAAGAAAAGCTCCGGTTTAGGGGGGGGGGGGGGGGGGGGGCCTTAGACTGGCGGTGGCCCAGGGACCCATAATTTCTAGATCCGTCTATGGTTTCCGTTGTGGTCACCAACCACGCCACAAACTGCTGTTGTGTCCCCATTCGCCGGCCTCTGATTCCCTCACTCCTCCTTCGCCAATCATCTCTCACTGAACTTCTGTGAACTCTCAGTTCTTTTCAATCAAAGGAGCTGAATCACTTTGCAGTTTGCAGGTGGCCCTTTTCCCCCGCACTGTAATTGTTTATTGTGTCATTGTGTTGTATTCATAATGTCCTTCTTTCATATAAATGTGATTAGTCTGCAACTCTCTCTTTTTATAATGCTCTGCCTTAATGTCTCGATGCTTGATGTAAATTTAAACATTGCCTTGCCCTGGCTGCTGTAACGGTACGTGACGTGCATAGTAATCCGTTGTGTCAGCACCGCCGCGTCCCAAATTTACATTCCAGTTACTGTCTCATAGCCGACGCTCTGTTTCCTCTCAGTGAGGATGTCGTGTACGACGGTTTTATTTTCAGTTTGAGGCGTTCTGGTGGTGTGGATCTGGGAGCTGTCACTCACAGTGTGAATAAATATGCTTTCGGGGCAGCAGGGAGGCAGGCGCTCCTCGAGTGTGATTGAGTATCACAATGTGTTCAATGAACTCTGGCAGAAGCTGGCATCGATCTTTTTGGGGCATAGTACAACATTTTACAAATTCTAGCTGGGCAATTGGCCCACCCGGGAGCAATGTAAGTTAGGGAGGGGGGGGCAATATAGAAGTTGGGAAAGCAAAGGATGCTGGAAACAGTTATGCAATATCCCATTTACCATTCTGTCTGTGTCTCTCCATACATGGAGTTCTGTGCAGGGGCGGATCTAGGCATGGGCATGGGGAGGGCAATGCCCCCCTAAATACCCAGTCTGCCCACCCAAACACGATGCCATTCAAAACAACCCAAGATATTTCAAATTAAAGTGCTTATATTTAAAATGATTTCAAACACTACTATTGCTACTAACTACAGCTGTGTCAATACTAAATCAACAGCATTTCATCATTGAAAACAGAAAACTCTCAGAGTCAGACCTTTAGTTTTATGCATGCTGCGTGTCGGTTGCAACTTCAACAACAACTGATGTTATTATTGATGCTTAATCCACCTTTCGTTACGACACCCACCCTTCCCTTTCCCATCCTTTACTTGACTACCGTTGCTAACTATGACAAGCTTTGGCTGGGAGATAGCCTCCTCCGTTAACCAACGTGTCATCGCACCATTTATGGATGTTTTTATTATAAGTTCCCAGATCAAAAACATCAACAGCCCTATAATGCCATCCTTCATCCTGAATTCCAGTAGTGACATAAAGTGTCCAAAACGGTTGTAGGGGCAGTTATCATTAGCTTTTCAAAGCCAAAGAAAAGACTTTAGCTTAGCCCTGCCGCTACAGTCAGCTGTTCTGTGTTGTGATTTTCTGTGCACCATTTCCGTTTCCATGAATGTAAATCCCATTGCCTAAGGGGTGGTCCTGACTGGCGATAGGGTGCGAGTGGCTTCTGGTGACGTAGCAACACTCAATGCGCTGTCCCATTGGCCGTGTGCTCGTAACACGAGCCAATGGCTGCAGCTCTCGACGTCCCATAGGCCAGACAGTGTGCCAGAGTGTTGCCATGTCGTATCGAAATGAGCTACTTTGGGCTTGTGTTTCATAGACAAATGTAGTCCTTTCAACAACAACAACAACAAAAACGTAGATAGCATAATGTCATAAAGTGCATTATTTGCCATAATGTAATGAACCTGAATAAAATCCATATGATTTGATTCATATATCTTAGATTCATCACACAACTGAACTATATAAAGCCTTTTATTGTTTCAATATTTGTTTATATGTTTCAATATATCACCTGCCCCCACTTCCCTGGCAACTGTTGTTAGGGGTCTCCTCCATAAAGGACCGCGCTATCTCGCTGTTTCCAGATGAGTAGTAGCCTAATAGTTGCGATACCATCGATAATATATCAAACAGTTGCCAGGGAAGTGGGGGCAGGTGGGCGGGGTTTACCGACTTGTCACACTTCAGATTATGCGTTTAATGTCATTTCTACGGTGTGAACCTTTTCAGGAGAGTATGTCACAAAACCAAAGGTTATACTTAGAGGTCCTTTTCAGAAGATAGCATAATGTGAAGAATGAAGTTCATAATTTGTCATAATCTGTAGGTCAGAGCCATACTCATCAATATTGAAACAATAAAAGGCTTCATATAGTTTCAGTTGTGTGATGAATCTAAGATATATGAATCAAATCATATGGATTTTATTCAGGTTCATTACATTATGGCAAATAATGCACTTTATGACATTATGCTATCTACGTTTTTGTTGTTGTTGTTGTTGAAAGGACCTACATTTGTCTATGAAACACAAGCCCAAAGTAGCTCATTTCGATACGACATGGCAACACTCTGGCACACTGTCTGGCCTATGGGACGTCGAGAGCTGCAGCCATTGGCTCGTGTTACGAGCACACGGCAATGGGACAGCGCATTGAGTGTTGCTACGTCACCAGAAGCCACTCGCACCCTATCGCCAGTCAGGACCACCCCCCTTAGGCAATGGGATTTACATTCATGGAAACGGAAATGGTGCACAGAAAATCACAACACAGAACAGCTGACTGTAGCGGCAGGGCTAAGCTAAAGTCTTTTCTTTGGCTTTGAAAAGCTAATGATAACTGCCCCTACAACCGTTTTGGACACTTTATGTCACTACTGGAATTCAGGATGAAGGATGGCATTATAGGGCTGTTGATGTTTTTGATCTGGGAACTTATAATAAAAACATCCATAAATGGTGCGATGACACGTTGGTTAACGGAGGAGGCTATCTCCCAGCCAAAGCTTGTCATAGTTAGCAACGGTAGTCAAGTAAAGGATGGAGGAAAGGGAAGGGTGGGTGTCGTAACGAAAGGTGGATTGCGTAATAAAAGTCCTGTAACTGAAAATGGTATGGGTGCGACTTCATCGCCCGTGCACGGGCGATGAAGCAGCACCCATACCATTTTCTCTTGCCCCTCCAACATGTTCTCTTGCCCTCCCAAATAGGACATTTTACATCCGCCCCTGGTTTTGTGTGGTGCATCCGTGGTGTTATATCGATGCCATCAGGGATTACATGAGCAATCTGCAGATTTATCACGTTTGTGAAACATTTGTGAAAATCTGCCGAAACGACCAACTTACAGTACTTCCCACTTGGCACATCACACCCTAGAGGCCTCTGTGATAAGCACACTGAGCTAGCCTCTAAGTCAACCCGTCAGTTCTGGAGATACGCTGGCGGTGACATGCAGTGTTGCCAACTTGGCACATTTGACACTATATTTAGCTTTTTTCCAGACCTCCCTATGCTAAAATTAGTGAAAAACTCCTGGTGGAAAATCTAGTGTTTTTTTTTGCTGGTGGCTTGGGACGAAATTGGTTGACAGGCACCGGCCTGTCAACCAGGCGGCGTTTTTCACCATTTTTCCTCCTATGATAGAGTCCTCCTTCCTTCCTAGAAAGGACCATTGGTAACCAAATGGACCCTTATAGATCTGTAACTCTTGAGAGTTAAATTATGTTTAAACACCTGAATTACCAAAATTTCAAAAATCTGCAGTCTGAGGGACAAAACTCAAGATCAAATGGCGGTGGCTAGAATGCAGAATAAATAGTGGGCCCTGGTATGAAAATGGTTGAAAACCACTTGTTCTAGCGCATTCTACGGCATTTTGGAAGTGTCACTAGTGCATTTTGGATTTTGGCAGTTGGCAACACTGGTGACATGCACGCACACTCAGTCAAGATTTGTTTTACATGCCTTAAATGATAGACTGTTTTTATCTGTTTTAAAGAGACCTTGAACTGTGAAAGACTTGTTGTTGTTCCAAAAAGGAGAACAACTCTCTGGCTGTCTCCAGATAAAATGTTGTTTTAGGATCGATGTAACCGTAACATTTGTATTGTCTCCACCAGGCCGGAGGCATGAGGAGAGCGTATGTTTTGTACTCTGTGGGTCTGTCACCAGCTAATCTCGTCATCGTTAATGGTGCCAAACTTTGCACACAACACTCCCTGGATGCCAACGATGAACCTCTGCCCAAGGTTTCCCAGAATGGCTTGTTATAGTGGCGCCATGAGGCAACAACCTGACCTGTCAGAAATCTGCCCCCAGAAGGGCACTTTTTTCTAGTTCCACATAGTTTTCTATCTATTCGATACTGTATCGGTATCAGGAAAAGTATCGGATCAGCCTTTTTTTGTGATATCAGTTCTTATCGGTATCGGGAAATATTGTATTGTATCAGAAAACTATCAGTATTGGCCCTAATTTGTCATCATCAGACCATTCTGTATTGGTAAATATACCAGTATAACCAGAGATCCGACACAGGGGTGAGGGTTTGACACTAAGGCAGGTAAATAAATGTTGTGGAATTTGCTTTGGAGTTGCCCAAGTGCACATTTGAGTGAGGAGTGCTATTCTAGTCTGCTATATATACACATACGTATATATAAAAAGTGATTGGATCAGGAAATATCGGGATCGGCAGATACTCAAACTCAAGTGATCGGATCGGGAGCAAAAAAAAATGTGATCTGGACAACCCTAATGTTAACCATAACACTTGATTGTGATTGGCGCTGGTTCCTGTTGTAAATCTCACGATAATCCACACCTTGAATCAGTTTCTATCATTTCCAGCTCATCCTGCAGCTCTGTAGCTCTAACTGGGGAAGGGGAGCACTTGATTGCTGCCACACCCTTGCTGTGCGAGCATCCAAGCACTGCCTGTGCTCATCTGACAATGAATATCTGGCCCCAGGGCAGCCTCCTATTCCCCCGTCACAGACACTGGCTGAGTAGTGTGGAAGTGTGGCTCGCTCTGGTGGGTGGCAAGCGTTGCTACTTTTGTGAATTTACTACTTATGAAGGTTAATATTGCTAAATGTTGGTAACCGTTTTAGAAAAGCAATAAGCTACACAAAGGTCCCAGCCTACAGGGTATTTTATCATGGCTGACAGGGTTGCATTGGGTCTATACTTACAGTACGCCTCCCGGCCATTATAAAATACCCGGTAACCTAACACTGTCAGTAGTTTATTGCTTCATTACATTACCCACACACATGTTAACCTTTTTATAACAATATAGAATAGGTTCCAGGCCCTAAAGCAGTGTTGCCAACTTGGTGCATTTGTCACTATATTTAGCTTTTTTCCAGACCCCCACTAGCGCCAAAATTAGTGAAAAACTCTTGGTGGCAAATCTAGCTTTTTTGCTGGTGAGTTGGGGAGAAATTGATTGACAGGCAAAAAACTCTCGTTTTTCACCATTTTTCCTCCTATGATAGAGTCCTCCTTCCTTCCTAGAAAGGGCCATTGGTAACCAAATGGACCCTTATAGATCTGTGACTCTTGAGAGCGTAAAATGAAACCAAATGGACCCGTAAGGGAGTTAAACTATATTCAAACATTACCTAATTACCTAATTTTCAAGAATCTACACATCTAGAAAATGTGGAAGAATTGCTATTTTTTACCAACATTTTGCCAGTTACTTCTTCTAAATTAGTCTGACAGACTAAACTCAACATCAAACGGTGGTCCGTGGCTAAAGTGCAGAATAAA
This sequence comes from Benthosema pterotum, assembly GCA_039105355.1. Taxonomy (NCBI): domain Eukaryota; kingdom Metazoa; phylum Chordata; class Actinopteri; order Myctophiformes; family Myctophidae; genus Benthosema; species Benthosema pterotum. The sequence continues at coordinate 10,471,790 of CM076967.1, read as the reverse complement.
TAGTGGGCCCTGGTATGAAAATGGTTGAAACCCCACTGCTCTAGCGCATTCTAGTGCATTTTTGTGAAGTCCCACTAGTGCATTTTGGATTGTGGCAGTTGGCAACACTGGCCTAAAGAGTCTTTGAGAGGGTGTCCCGGGGGCCAAACTAACTGGCCTACCACTGTACTACGTTTTAACTTGGTGTAAAAAACCCAGTGCTGGTCTTCAGGATACGGTGGACCAACAAGTGCAGCTAATCGCTCATTGCTTGATGTCCTTGTCCACTGCGAGGGTGAAAAAGCAGCTCCAACAGGAGCCATTATATCCCAGACCAGCGTGGCTAATCCCTCAGCGCTTTATATATATATGAGACAGCAGCCTTATACGCTCTGCCATCCCCTTTGTGTGAACCGGGGACCATATTTCACAACGCGACAGCCCTGCTCGAGCGCTAATGCAGCATGCTAACGGTATACATTAATCCTTTTGACCTGGATGAGGAGTCGGACGCGCACAAAATACACACAGAAACGGCACGCGCTGGGGGTGTGTGCGTGCTCACACATACACACAGGGTGAATTGGGTATGAACACACTAGCAAGCTTCTGTGGGATTAGACATACTTTAAAGTGCTTGGCAGAGCTTGGCAGAGGAAATCACCGAAACCATTGAAAAGGGAAATAAAGAATGCGAGGCATGCAAGCAGGAGAGAGAGAGATCACTCCCAACACAACAACAGCATTATACAGCTGGGTAGAATTGCTCTGTTAAATAAAAGATGCTTCACTGCTGCTGTTTCCACAGAACCAAAAAGGTATTTGACAAGATATTGACATAAATCTTGATATAGTGCTCACAGCAATGTTTTGACATTTCTGTCACATTGTTAATGTTACTGTAGAACGTTGACTCTCTGCATTGGTTTTGATTTGGCCTCTTGGTTTCTGAAAACGGAGTTTGACGGAATGGTTATCATTCATGTACTTAGATATCTATTTAGTTTGGGCTGTATAGACCAGATATGTTCAGTTGTTGCTCCACCGATTTTGAAATTTAAATCAATATTATAATATATTAATATATTGTCTTCTTGTTGACTGACTTTGGCCAATGACACATGTCTTATAAAACGTCTCCCTTTTAGCCCATAAAGGAATTCAAAAGCAGATTCCACCAGTACCGTATGTACAGACCTAATTGCACTGTAACATCAGTCTCACGTTATACCAGACTGCTGATTCTGTGATTTTCCAAATTCTTTCGTCTGGGACAGCGGAAGTCGTCTGTTCCTGAGTATGCAAATCTTGCGATAAAAACGGAAGTGAACATCCCCTCACTAGGTGCAGCCGCCAAATTTAGTCCTACTGGAAGCAAAACAAGTGTATTGGTTGATGTGCAGCACAATTGCTGTCCATTATTTTTATGCAGCATAATCGTTGACAATATTGTCCATTATGCTTTTATTTTCAATCAACATGAATCTCCCACTCATTTGTATCGTCCTATTACTCGTCTCATTTGCGTTTCCAACGACATTACAGTTCTGTGAGCACCACGTTGTGATTGGTCGAAATATCTTTCCGGTCTGAGCAGCAGATACTAGTTCCGCTACTCAGCTCATGGGATCTGTATTTTTAGACTACATAGCAGGGGTTTTCAATCAGTGGTCCAGGGACCACCAGTGGACCTTGACAAGGTCCCATGTCGTCCACAGCCAAGTGGCTGGAGATTGTTTGTTAACAAAGTGGACCCTTATAAGATATTTAACTCTTGAGGGCATAAAATGGTTTCATTTTACGCTCTCAAGAGTTATTTGAATTTGCATTTAATTACTTAATTTACAAGATATCTATAATTAGAGAATGGAGAATTGCTGTTAACCTAAATACAGCATGGAATTGTGAGATTTTTTTGTCAATTTTGTCTGGTTTTGGGTCTGAGAAGCGTCTCAAATGTGGGAAAAAAGAAAAAAAAAAAAAAAAAAAAAAAACAGTGGGCCCTGGTATCAAAATGGTTGAAAACCAAAGCATTCAGAGATTGTGGAGTAGTTGTCTGGCTACGTGAGACTATACTCTAACATTAATAAAAGTAGTAAACTTTCTGTTGACTTTGAGTTGCTGATTCATTGCCACAGTACTCAAACTAAAACAGAAACATCAGCAGCACTCCGCTCACTCCTGTAGGATATTTTACTGTCTACGGCGGCGGATTTTCAACTCAGTGTTATATAAAAATGATATCAAGCTCATGGCAGGCATTAAGTGAAAATATGAGTGCTATGTGATATGACTACTGATCTATTCCCATGGTTACCCTTTACTTATTGCATTCTCTTACTTCTCTTCTCTTCTACATTCCATCCAACCTTCCATTAAACTCAGGTTAACTGATTTACAGTATACTGATAGAGTAGACACATTATGGACCATTCCCTAGTAGTGATGACTCAATGAAGCTGGTACACTGACCCTTCTGTGGAAATCCTTATCCAATCAGACATGCCAAAATTAACTTCCACTGACGCACGCCCACGGAACAGTGCACAAAAGGTTACTGCACTGTTTTGTGGACTGCATCTTCACTTCCAATTACTAAATGCACGGTCAGGGACCACATGTAATTCCTCCACAGACCACCAGTGGTCCACTGACCACTTGTTGCTCTACTGTATAGCTAGCAGTAGGAGTCAAGTGACATTTATTTATATTCTGTAACCAGGGCCGTTGCTAGCCATTTGGGTGCCCTATGCACAAATGCTTTCTGGTGCCCCCCCCCCCCCCCCCCCCCCCCCAACAAAAAAGACATAAATGTTGTATTTCTCACAGGGCCACCGTTTCACATAAGCAGTGATGGGCCATTAGTCATCCTGTTCTTTTCAGAACGATCCGACACCTCCAGTCTCCAGAACCAGTTAAACAGGTTTTGACTCATTTGATAAGAAAAGGCTGAATTAATGAAGTCTAACACCTTGGAACAACCTTCCTAATGCCATTGTAATGTATAGTTCCCCGAATCCCCCGCCACTCATTGTTTCTCAGTTGCAAGGGCGATTTTTTTTCCTTCCCTGAATTCCTGGCCCAAGCCTATAGCCTGGACCAGCAAATTAACCACAGCCCCTGTGAAATCCTACTGAAATCCTCATGTAGGCTGCACCCTTGCAGCCTACACAGAGAGGTGGGGGCGTGTGAAGGGTGAGGTAGTGGTGGGGGCATCCCTGACCAGTAATACTTAGGGCCTCCAAAACCTGGTGGTGCTGCGGCCCTGAATAAGCCCGCAGCCTGCGTATTTTAGCTCGTATTTTCAAACAATTACAGCTCGGTCAATTCTCGATCATTTCTTACCATTCAACATGTTATGTTGAAAAAACATGTTCCATGTTTTTTGCTGTATGTGGCGAGCATTTATCCCAAGTCTGCAAAACGTTATTAAATTAAACGTTAGTAAATTGCAAAAAAAAGTCGGGAATTTCGCGGCAAAATAGACATCTTTTTGATCATTCATATCTCCTTCAATTCTGGACCATTTTGTACATTTCAAAATGCAGCGTGACGGGAAAAAACACTCTCTCAGATGCTGTATAGAATATGCGGGTAGATCTTCTCTACGAAGCGGAATCAAGAAAAATGTAACCGTCGGGTATTCAGTGGAAATGTGAAAGCAGCAGCATTGCCACAAGTTAATTAATGTATTTAATTATATTATATGCCTTACCTAAACACAAGCAAGTGACCGACAGCAGGCAGCTGTCTACAGCTGTTTATAGGACAATCCATAATAACAACAACAATAACAAATAAGGAGATGAATTGAACTGGTGGTTCTGTGGACATCTCCAATGTGCACAGTCTGTGCACGCACGTGGCTTTGAAATCCTGTTATCTATTTCCCAAATCTATTTGACAAAATTAGCTTAAGGGACTGCGTGACAAACAGGGGGGCACCATGTCTCTGGAGAGGGGCACAAAGCAGATTCAACAGTTTTCTCGGGAAAATGCATATTTATAGATTTTTATTTTATTTTTAATGGTGCCCTGTCGGTCACGTGGTGCCCTAAGCACTGTGCGTTATGTGCGTTGCCCTCGCTACGGCTCTGTCTGTAACATGTTTTATTCTTCATGTGCTTAAAAGTAAAAAAATAAAACAATGAATGCAAAGGTCAGTGATGACAGTGAGAACCTTCCTCGGCATGTGGCACAACAAAGGAAGACACACAACAAAACGCATGCCTTTGTACTTAGACCTGAAGACCAGTTTCTGAATCATCCGAAAACTGTGGCGCTCAAACGTTTTTGCACAGTAATTAACCCTTCACTAAGTCCCTCCCCAATCTGGCCTTGTCCAATAGTCACATTAGTAGGGGAAAGCTTGACCAGGAAAGCTTGACCTGCATAGCAACAGTTGCTAAACTATTTGGATTGGCATTGGACAGTGACTAAACCCCGCCCCAGAGGGTGTGGTTTAGAGAAGGGCTAATTGGCTACCAGACCACCAAATGAAAAAATGATGTTTCAGGGATCCCCCTGAAGCAAAGATTTAAGTTCACTGTGAAAGCATGTTTTGTGCCACATTCTCAAGCCTTTTTTCAAAACTAACAGATCTACAAGCCTGGTGCTGAGCCGTTAGGTCTGCAATTTTGTAACAGCTACATTTTTAAAATAATGGTTAAAACGGTTAAACACTAAACTAACGAACCAGGCACGTTCCCATCCAAAATGGACTGAAGGACAAGAAGTGGCTTCTGCTTTCAGTACCTCATTTTACAGTTAAAAGGTAACTATTAACTACACAGCCAGGAACCTCCACCAAAGTGTCGTCATTTTAGCTTTACATAACCAAGCAGCACAGCACATGGCGTGTTAAAACACATAAGAATGCATGAGTCAATGAAGGGCTGGAATAGACTGGTGCAGTTCAGGGACAGACAGGGTCAGTCAATGTTGGAGCTTTGCAAGGCAAATCAGCCAACTCCCAAATGGTGTCACCCTGCTGCCTGCTCCACACGCCCTTCAGAAGCATGTTTAAATTCTCTTTAAGCATTAACTGGCCTTGGCACAGCGCAGTGCACTGTTTAATACTCTATCAGTCTAAAACTATTCATAATGGCTGCCAAACGTGAAGCGATGAAAAGAGAAAAAAGCACCGTTTAAAGCACTTATTCTCAACATTTTCAGCTCAACAGGCTAGGATCATGTGTCTGTCTGTAACACATGTAACCACTGCAATCAGAAATGCAGATTCACTCACTCATCTCATGCCACAGTCTGAAAATGCACCTCTTCAGACTCCAGACCAAATCAGCTGTTGGCAAAAAAATGCCTGAAATTGGGTTGGCCAATCATGCAGGGCACAGTATGTAAACATATTTGAATACTGTGTCCTGCCAGTTCTCAGGAGTGGTGTTCAAATGAGCTATTCCAGATCTGCTAATAGGCATTTTCTTTTGCCAACACCTGATTTGGTCTGGCTAAAGGTAGTTTTACTTTGTAAATAGCCTGTCAAGGTGAGATACTGGGTTGTACAAGTGGGTGATCGGCTAAAGCAGACTCAAATCCACAGCGGGCCAAAACACCCAATCTGGTACAAGTTGGGGCCGGGGTCTCCGGAGCCTCCAGACTGCGTTTCAACACACAGGCAATGGGTTCACGAGGACGCCGCAGGCAAACGGCAATAAAGAACATTTTCCTTCAAAAATCAATGTCCCTTAATAGCAAGATAAATTCAAAGATGAACTGCATGCATTAAAATGCATTATTAAAGCTCCGTTTTCTGTTATATGATCCTTGGTGATCCTCACCAAGCACTGCGTTCATAGAATGGGAAAGCAAATCAATTGACACCTCATTCGGCTTTAGCCAGGCTACGTACTGTAGTTATCCTATATGACATGTTTATGTAGACTTAGATAGCAGTTTATGCAGACTTTTAGCTTTTTATGTAAATACAACACTGTAGTAGTATACAATGAACAGTTAAATTAGCATACTGTATGTATACATATTCCCACCGCTATGTTCTTAGCTTATGTAAGACACACATAAACTACTTTGTATGCCTATGATGTATTACCATGTTTTTTGTTTTTGTTCATGCTTAATGTAAATCACTCTGGATTAAGAGCATCTGCTAAATGCCTACATTGTACTTTTTTTAGTAGAAGTAGAAATAAGTCTACAGATGGAACCAAATGAACCCTTTGGCTTCATAGACTATGTGTGGCCAAATACATATCCAACTGGCAGTCAATGGCTGTCCTAGAGGTCCAGACTCCTACCACATGGGCTCTAATGCCACTGGTTTCAATCCTGATGCTGCGTTTCACTTCCCTCTCTCTGTCTGTTTCCTGTCACTTACTTTATTATGGATTGGATTCCCATTAGCACTTCCATAAGCCTGGCTATTCTTCCTCTGGTCCAGTGCACAGAACACAACTCATCATTCATCCAACTATAATGCAATGCAGACATACACAGACATACAGATACAGTGGTCATTCTCAGGTATCAATAATACTCCCGTCCCTGCAGTCTATTTATGAGCAGGCCACACTAAAACAGGCCCAAAAAATTGTCGCCGACACCACTCATGTTTTAAATGGAGAGTTTGTACTCCTGCCCTCAGGGAGAAGGTACAAAGAACCTAAGTGGAAGTATATCAGGTTCAAAAAATCATTTGTACCAGCATCAACTAAAATGTTGAATGATGCTTTGAAACAGCAGTGATTGTGGCTGGCCAGATTTTCACACTGTGTGCACTGTGTAATGTTGTCTCCCTCTGTTTTGTATTTTGTTTTGTATTTTTTGTGTCATCTATGTTTCATGTGTGGCTGATGCAGGGGTGTTAGCCCAAGACAAATTTCCCTTGTGGACAATAAAGTTTACCTTGACCTTTAATACTCGTATCAAAAGCAGCTCCAAAAACCTGCAGGTCAATAATGCCTACATAATGTAGTGTAAAACACTGTCATTTTACAGGTTCACCTAATCCCAGTGAACCTGTTTTTCTGCATGCAGACTTCTCATCTTTCTAGATTTTACACATTTCACTACCTCTTTCTTCTGTTCTGTTCTGTTCAGCACCAGCCAAGAGACTGGATGTGCAACAACAACCTAACTGTTTTTGAACCTGCTACATATAATGTCGCCCTTGTTCTTTGTTTAACTCTTTACCTACTAGTTTAATTAGGCTTATTTCCCAATCAAATATAGTCATTAGAATAAAATGTATTCTGTGGAAATCTATACATCAACAGTCTACAGAATTAGGTGGCAGTTGGTGGCAGTAATGCACACGATCTTTGGAAAAACACAAAAGTTCGTATTGAGGATTTCCGGTGCATCGGGTCACAGCTGCCACGAAAACACTGTGTTGTTCATATCAACATGGATGGCTTGAACGGTACAATCATTTTTAGCTTAAATATATCAAGTCAAGTTATAATGCCATGCTGATTGTCGGAATATGATCAGCGATGGACATATAGGCCGTGCACATGCACAATTTTGATCTTTTCTAGTTGAGGGGGACCTTAAGTGAGCCGATCACACAAAAAAACATGGTAATCAACTAAGTTGAAAAATGAATTAATCACGATTATTGTGGTTTACAATAATTATGTCAAATATGTCACCAGGAGGTTTGGATTTTGACTTTTATTAGGGCAGTTGGGAGTTAAAAAAGTAATAATAATCTTTCATATTTCTCCCCAGTTTGAGAAGACACCGGTATACTTATTCTGCAGGCTCAGGGTATATAATAAGCGAGGAAGTGTTGCCAGGAATGATGCACGGCGAGTGCCTTTTATCCCCACCCCCGCCGTGCGCTAGCTGTAACAGTCCTGGGGGCTGTGAGTGAGGAAACTGCTGTGTAAGGCTGAGCTGCTCTACAGCAGCACGCCTCCACCTCCGTCTCCACCTCCACCACACACAGCAGGGAGGGAAAGGGAAGGAGTCCTGAGTGTGAAATTGTGTTATTTTGTCAGGGCGACTTAAGTCACACCGACAAAAGATGCTGGGAAATCTTTCCACTTCCAGGACGGGGGGGACATACGGAGGTCTAAAAATACACCTGGGGGAGGAGGAGGTGCAGAGTAGGGCAGAGGGGACCATCAGGCATGCAGAGACGTAATGTAGGAGAATGAATGGATGGAAGGCATTCCACTGAGCCATGAACTGTAGCTGAGTAAATCTACTATGAAATGCAACAAAAACGGTCAGTCCGTTTCCAAACCCTGTCTGCCCTCATCTATGTCTCTCTCTCTCCTCAGTGAGAGTTGACCATTCCATCTGAACTTCCACAACAGGGTTAGTGACCAATAGACGTCATGCAAGGGAGTGAGGAAGCCGATGTCTCGCTTTTCATACATTTACTATCTATCTACTTACTATCTATCTATTAGCAGGTTTGCCGCTGGCTAAGCAAGCTGTAGAAGGTTCAAGTTTTTTTTTATTCGCCACACCAATCTATGTGGAGACAAATAGAGGAATGAAATATTGTTTCCCTCTCATCTACAGTGCAATAAAAAACAATAAAGACAAATAAAGGCGATACTGATACCAAATACCAACACAGAGAATAATATATTGTATATAATAATACTAAAATGAATGGTATTTGCAAGAGAGAGCATCATTTGGGTACATGCATAATACAGAGTCTTTCCTTTTTTGTTTGTGAAAAATGTATTGGTATTACAGTGTGTAAGTGCAAAGAGAGAGGTAGCAGCTTGAGCAGGATTGAGCTCCCTGTATGGACTTTGATTGTCTGATTGTCTGACTACTGGCGGAAATGTAATCAGGGTATTCAGTTCAAAGACATAAGGGTGACTGTAACGCTCTGGCTCTATGCTATGGGAGGTGTAGTCAGTCACTGGTGGGTGGGTGGTAAAAGCAGATATACGGTAGGACGGTAGTTTGATACCGTAAATAGCCTGTCAAGGTGAGATAGTGGGGTGCACTAGTGGGCGACTGGCTAGAGCATCGATCACATTATTGGAAAATGATTTGCAATGTTTTGATTCTCTCAGAAAACCTTTGTCGCATTTATCGTAAATACACTTTTTTTTATCAGATGCTGCACTTGACAATATATACAGGTGACTTTAGAATGAGGATGATTTATACAGAGATGATAGTGACATCACAAAGTCAAAGTTCTCTAGCACCAGGTGTCTTCAACAGGGAGCCAAATCTCTGTGTGATAGGGACTTTATTCTTTGTATTTGCACATTAAGCACTTCTTTAATCCTCACATTTCTATCCTGGGGGAGGAGAACATGAGCCGAAAATTCGGGGGAAAGTGTACATGGAGAAAAGAGCAGATCTAGTAAGGAGCCTAAGGTGAGGAGTGGTCTGAAAAATCTTTAATATGAATCCAATATGTAGTGAGGGGGGTCTCTAAAATGAAAACATTTGGTTCCATTTGTACACTCTCAGAGTTTCAGACCCATCAGGGCCAATGTGGTTCCAAAACTACAGCTAGGGAGCCCCTGGAACTCCTTCAATGACCCCAGAGGGGTTCCCTGGACCCCACTTTGGGAACCACTGTGCTATAAGCTAATGGGGTCATTTGGCCTGGAAAACAATGAAAACCCCTTGCTCCCAGGTTTAATGTACTGCACAGGACCCTAATGCAAACTAATAAAATGTAATGTACCTGACAGTATGTAGCTCAAAGTATATAAGCCACACAGACACGGTTCCCTGCAGCTTCCATCGACACGCTGTGGCGTGAAGAAAGGTAATTTCTGCTGAGTTCCTGCAGTTTGTAGCAGCAGATGCCATGAACGTATTATTCTGGGGAGGGGAGGAGGAGGAGGAGGGGGGCTCCAACCCCATTTCCTCTGCGCTACACACAGCGAGCAGCGTTTAATGAGCTGACTGTTCCCAAACACATCCAGACATTTTTAACTGAGACACACACACGCACACGCACACACGCACACACGCACACACACACACACACACACACACACACACACACACACACACACACACACACACACACACACACACACACACACACACACAGCACATTGCAGGTACAGTACAGTGGAGGAGTTGCATTTCCTGGCTGATGCTGTTGGATGATGATGATGCCAACCTATTTTGTTCACAGACCTGGGATTTTGCCTTTGTGTGTGTGTACATGTGACCGTGTGTGTGTGTGTGTGTGTGTGTGTGTTTGTCTGTCTGTGTATCATGTGACTGTGTGTGCATGTCTGGGTAGTGATTGCTTATTTGCATGAGTCTAAGCTGATACATGCTTTGTGTGTGTGTGTGTGTGTGTGTGTGTGTGTGTGTGTGTGTGTGCAAGCTTTTGATCCGTGATGAGAGCACATTTGTCTGTGTCTGTGTGTGTGTGTGTGTGTGTGTGTGTGTGTGTGTGTGTGTGTGTGTGTGTGTGTGTGTGTGTGTGTGTGTGTGTGTGTGTGTACGTGTGTGTACGTGTGTGTGTGTGTGTGTGGGTGGGTGCATGCATGGCTTAGTTCTTGCAGCATTTAACTGCAACATATTGAGTTGTATCCCCCCCACCAGTACGAAAACCCAATTCTCTCCCTCTCTCCCTCACACACACACTCACACTCACACACACACACACACACACACACACACACACACACACACACACACACACACACACACACACACACACACACACACACACACACACACACACACACACAGTTACAGATCGAACATAAGCGCTCCTTTATTTTGACAAGCATCGGCGTGGAAGCAGCGAGGGGGAGAGGAGGGAGGGAGGGAGAGAGGGAGGGGGTGAGGTTTCTACACACATTCTTAATCAGTGCACATGACATCCATAGATACAGATACAGTACTTACAGTAAGACTTCCATATCGGCGGCTGGTAATCCTCTGGGTCTGAGACAAACAAACAAACAAAAACAAGGGAAGAGATAGTGTTACAAAGCAGAACCAGGCACGCTGTTCATAGACTTTCTCATTAGACAACTCTCTGCTACTTCTCCCTTCCCTGTGGAGCGCAGGCGGTGAGCTCATCCCTGTAGGTACGGTGCTGCTTCTCAAAACGTTTTAATGTCAAGGACCCCCAAATTGGCACTAATTAGCATGCGGGATGCCAATTTGAAAAGATACAGACTCCAGTTCAGCCCATATAGCACTTGCAGTAGTACTTTCCCTAGTCTTTAGCTCCTACAGGCGCATGAAAAGTTGCTTACGCGTCATACTGTTGACAGCATTTTATGTGGACTTTTTTCTTCAATATTGATTTTTTTTTACCAAAATTATAGACATAGAGAACACACAAAAAGAACATGACAGAAGAAAGTAAAGGTAAAGAAAAACACAGAAAAAAGCTCATGAGCAACACTATTATAATCATCAAAACCTCTGTAGGTCTCATAAGACTATGTACTGTAGGTCTCATATGATTTAGATAAGGATTCCATGATTTTATAAAAATCATGGAATGAGAATTAGAATGCAACATACATGTGATGTATATACAATTGTATTCACAAGGAACACCGTCCATAATAATGTTATGCCAGGATTTCTTTGATGGAGCAACATCCTTGATCTTTTATTCAAGACATGTCTTTCTTTTTTTCTACTTGTTCAGTCAAGCTGTCAAATGGAGTAGAGTGAACAGTGACACAGACAAACAAACTCCAGTCCAACTCTCCAGCACCATTGGCATCACTTTGACACAAACACAAAAGACACTGCAGCAGCTAATTTCACCGATACGGTGGGACCTCCAATAGAAGGGGGAACCCACGATATGACCCCCGGAACAATAGACCGATACCTCTGATACCTCCTTTTTATAATTGTAAAATCAACATTAAAGATGGCATGCCATGATTTTTTTCCACCCTAAAAGATGATCATCAGGCATTACTGTAATATGAGGAAGAAGATTTTTTCCAAAAAAGCGTACAGTACATGTTAAAATGACGTTTTTATGTGGTCAGCCTCACCAGCTCATTGAGTATGTCTGGTTTGCCTGGTGGGTGGTGATGGGTGGAGATATACCTGAACTGAAGCCACACCCACAGCTGCAGTTGTATGATAAAGGGGGAGGGGTCATGGGGGGCTGATGATGTGATGTCACTATACTACAGTTTTTTTCATTGGTACATTAGACTGGAAATGTTCAGCCCTCAGGAAGAAACCCTAAATACAAAGTGATGGCATCATTGCACATAAAAACTACACCAATGGGTCTAATCAAGACAGTACTGTCACCTTTTAAACATGTACAAAATTGGAAAAAATACAAAAATAATGCCACTCCATCTTTAACCAAACATTGGTGATGTACACATGGGACGTCAATGTGCACACTTTTCAGAGTTGCATTTTGGTTCCAAACTATCATTTATCTGAAGAGAGGACCCCCCGGAACTCCCTCCGGGGTAGCAGCTAGGGTACGTCAACACCGTTTTATCTTCCCGGCTGTAATTATGCATGAGATTTCACACCGTGGGGCCGACGCCCCTGGAGATCCATCCACCGCTGAACACAGAATAATACACTGTGTGTTCTGTTCTCTTCACTGTCACCCTGAGAGAAGAAGGATCAATAAAGACCTGCTTGTTTTTTTTTTGTTTAGCATAGAGCGTTACCGCCGGGGTCAATACTGCCCTACTACAAAGCCAAGCGCAGTTAACTACAAACACACATTTTAACTGATAAAAAGTGTTTTAGTACATAAGGATGGAAACAGCAAAGGTTGCCAGTTCGATGCCAGGCTTCCCCTAGAGCAGGGGTTTTCAACCTTTTTGATACCAGGGCCCACCATTTATTCAGCATTTGAGCCACAGACCACCATTTGAGAACATTTTAGACCCACAGAAAGATTTCAGCCGGTTATTGTGGACAATAGCCTATGTTATTGTGGACAATAACAGGCTGGATTTGGGAAACAACAGGCAAAGCATACAGAACAAAATGACCATAAATCTTCTAGTTTCATTTTTACATTTCATTTCATTTTTACGTTCTCAAGAGTTACATCTGGTTAACCAACTTAGGTGGGGACCACCTGGAACCCTCTCAGGGACCACTGGTGGTCCCTGGACCAAATGTTGAAAACCACTGCCCTAGAGAGTTAGTGTCGAAGTGTCCTTGAGCAAGACTCTGAACCCTGAATTTCTGGTTTGTGTGTGTGAGAGAGAGAGAGACAGAGAGACAGAGAGACAGAGAGACAGAGAGACACAGAGAGAGAGACACAGAGAGAGAGAGAGAGAGAGAGAGAGAGAGAGAGAGAGAGAGAGAGAGAGAGAGAGAGAGAGAGAGAGAGAGAATGGATGAATATAATGATGTACAATCTGCTTTAGATATGTACAACGATATGTACAGTTTGGGACACACAAATAGGTCGCTATGTCCAAAAATGTAGTTACTGTATTTTGGTTTTGTAGGTCAGAATATTACCCAACTTATTACTATTTATCATAAATCCCATATACTGTATCAAGTCAACCGGTGTTCCCCCAGGGCGCTATATACTTGTTCCCCTCCATCTGTCCCTTAGTGATGCAATACGTTGTGATCTTGTAAGTGGGATATTTTCACTCAATGTTCGTCCCGTAATAGGGACAGTAGGATTCATGTAGTTGAATCCCCATCCTGTCCAGTAGTTGTTTGTGCCGAAGTGCCCCTGAGCAAGAGAATTACTTCCCTAACAGTCCCATCATGACATATTCTAAACAGCCATCTGCTGGGTGAAGCTAGAACTGATGAATAAAGAAAAGTCTAGCTCCTGTACCTGCTTCCCCCAGGGGGGCCCCAAGCAAGCAGGTTCAAACAACGGCATTTAATTAAATTACGGAAAGGGAGGTATCATTCCTAAAACTTGACACCCAGGAGATTACTCTTTATTCCTCGGGGGGAAGAGAGAGTGGTGTGTGTGGTATGTATGATGATTAAACGGCTGATGTCTTCGATGGTTTGATCGTGTGATTAGGCCCGCCAGCGATGATGGCGTTCCTGGAATGCCTGCTAATGGGGAAGGTCTAAAAATAACAGGCGGTAGTGGAATGTCTCCGGGTTCTTGATCTACACAGACTTGGATCGTCGGCGTGCGACACAGTGGAATGAGGACGGTAGCTAGGTCAATGTCATTACTCTGTCGTTAGCGCGCCGCGATCTGAAAGGCTAACAAAGAAAGATTAGCGTCACTTCGCTCTCTGACAGGTTTAGAAAGTGAGAAAGACACAGGGACAAGGCATTCTTGGAACGGATCAGGAGTGGTTCACAATGACTCGCCAGCTGACAGCTGACTGTTGTAATTGTAACTTGATATAAGCTTGTAGGTTTGATATTTTTTTGAAAAATTGTGAAAATTATGCCCAAATCTAAGAATATATTCTATTTGACACCTGATTGTAGTTTCGGACACTACAGTAGATTCTAGTTTCTGACTAGTTTCTAGTTTCTGTTTCTGATGCTAGTTTCTGACACATCTATGCTCCTGTCTCAGTGATGCTCAACATATTTCATGCCAAGGACCCCCAGAAATATCTATATTTGGCTGCGGACCCCCATCTGAAAATGTGTTGTTCTAGGGATCCCCCAGAAGCAACGATTTTAGTTCAAAATATTTTCTTCCGAAAGAATATATTCAAAGATTTGCATCACATTTTCACAATGTTTCAAAAATATCAGACCTAAATATCAGACCGCCACCGAGTGGCGCGCTGTGAGCTTGTAGATCTGATATTTTTCAATAGCTTAAGTGTAACATAATGCTCTGAACACCAAAACGCGTTCAGTACACAAAGGGTTAATCTAGTTGACTTACAGTAAGCAAGAACAAAAGATTAAGGTAATTACATCGATCAGAAAAATGAGCAAATAATTGACAGTGTGAGCAAAATAATACACGCATCTGAAGCCTATATCTAAATCATACAAGAGAGGGCGTGAGAGAGGTTATGACCAGATTCAACCCTATCTAGGGGTGAGCTAGAGGTGATGCTGCTCGGGGCGCTGCCCTGGCATAGTTCAAAGACGTACGCAAATCCACACAGCCATTCAGTTTTTCACACCCTGCTAACCTCACTAACAAACCATGTATCCCAGCTTGAAACAATAGGAATGATCAACCTTAGGCCAGGTCCATTGTGTCCATTGTGTTGTGTACTGTTAGTGTGTAGGTGTCTGTCAATCAGAATATTCTACCTGAAGAAGTCAAATGAGTTGCAGTGACTGCTGGATTCATGAGAAACTACTGGTAATGAAGTAATGTTTGCAAGGTAAATGCA
The DNA here is from genome assembly GCA_039105355.1 of Benthosema pterotum. Classification (NCBI taxonomy): domain Eukaryota; kingdom Metazoa; phylum Chordata; class Actinopteri; order Myctophiformes; family Myctophidae; genus Benthosema; species Benthosema pterotum. Next base: position 10,456,554 of record CM076967.1, on the reverse strand, counting down.
TGAAAACATAATGCATAAGTATCTATATTGTAGGATAATATTAGTTCTAGAGGGGTGCCCGCTGGCGTTGTGGTCCAGGCGCATGTCACATAAAGACTTTGGCCTGATAACGCATCACATGTTCAAATCCCACTCATGACAATGTTTGCTGCATGTCTCTCCTCTCTCTCTCGCCCTCTCTCTCATTCACTTGAACCTATCAATAAAGGAAACAAGGAAACAAAGGAAACAAGGAAACAAAAAACAAATCTTTAAAGAATATCTATTAGTTCTACCAAGGTTATTCCGGTAATCACTCATGCGTGTGACATATCCCCGCTAGCTAAAAACTCCCCAGCTCACCCCTGACCCTATCTATCCCAACACAGTGTATTTGGGAGGATGCCTACATTACAGGAACACTAGCTGTGTGAGCCACCTGGAGAACACATTGCAGATTGCAGATTGCACTGCATCTTTCATCATGCTTTTCATTCCTCTGGTCCACAGCATTGCTTTTTAACCCGGTTCACATCACGGACCGTTATTTATTTGGCCATTTGAGCCACGGACCACCATCTAATGAGACTGATGGCTCCATTTTGGTTACATGCGTTGTCACTGACGCTGCCCGAAACCCGCAACGAATTCCCTTATTGTCCTCTTCCCTTAGCCACTATTCTTTATGCTGACACCGTTATTTGTGACTGGAAGTGGGTCATAGGCGTTTTTGTCATGCAGTCCCTTAAGTTTATTTCGTCAAATAGATTTGGGAAATAGATAACAGGATTTCAAAGCACCCGCTAACCTATACGAGAAGGCGTAGCCACGTGCGGGCATCTGTATGAATGATCAAAAAGACGTCTGTTTTGGATGAGAATTTCCTGACTTTTTTGCAATTTACTTTATAACGTTTCGCAGACTTGGGATAAATGTACACCACATACAGCAAAAAATAAAAAATAAAAAAAACAAAAAAAACATGGAACATGTTTTTTCAACATAACATGTTGAATGGTAAGAAATGATCAAGAATTGACCGAGCTATATATTTTTTTGAAAATACGAGCTATAATATAAAAGTTTGAGAATACTCCTACAGCCACGCTGCGGGCTTAGGAGTAGGCATAGCAGTAGGGATAAGGGGAATAGATATGGGATGAATTAAAGGCAATGGCAAGACCAACACATATTGGATGAAAGCTAAAAACATCCAAACCACACCTATGCATAATGTAACGGGTATAGGAGGTGTTTAAGGGAAATAGTATGGTAACAAAATTACCGACTTTAGGGTGGGAGCGCCTCTTCCCCAATGCTAAATGACCTAATTGCATATAACGGCTGATATAACCAAAATGGAGCCCTGAGTATCTCATTGTCAGACACAAGACTTGCGGTATAGAATATTGTGTTGTCATTGGATATGTTTTTGTTCAATGGATCCCTGGCTGTATTGATGTGGTTGTCATTGGATATATTTTGGTCCACAGTTCAATTCTTTATTGATGTGGTAGCATTAGGAATAGAAGAGATATCAGGCGCTGATCAAAATAACAATTCAATAGCACTTTTCTTCTATGAAGCCCACATTTATAATTCACTGTGAGGGCATTCGTTGTGCATTTATAATGCATTCATAATGCTTCAGAACAACAAACATGACGCTTTCTGATGCACTATATCAACAGTCATAAAACAATAGAATCACTTATAAATGCATTATACTGACTTAAGTCCGGTCTACTTTCTGCATTCATTATAATGCATTGTAAGTGACATTATAATGTTTCATGACTGTTGATGTAGTGCATCAGAAAGCATCGTGTGTGTGTGTGTGTGTGTGTGTGTGTGTGTGTGTGTGTGTGTGTGTGTGTGTGTGTGTGTGTGTGTGTGTGTGTGTGTGTGTGTGTGTGTGTGTGTTTATGAGTGTAAAGAATTCTGAAAGCATTAGGGCAGGGGTTTTCAACAGGTGGTCCGGGGACCACCAATGGTCCTTGAGAAGGTTCCAGGTGGTCCCCAGGCTAAATGATGGAAAGTTGGTTAACCAGATGTAACTCTTGAGAATGTAAAAATGAAACCAAATGGACCCTTGTGGGCCCATTTGGTTTCATTTTTACACTCTCAAGAGTTCAAATATTCATCACCTGAATTAGCACCACTTAATTAAGAAGTTTTGTTGGCAAAATACAGCCTGGAATTGTGGACTGTCATAGACTTTTCTAAAATAATTTATATCAAGACGATTACGCCGCGGACAAAGCCAACTCGAGTCGTGACGAATCATGATGACACACACAAACTTTTGGGACAATAAAATAATTTTTAAGATGAAAAACGAAACAAAAGGTCTTGTATCATGCCGTTTTCTACTTCTTCCTAATTATATATTATATGACGATATTGTGTTTGTTGTCATGATTTGTCACGACCCGAGTTGGCTCTGGCCGCGGCGCAATCGTGTTTTTATTAACCATTTTCAAATGAATGAGGAATCCACTAGTGGAACAGGAGCAGTGACAGAAGCAAAAATTTGAGTTAAAAATGTTTGCTTCCAAAATAATGTATGATTTGCAGCACATTTTCACATTTTTTCAAAAATAGCAGAACTACTATTTCTCAATAGCTAAAACACCAACGCATTCACTACAGAAGTTAACTCCTGAGATCTACAACCCATATAAAAGGTACTATATACGGAGTGAACAGAATTGCAATTCTGTGCCATTTCACTGTGTTTGGGTAAGATCGGGTAGGAAATGCACAATTGCACATAGTCATCAGCCCATTCATTGTGGTCAGCCTGAGGTGGGTTTTAGGCCCGTAGACGCTTTCATGATACTCAGGGTGGGCTCTGATCCAAAAAGGGAACCGCTCCTATACGGTATATAGAACACTACTTTCCACAGAGGACCACTTTGTAGTCGGATGCCCCAATAATCTATTAGCGCTGAATTCAATTTGTAGGTTCTAAACTTAATTCGACCCTTCGGAGGTTTTAATGCTATCCAGGCACTGATGAACCAACCCTGCATGCACGGCGCACAACGATGTGTCTGTGATGGATGGCGAGGCGCGCATACATCAACCCTGGCGGTACAGTCAATCTGACAACTAGAGTAATTGGCTGAATCACGTGAACGATGAATCGCTAGGCTTAGTGCAGGAGATATGCTGTCTTCATTTAAAACATCCCCGCCGCATTTATCACCAGATCAATAGTGTGTGCATGGACGCACGCACACACACACACACACACACACACACACACACACACACACACACACACACACACACACACACACACACACACACACACACACACACACACACACACACACACACACACACACACACACACACACAGAGTTCAGTAGGCACGACTGCACGACACGTGCACACCCGCCACCAGCACAAAGCACACCTGAGGGTAGGAGGACTTCCCTTGGGGATTTAAACACCTGGAGGAACGTGTGTGTGTGTGTGTGTGTGTGTGTGTGTGTGTGTGTGTGTGTGTGTGTGTGTGTGTGTGTGTGTGTGTGTGTATGTGTGTGTGTTTGCTCTGGCACTTTTCTCGTGAGGATAAAATGTGGATACAGATGAAGAAAGACTCAAAAGATAAAAGAGAGGCCCCCAAAAAAGGGAAGAAAAAACTTCAAATGAGGCCATTTTAGCTGATACTCGCTATTTCATATTGCAGCGTTTCTGGTTTAATCACATAAATCTTTCCAGTCCCTTTTTCTGGGGCGATGGGAGATTTGGGGCTCCGTTTTCGTCACATGCTAAACCCCTTATCTCGAACTTCTAACTATCTCTGCCTTTTCTTTTTTGTAACTTTTTTTTTTTTTTTTACTTTTTTGCCTTTATTGATAGGTTCAAGTGAAGATAGAGGGGGGGGGGGCATGCAGCAAAGGTTTTCATGAGCGGGACTCGAACATGCGACACACCATTAGGCCAAAGATAATATGTGGCGCATGTGCATGGATCAGTTGGATCACTAGGCCGGCCGGCACTAGAGTTCTTAAACTCTGCCCAAACCTGACATTTTAGGCCCATGCCTAAAATGTTTGCTACTCAGTAAGACCAGGTCAGGCTTAGGGTTTCATGAAAAAAATAAAATATTTATTACATTTTATTATGATAAAAATAATAGTTCTGTTCTATCTCTCTGTGCATTTATTTATTATTTTACTCTCTGTAGAGCTCTCAATTTCTTCCCAAACACGAGTCCACGACCAGACCCGACTCGAGATGTCAGGGCCGGGACAGGCCTAAAATATATGCTTGTCGAGCCGGGCCTCGATTTTCAGAGCTCTAGTGGGCACCCATTCCTTGCCTCTTTTACCATAGTTATATACTATAGTCCCTTGTGTAAGGGCGCTCTGGTGGCCCACCTGGCACAGCACATATCCCAAGTGGTTAAGTATTTGGTTTTGGTTGAGGGTGAAAGAAGATTAGGGTTAGGTTAAGTTTAGGACTTAGGAAATAGTTTACATGTACTGAGGTTAAGGTGCGGTTAGGAGATGTGGAGTGAATGCAGTCGATAATGTGTGTCTGGCTGTGTCTTTGTTTTTTAGGCATAGAGTACTGTAGTGTACGTGGGTGTGTGGGAGTGACACAGAGCCAAGGAAACAGTGTCTCAGGGAAAGAGAGAGTGATTGAAAGAGAAAACTTGAGAGCTAGGGAGAGAGAGAAAGAGAGAGAAGTCAGGGCCGGATCTAGGCATGGGCATGGGGGGCAATGCCCTGACTGCCCCACCAAACACCATGACATGCAAACAAACCCAAATTTCACCAATATTTCAAATTAATGTGCTCATATTTAAAATGATTTCAAACACTACTGCTACTAGCTAACTAGAATTGTGGCACCACTAAACCAACACCAATTCATCGTTCAATACAGAAAACTCTCTGAGTCAGACCTTTAGCTTTATGCATGCAGTGTGTCTGTTGCAATTTCAACAACAACTGATGTTATTATTGATGCTTACTTGCCTGTACCAGATATACAGTAAATCTTGTGTGTCACAGAACGAAAGAATTTAAATGGAAATTGTATGGGGGCAGCTTCATTGCACGTGGCGCAAAGCAACACGGGCCATGCCATTTTCACCTGCCCCCCCCCCCCCCCCCCCCCCCCCCCCCCATTGGGGAAAGTTATATCCGGGCCTGAAGAGAGTGATTGAAAGAGAAAACTTGAGACTGAGAGCGAGAGATAGAGAGAGAGAGAACTCCTGGTCATGTGTGATTGCCAGAGTCTCACTATAGTCCAGTTATACCGGTAGATTAGGATACTTCTTCCATTCTCATTTCGTCACACTGACAGCCAGCAAGTACAAAGGCTGCAGGCTTTCACTCATCATATTGTCCTCCACCTGATCGCACACACCACGACTGCACTCCCAAATGAATGAACTACTGCTCATCACTGATAGATTTTATAGCGAGTTTCATATCAATCTCTGGTTGCTAGGAGACGTGTCGTCAAGAGCTCATCAGCATCCTGTCAGCTGCTCAACTCTAGCTATTCGAGAAAAAACTATAATATTATTATTACCAGTGCAATGGGCCAAGGTCTACTATGAAACCTGCAAAACCAGTCAGTCTGTCACGCCACCATATAGCCGTCACACCTAGTGAGACACTCCACATATGGCTGCCTCCATTATATGAACATAGCATGGAGAAGACTGGTCCATCACCTAAATCTGCAAACTATATCATTAGAGCTGGATAACAACTAAAAGGCCTGAGCTAACAGTCTTAAAATGTTAGATATCCATATATGGAGTTGAACTCCATGGAGTTGTTCTACATAGAAAATGGTGCCTTTATATATATAACACTTTACATAGTGCATTACATTCACTCATCCTCACACAAACGCACGTGCGCACACGCACACACACACACACACACACAGATTGCAGCAGAAGCCATCCATGGCACAATCAGCACATTGCCTAAGCACAGTTAGACATGTAGACAGGAGGAACTGGGATTCGAACAGACGGACCCATTTTGACATTCCATATGTTGATCCTTCCCCACTCGTCCTTCTTCTTCAATGTGTCCCTGTTGGCCGATAGCTGTCCATTTAAACTCTAGACAGGTTATATTAGCACAGAGCCTTACAGGTCTGTAATGGGAAAAAAATGGACCCTTGCGGGTCCTTTTGGCTTCATTTTACACTCTCAAGAGTTAAAGGTAGGGGAAGTGATTTCACTTTTGTCAGATATCACCCAAAAAATATTTTTTTCTGTTAAAATGCTCTATTATAAGGTGTGGAAACCACATATGGAGTTTCCCCCTCCCCCACGTTAGCAGAGGAGCTAATAAAAGTTCCCCAGGTCACCACAATTCTCCTCCAATCAGGAGAGAGCAGCAGGTTCACATAGTGTAGCTACTTTTGGGGGCCCCTAGTGCACCAGGCTGGTACTACACCATGAATTTCAAATCACTTCCCCTACCTTTAAGATATTCATCATCTGAATACAACTAGAGAGTGTAGAGGATTAATGGTCATTTTGGTCTGTATATTTGACTGTTTTGTTTCCCACACTCAGGCTGGTATTGTGGACAAAAGCAAAATCTTTAGTTTTGGGTCTGTACGGCTAAAATGTCATTAAATGGTTAAATGGTCCGTGGCTCAAATTCTAAATAAATACTGGGCCCTGGGTTCAAAAAAGTTCAAATCACTGCTCTAAACCTTAAAATTTCCTTGAAATTCAAATGTTTTAGAACCACTAACCTCTATATTCTATTAAAAATCCTATGTAGAACCTATCCCTCCTCTCTCACACAGGTTCAGGCCGGCACGAATCACATCCTATCTTTCATCTTATCTCAACCATGGTGCATTTCATTTGATTGACGGCGGACACGTGTATACGCTTGTAGATCTGTGCAGATTAGAAGTGGACGTTTTAAGGCCATGTTCTCTGGCGTAGGGGGGGAAACCTCCCAGGGGAGAGAGAGACTTCTGGGTTCACAAACCATTGATTAGGCATCAGGCTCCATTTGTTGATACGCAGCCAAAACGGTCAGTGGGAAGGAAAAAAAGAAAAAAAACGTATTGTCCTCAGAAACAACAGAGGAGCTTTCATGTTACTGTGCCTCTGCGGCAGCCAGCCAGCCAGCCATGCAGCCGGGCCCGGCCCGGACGACGCAGATGAATTATTCCATTGGAGCTCAGTTTTTAAAAGAGAACGCGATTTCATCTGGCCGGCTGCCAAATATGCTCTTTTCAATCTGATTGCGTTTAATAACTGATGCCATCTGAGTCTACAGTAAGAATCCTGCAGCATGCACTCTGGGGTTGCATGGGGAACGTTGGGGTTGTTGCGTTATCATGAGACAGCGGGGAGTCGTGAGCTGATGCAAACTCAGGCACATACTTTTTGCAAAAAAAAATAAAACAAAAAACGTGCACACGCTTGCTACAGTACTGTAGGTCTGTACAGTGCAGTAGCGCACAGATGCGCTAGACATAATAGACAACCATGGATACACACACGCGCACAGAGTCACACACAGGGGCGGATGTAACTTTTCCCAATTGGGGGGGCAGGAGAAAATGGCATGGGGGCGACTTCATCGCCCGTGCAGGCGATGAAGTCGCACCCATACCATTTTTTGGTTACAGGACTTTTATTAGGCAAGTAAAGCATCAATAATAACGTCAGTTGTTGTTGAAGTTGCAACAGACACGCAGCATGCATAAAGCTAAAGGTCTGACTCAGAGAGTTTTCTGTTTCCAATGATGAAATGCTGTTGGATTAGTGGTGACACAGCTGTAGTTAGTTAGTAGCAGTAGTAGTGCTTCAAATCATTTTAAATACAAGCACTTTCATTTGAAATATCTTGGGTTGTTCGGTGGGGCAAACTAGGCATTTAGGGGGGCATTTAGGGGGGCATTGCCCCCCCATGGCCATGCCTAGATCCGCCCCTGGTCACACACGCACACACACTGACACACAGGAACATAAGGCAGGAGGCACATCAAAAGGAATTCCAAAGTGCGGTGGGACGGAGTTTGTGTCTTCACCGTTTGCAATCAGAACCACAGACTCACTCCCTGTCTGAAAACACACCTCTTCAGTCTCCAACTCAGCCCATAGCACTTGTATTACATACCAATCCATAGTACTTGCATACATAGTACTTTCTGGAATTTGGTGGATTTCATTTCATAGATCTTTTTCTTGAGACAATTTAATTGAGTTTTAGTCCTTTTTTGTCTTAATGCAAAATGTATCTGATCAGGAAAAAAAAAAAAAATCGGGGAAAAAAAAAAAAATCGGTGAATGATCGGGATTGTATCGGGAGCAAAAAAGAGATTGGACCGGGAAATATCGGGATCGGCAGATACTCAAACTCAAATGATCGGGATTGGATCGGGAGCAAAAAAAAATGTTGGGGACAACCCTAATAAGATGAGCCCATTTTTTTTTTAGGATATTCCCATTGTAAAATGACACGTATTCAGGCCTTGTCTAGTGTCTTATTCAGGCCTTGTCTAGTGTTTATTGGGGCGAATCTGAGATAGTAGAACTACAGTCAGTGCCATCTTCCATCCAACTATAACCCCTGCAGGAGACAGATATTAATTGTGGCGCCCTCCATCCATCCATTACCCTCCAGTCACAAGGAGCATTCGATAAAATAATCACCGGCGTCTGTCCGCCATCGTTTCGAGGACAGAGAATACGAGACGAATAAAGATCAAGACTGCTTTAAGACTTCATCCACAGAGGTATAACCTTCAGAGCAGAGATAAATCTAACCTCCATACAGCAGTCCGTTGTATAGAGGTAGTGGGGGTAGGGGCGGATCTAGGCATAGGCATGGGGGGGCTGCCAATGCCCCCCTAAAGGCCCAATTTGCCCCATGCACCAAACATGATGGCATGCAAAACAACAACAAGATATTTCAGTGCTTATATTTATATACACTACTGAAAATGGTATGGGTGCGGCTTCATCGCCCGTGGCGCGAAGCGACACGGGCGATGAAGCTGCCCCCTTACCATTTTCTTCTGCCCCCCCAATTGGGAAATGTTACATCCGCCCCTGAGTGGGGGTGCAGACTGCGCGCACACACACACGCGCACGCGCGCGCACACACACACACACACACACACACACACACACACACACACACACACACACACACACACACACACACACACACACACACACACACACACACACACACACACACACACACACACACACACACACACACACACACACACACAGCTCTCAAAGCTGCTATAGGATTATAGAGCCTACAACACAATCATTTGATTCTGATCTAACCCGATCAAGGCATTTGCCCCAGACTAGCGTCTTTCAACCTTTTTTCATATCAGGGTCCCATTATTGATTTGGCATTTGAGCCGTGAACCACCATTTGATGAGATTTAGCCTCACGACTCAGACTTAAACACAAGAATAACAAGAATTGTAAAGATTTTGTCCACAATTCCATGTTGTATTTATATTGGTAGCACTAGCATAGGAAAGATAACAGGCAAATGTTGAACAAATAACAATTATTCTACATTTTCTAATTGTATAGGCTTCTTGTGAATTATAATGCAGATGTGTTACAATACGTTATCTCTTGAGAGGGTCTCATGTTACGTTCTCAAGAGTCAAAGATCTATAATGGTCCATTTGGGCCAACTGGAAAGCCACCTGGAACCCTCTCAAGGACCACTGGTGGTCCCCAGACCACTGGTTTGACCACCAGTGGTCTGTAAAAATCACTGCCCTGGCCAAGATTATAGCAACTGTCATCTTGTCATGTAAATGTGATTCATGTGGTTCATTTTATTTAACATAGTATAATGCCTGATTTACCTACCCCTGGTCATAGTGCACAAACTGCACATGTCGCACTCTGAAAATATACGACACCAGCATAACAGCCAAGTATAAATCACCTTTAAGGTGGCTCAGTGGTCAGCTTGAACCTCTCACATGGAAAACCAAGACATAGGGATTACACAGGAAAGTTAGACTTTAGATCAGGGGTGCCTACCCTTTTTTGACTTGAGAGCTACTTGCAAAATGCCTGGCTCAACAAGATCTACACATCAAAAATGTGATTATTCCATTACTGAAAAACCATTTCAAGGCGACCTAAAAGGTTTTAGCTTTGAAATATTGGTGATGGTGTTACTTACTGTTAGTGTTTAAGAATAATGCACTTGAATGAACTTGAGTTGACAGTTTGAGATTTTGAGTCGAGTTTCTTGCACCCAAAACTAAGAACTTTAACGTTTTTGTCTACAATTGGGAAAGAGAACTGGCAAAACATTGGTCATAATAACAATTATTCTCCATTTAATTGTGTGGACTGAATATTACATAATTCAGATGTTTAAATATAATTTAACTCTTGAGAGCGTAAAATGAAACCGAATGGACCTGTAAGGGTCATTTTAACGCTCTCAAGAGTTACAGATCTATAAGTCATCTATCTGTGTGATCTACTGGTAGATCACGACCTACCTTTTGGGCACCCCTGCTTTAGATATTAGGCCATGTACTGTATGTCAAACTCAAGGCCCGTGGGCCACATCAGGCCCGTGAATTAATTATCTTCAGTGCTCCGGATGATGTTTAATTACTAGTAGAACTGGCCCTCTGGTACCAGTATATTGCACACACCGTGATAAGAAATAAATGCAACTAAATCATCTTACTTTCTCAACAGGAAAATGAGCTTTAATAATGCATCTTTCCATTTATCTTGCTATTTCAACATTTTTCTGAGAGCGTACAAATGTGAACCAAATGAACCCATTCATTTGGTTCATTTGGTTCCATTTGTATGCTCTCAGAAAAAAGAAGCGTCTAAGGAAATCCATTAACATGGTGAAAATACAGAACACAGAATGGGGGAACTTTTTTTTATCATGACCACCCAACACCTCTAGTGTATACTAATGACATATTAGAATGTTGAAAATGGGTGGAGTTCCCCTTTAAGGGACATTGATTTTTGAAGGGAAGTTCCTTTTTCGCCGTTTCCCTGGGACTTCCTCCACATAAGCCAGTGCTACACAGAAAGGTACCTCGGGCCTCAACTTTTCGATTTTTCCATGTTGGCCCGCTGTGTATTTTAGTTTCACATCCCTGTTTTAGGGCATTAGGGTGAGGCTGTGAAAGAGCCACTCTGCTACTGTACATACTGTCGCAATACATAGCCCTACTGTTGCAACCAGTGTGAACAAACTACTGGGTTAAAGGAGAATTCCACACCAAAACACATTGGGCATCAATCTACCTTGATTCCTGTGAAATGATACATAATGTCCTTGATTTTTGTCACAGATGCCCCTTTTTTTACATGTCACCCTTGAGGTGCCCGTCCCCACGATGACGTTGGGAACAATTAACATGGTCGCAGGTTGTCTTTATTCTACTGCGGGTATTTCTGTAACTCCAAACTTATGTTTTTTCACACATCACATCAAACCACACATTACAAGATAATCGGACCACTATGACTTTTTTAAAGACTCAGGTGGCACCCGTGGGACAGGAGTTTCTACCGGAGTGATATGAGAGGAGAGTGGCAAAAGTGAGGGGAGGAGAGGAGAAGGAATAGATTACATGTAAAGACTCCCCCAGAGTGAAATAAAACTCAAGCGCTTTTTATCAGTATACTATTAAAATATGATGTGTGAAAAAAAATAAGTTTGGAGTTACAGAAATACCCGCAGTAGAATAAAGACAACCTGCGGCCATGTTAACTGTTCCCAACGTCATCGTGGGGACGGGGACCTCAAGGGTGAAATGTAGAAAATGGGGCATCTGTGACAAAAATCAAGGACATTATGTATCATGTCACAGGAATCAAGGTAGATTGATGCCCAATGTGTTTTGGTGTGGAATTCTCCTTTAACACATCTAGACTTTTGTACGCTTACATTCACCAGAGGTTCATCAATCTATATCAAGCTACAGGCTGTATGCATAACAATCTCACAACAGCATGGCACAGGCGCGCGACACGTTGCGAGGCTTATAGCTATTGTTGTTATTTGTGCTGTGCATATTAATGTGGGCCACTCGCCAGTAGCTCTGAGCGTAGTTAAAGTAGTTTATGAGTTATGAACAGAGCACACGGGGGCCTGCGGTATCGTCTGAGCTCATTGTTAATGAAGGACGACGGACGTTACTGCAGACACTTTCTCTTCATAAAAACCACAAAATCCATAAAACGACAGCCGACAGGCCAGGCAGCATATGCTCCGAGAGGCATCCATGTCACCCTGCCCATATGGAGAGGTACGCACGCACGCGCACGCACACACACAAGTACCGTATGTATGCAGTGCTCGCAGCAGTGAGTGCAGGTTCCTGGTTCCACACAGGGGCGGATTTAGGCATAGTATGGGTGCAGCTTCATCGCCCGTGACGCTTCGCGCCACGGGCGATGAAGCTGCACCCATACCATTTTCTTCTGCCCCTCCCCCAACTGGGAAATGTTACATCCGCCCCTGGTTCCACACAAAGATTTCTCCTGGCTTAGCATGAAAGAAAGTGTTTTTGAGCAAGGCACTAATGGACCCCTAACTCAGGGCTGCCTAAAAGGTAGATCGCGATCTATCAGTACATCACAAAGGTTTCGCAGGGAGATCACATCAATGTGATGGTCTCAAACCCACAATGCATTTTTTTCCAAAAGTGTTACTGTGCACAAACGCCAGTTGCATTACAAAGTTACAGTACATAAAATAAAAACACCAATTCCATGTTGTCCCGCCCATCTCCCAAACCAACTGTGTTTGTCTTAATCAGTAACGCCATTCCAAAAGTCCTTTTGTATACATTTTTAGAATATTTTCTAAAATGTGTACATATATTTTGGGAAAATACTTTTTTGGGGTGTGTGGACGTTGTTGCGATGGTCATTTTGAAAGTAGCTCTCTCAAGTCAAAACCTGATGAACAGGATGGTGCATTTGCCTGGTTTCCTCTGTTATTGTGTGAATATAATGCACATTCAACGCAGCAATTTGGGGAAAGTGGCACTGTATAATAGAGCTGAGCAGTTCTGCTCCTTTCAGGGCATTTCCCACAGCCAAGAAGTAATTTTCCCCATTCATCTCCCTCATAGATTTTTCTAAAACGATGAATTATGTAAAGGCGATTATGCCGCGGACCAAAGCCAACTTGGGTCTTCTTGACAAATCATGACAGCCAACAAAATATTATCATACTTGTACAATATCCAATTAGTAAAAAGGAAAAAAAAAAAGGCAGGAACACTTTGTTTGTTTTTCTTCTTACAAATGATTCAATTGTACCATAACATTGTGTTTGTGTTGTCACGATTTGTAACTTGTCTTTTTTAAAAGTCTATAAGTAAAATGAATGAGAAATTCATTTCTGGGCTGCGAGCGATGTCATGAAAGGGGTGGGACTGCTCAGCTCTCTGTATACACGTTACACACACATTCCAAGTAAAAAACGTACTATACACACAGCTATGGCGACACGTACTGTACAATCAGACACGGTTTCTAGTGGGAGCACACAGCAAGTACAGTATGCACGTGCTGACACACACACGCGCACACACACACACACACTGACCACAGCATCAGAATAGGCCCTCCTGCAGAGAGACCATCTGTGGTTTACTCTGCCCACCAAAACCAGCATCTCCAGATTGCTTCTACACCGCAAACACACACACACACACACACACGCACACGCACGCACACGCACACGCACACGCACACGCACACGCACACGCACACGCACACGCACACACACACACACAGTATCTATTTATACTGTGCGGTACCACAGTGATGTAGAGTGCCAACAACAACCAATCGGTGAATAGTAATAAACCCAATCTGCAAGCGCCGCGCCATGAATGCACTGTGATATCCTGCTGCGATGCTTTCATAGAACTCATATGAAACCACCACGGCCCAGGGGCGGATCTAGGCATGGGGGGGGCAATGCCCCCCAAATACCCAGTCAGTCAGCCCCCCCAAACACGATGCCATGCAAAACAACCCAAGATATTTCAAATTAAAGTGCTTATATTTAAAACGATTTGAAACACTACTACTGCTACAACTACAATTTTGGCACCACTAAGTAAACCGACAGCATTTCATCATTGGAAACAGAAAACTCTCTGAGTCAGACCTTTAGCTTTATGCATGCTGATGCTTTACTTGACTAATAAAAGTCCTGTAACCGAAAATGGTATGGGTGCGGCTTCATCGCCCGTGGCGCGAAGCGACACGGGCGATGAAGCCGCCCCCATACCATTTTCTCTTGCCCCTCCAACATGTTCTCCTGCCCCCCCAAATGGGACATGTTACATCCGCCCCTGCCACGACCACCTCCAGACAGACAGCTACGCTCCAGATACAGATCTGCTGCAGTATAAGTGGTATCTCTGTCGGAGGCTCTCTCTCTGCTGGTGTGTTTATCTGACTCTGGGTGGGCTTGGAGAGGCTTTGGCCATGCAGCTGTACAGTATATATTGAAGTATACAGTTCAGGGGCAGATCTAGGCATGGACATGGGGGGGGGGGGGGGCAATGCCCCCCTAAATGCCCTGACTGCCTCACCAAACATCATGGCATGCAACCCAAGACAACCCAAGACATTTCAGTGCTTATCATTTGAAACACTACTACTACTACTACTAACTAACTACAATCGTCTCACCACTAAACCAACAGCATTTCATCACTGAAAACAGAAAACTCTCTGAGTCAGACCTTTAGCTTTATGCATGCTGCATGGCTGTTGCATGTCTGTTGCAACTTCAACAACAACTGATGTTATTATTGATGCTTTACAAAAGTCCTGTAACTGAAAATGGTATGGGTGCGGCTTCATCGCCCGTGTCGCTTCGCACCACGGGCGATGAAGCCGCACCCATAGCATTTTCTCCTGCCCCCCCCCCCCCCCCCCAAATGGGAAATGTTACATCCGCCCCTGCACAGCACGCGACATTATAACAGAAGCCTATAACCAACTGAAGGACTGGAGGTGGAAGAGCAAGTGGGCTTTGGTGACTTCATAACTTGTATTTAATGCTTTATTTCCTGAGAATCATTGTGCTGGTACTACAGGACATGCTTTCACACTCAGGAATGTGTAGGAGTCTCCCAGCGCTGACCTTAGAGCAGTAGTGCACCGTGCCGCCGCCGCCGCCGGCAGCACGGCCGCAAATGACATTTCCAGGAACAGCAAAAACGCTTTGCAAAACATATCAGATTATTTCTTTGCTTTTTTTATATTTTTCATTTTATAGTCAGATCGTTCAGAGCTGCCGCTTAGCAGAAGATCTGGATGGTGAGTGTATCGAATCTGATGTTTCTAACACACACAACCTAGGCAGCCTTTTTCAGGCTTATGATTGTGTCATTTTCCAAGGCACCCTTTTGCTTTAAAGGGGCATTCAGTGATTTGGGTGATTTTGGAAAACCCTCCGGTCCCCACCCGGTAACAAGATGTGCACATGCACACACTCTACAGGTGAGGAAAGTGTAACAGGCCAACAGCACTTACACCAAGGTCGACTCCCACTCCATCCTGATTGGAGGAAGGTGCCTCTCATCCTCATTGGATGAAAGTCTTTTCTCCCAAAGCCCAAAATGAAACTTTTTTTTTTTTACCCCATGGGCTCACTGGAGACAAGGAGGAACACTCTATAGCAGTGGTTTTCAACCTTTTTGACACCAGGGACCACCATTTATTCAGCATTTGAGCCACGGACCACCATTTGATGACATTTTAGCCCCAAAGACGTAAAACTAAAGAATTCTTTTGGTTTTGTCCACAATTCCAGGCTGGATTTGGCTAACAAAACAGTGTAGACTTCTTAATTAAATATTTTAACTCCTGAGAGTGTGAAAATGAAACCAAATGGACCCACAAGGGTCCATTTGGTTTCATTTTTACATTCTCAAGAGTTACATCTGGTTAACCAACTCTCCATCATTTAGCCTGGGGACCACCTGGAACCCTCTCAGGGACCACTGGTGGTCCCCGGACCACCTGTTGAAAACCCCTGCTCTATAGTAAGGAGGATAAAAAACAAAATATATGAATTCAGTGAAATCACTTATAACGTCTTTCTTTTTATATCTCACAATCTTTAACACATTTTTTACCCAGTGCTAATTGGCTTGTGTAATCCTGGGCACTACATTCCCTGCCAACCTGGGACGGACCGGACTGTCTTCAAGCTTCCTTCCTTTCTTCTTCCAAGCCGCTACACACCTGCTTCGACCTTTATCAAATCAATAATTCCCAGTATAGGTTACTTATCAAGCCGATCTTATCGACCATCCTACTGAATGTAGTCTGGGAACCGACTGGAACGATTACCATTGATAAAACAAACCTGGAAATTCACCATCAGCAAGGCCGGTTGGCCACCTCGTTTTACGCTCTCTGTCCACACTGTAACGTGCTCACAGGGTGAGGGTTAGAGGAGGCTTGTTGTTTTAGTAGATATTGACCAAAACAACCGGATTAAAGTTGGCAAACAAGCGTTAAAACGGATTGCACACTCGCAGGCTCAGCATGTGACAAGACCTGACAGGATCGCAAGGATGAGAAACCTACTGAGAATTATCGCTTGATATTGGTAGAATTGGGTGTTTAGCAGTTGGAACAGGTTATTCCAATTCCAACCAGTTCTAGGATTACTGTATGTTTTTGTGAGGGTACCTATCCTAGGCTAGGGGACATGGGGAGAACATGCAAATCCCACATGGAATAGGCTGCTATACAAGAATATAGAAGCATTCAGGCATTATGTTAAGAACATGCACACCCACACCCACATACACACCCACCCACATACACATCCACACACACCCACAAACCCAATGAACCCGATGAACTCTGCCTGTGGTGTGGACTTGAATGAACCATATCCCCACCTGCTGTTACGCCATACGTGTATGACCAGGTGTATGACTTTTCAAAGAGAAACAGCCTCAAAGTAATGCACAAAAACAGTTCTTCTGTAGTAGTAGTATCTGGGGATGTCCCCCATTAAAAGTTCTTTTCAACTTTAATAGCCTGAGCTCAGAGAAAGACCATAGGCTAATATACGAAGCTCAAAAGCAGACAATAACGCCAAAAGGCGGCCGGCCCTCAAAGAAGAGAAGAGATTATTCAAATGTTGTGTGCGCGACTCCAAAAAAACTCTGCAGGAAAATAATGATACCCTTGTGACCACCACTCCATCCTTGGCACGGACGCAGCTTGCAAAGCTCTGATAATTATATTGAGGCCCGGCGGTAATGACAGCCCTCTGCAGCCACAGTAAGAAAAAAAGACTTTCCTCTTAAAGACGCAGTGGTAGTCAGAATGCCAAAACTTCAGCGCTCAGTAGTACACGCGGAGGAGGAGGAGGAGCAGGCATGAGATAATGCTTCGTGAAGCAAGCTACAGTAAGCCCCCCCTCCAAAAAAATCTGCTTGTCTGTTGCCTCTCGCTGGGGCAGTGCCTTGTGGGAAATATGACGCCAGCGTGTGTGGTGTGCGGTACGGTACGGTGGGGTTTTGGGTACGCAGCGCGAGGAGGAGAATGGGGGAAGAATGCTACATAAACACGGCCTACTATTATGCTGCTCGCTCCCTAATGGCAGACCTATGTATAGGATTAACAAGGATTGTTGCTTTGTAAATAAAAAAAGAGGAAAGATCACACCCGCGTGAAGTAAGTGGTGCAACTCCATGTGGGTGGAGAGAGGGAGATTCACTAGCGACCAATGACCTGTGTGTTGCATCCTGCAGGTCAAGACCACCTGCTTTATTAGTCACGAGCACTTACTTACTGGTCACGGTCGTGTTAGTTGCTTGTGGTCGTTGTGACTAGTGAGAAACTAGTTGCAACTACTTGCTTATGGTTGTGAATAGTTTATAAGTCAAGCACAGAGCAGAGCCGAATTACAAACCGAATTACAAACCCTATCTCTAACCCTAACCCTAAGCATAACCACAAGCACAGTGCAGCGAGTAATGTATTCACCATTTGGTAGTGACTAGTAAGCAACTGGTCACAAACAGGTCCCTAACCAAACACTACCAGAAGCTATAGTTAAACCGTGACCAAAAGACCTGGTCGTACACACAAGACCCCACAAGGTACACCAGACCCCACAAGTTTCGTAGATCACACAAGCTACCCCAGATACCACAAGTTTCGTGCTCGGACGGACAGACCCAGCCAGGGACGGACGGACACATAGCTCCGTATACGTGTTTCACAGCTCTTAAAAAAGCCTACAAACAACTCCTTTCAAATTATGGCTACTGCGAAGGGCGGGGTTGTATTTAGGTGCGTGTAAGGCCGTAAGCAAAGGTTATTGAGTTTAGAGTTAACCCCCCCAAAACTCTTCAAACTCGTCCAAGCATACCCCCCTCCCTCTCTCTCTCTCTCTCCCACCTCAGTCTCTCACACAAACACATGCGTGCGAGCGCACACAGCCGCACGTGCACCCGCTCTTGGTGTGGTCACCATATATAAAAGGCAGTGGTGGTGCTGTGTGTGCGATAGGATAGGATAGCGCGCT
Source organism: Benthosema pterotum (assembly GCA_039105355.1). Classification (NCBI taxonomy): domain Eukaryota; kingdom Metazoa; phylum Chordata; class Actinopteri; order Myctophiformes; family Myctophidae; genus Benthosema; species Benthosema pterotum. The sequence continues at coordinate 10,437,987 of CM076967.1, read as the reverse complement.
TACTGTGTACTTTACACTCAGCAATCTCTTGGCTCTATCAGCCCAGAGTGCAGGGGCGGATCTAGGCATGGGGGGGCAATAGCCCCTAAATGCCCTGCCTGTCCCACCAAACATGACGGCATGCAAACAACCCAAATTTCAAATATATTTCAAATTAAAGCGCTTATAATTAAAGTGATTTGAAACACTACTGCTGTTACTAACTAACTACAGTCGTGGCATCACTAAACCAACAGCAGTTCATCATTGAAAACAGAAAACTCTCTGAGTCAGACCTTTAGCTTTATGCATGCCGCGTGTCTGTTGCAACTTCAACAACAACTGATGTCATTATTGATGTTTTACTTGCCTAATATTAAGTCCTGTAACTGAAAATGGTATGGGTGCAACTTCACCCCCATACCATTTTTGCCTACCCCCCTAATTGGGAAATGTTACATCCGCCCCTGCCAGAGCGACAATCTTTAAGACGTTGTCGCGTGGTGGGACTGCACTGCTGGCGTGTTCGCTCTGGGTGTGTTTGAACAGCTGCAGCCCCGTTGTGGGTTCACATAGGGATTGGGTGTTACTTTACCATGACTTGTTTTGGCTCATTTTAGCCTATAAGAGAGAGAGAGCGAGAATAACTCACTTTTTGGGGGGTCCATTGTATCCAATAGAGCAGTGGTTTTCACCCTTTTTCATACCAGGGCCCACTATTTATTCAGAATTTGAGCCACGGACAACCATTTGATGACATTTTAGCCCCAAAACTAAAGTTTTTCTTTCTTTTTTTTTTTTTTTTCTTTTGTCCACAATTCAGGCTGTATTTTTGAGAAAACAAAACAGGCAAACATACAGATCATAATGACCATTAATCTTGTACATTGTCTAGTTGTGTAGATTTGGGCTAATTCAGATGGTGAATATTTTAACTCTTGAGAGTGTAAACTAAACACACAACCAAATAGACCCGCAAGGGTCCTTTTGGTTTCATTTTTACGCTCTCAAAGAGTTACATCTGGTTAACCAACTCTCCATCATTTAGCCTGGGGACCACCTGGAATCCTCTCAGGGACCACTGGTGGTCCCCGGACCAGTATCTTAGGGTCTGGCGTTACAATCGAGCACAGTATAGGCACTATATTGAATCAGTGGACCATGCAATGATCAACATCATTTTCACATAATGAACTCGATGCATGCAGCATGTCTTTGCCATCTTGGCCGGGCAGTGTGTTTTTTTTTTTCTTCTGAAAACTGGCAGAATGCTATAGTAGGACAGTTGCCAACAACCAAGAAGAAGAAGCAGCTCTGTTAACCCCAATGGAAAGTCAACAAGGGAATTGTGGGGATAATTGACAATGTAATGATACCGTCCAAAAACCAACCCCAACCCCCATACACTGCTGGCTAGTGTTGCAGTCAAGACCACCTAAATCGAGGACCAAGACAAAACCAAGAACTCGGGGGGTCGAGACCAAAACGAGACCGAGACAATCACAGACTAATTCAAGGCGAGATCAAGACGAGACTAGCACCTAGAGGGGTCGAGAACAAGACCAATGTTCTATGGATATAGAACATTTCCTTTGCATTGTCTCGTCTCAAGTGTTCTCGGTGGCAAAAGAGACTGGAGACATTTGCTCTGAGTTCGTGACAAGACCAAGACAAATTGAGGGTGAGGCCAATACAAGACCACAAGATAAACAAAGTGCAGAGGGGCAAGACCGAGACAAGACCAAGGCAAAGACACAGGCAATGAAGCCAAACCCATACCATTTTCTCCTGCCCCCCCCCCCCCAATTGGGCAATGTTACATCCGCCCCTGCATGTCAGAGAAGCATAGCAGCAGACTATAGTAAAACCTCAGGGTCCCAGTCCTGTTGTCACATGAGAGAACCGCTGCCTCTCCTCCTCCTCCTGCTCTTTCCATCAGTCATAGCAGGAGAAGGACCAGTGCGGTTTGTGGCCGACTGACTGAGAGAGAGCGGGGGAATCGAATCGTTAATTATTAGGAGGAGAATATAATAGGGGCCATTATTATGGAGAGCTATTTCATGATCCCTTTCCTTTACATGCCGCCCTCTTTTTGTCCCCCCCTGGGCTGAATTGCTGGATGCAATGGAAGGGAGTTATTGAAGAAATACAAGGGAAAAGGAAATCATATTCACAATAGGTCCCCTTCCTTCATCGTGATTAAACTGAAAGGCGCACCAATAATGGCGTGCATGCGCACGCATCGTGCGTGCGTGCATGCATGCATGAATGCACGTAGGTTATCGTTTTGCAGAAAGTGAAACACACATGCACATATGATGGTGGGGAGGGGAGGGATGTATACAGCATATAAAAGAGGGTAAAAAGTTTGATTTGTGCAATATTTCCACCCGCACCATGGCATTGCCATTTCATATCAATAATAGGTCAGCAACGCCAATTAAAGGGGAATTCCACCCATTTCAATAAATTCCTGAGAGGATAATGAAAGGAATTTTTTGGGGGAAAAAGTGTGTTTGACCATGTCAATGATTTTTTCCAGACCTCCATTTCAAGGAAACACAGAATTATTATTTTTTTTTTAAATCATGTCCACACAAGGCATGTCTCTAGGTATACATTAGGTATATTAATGACATCGTAGAATGTTGAAAATGGGTGGAGTTCCCCTTTAATAACAACACCATAATCAAGCACATTGATTGAAATAGCGCTTACATCGCCCTGCCCCTTTGGGCTACTGCAAGCAATATGTACCAGTAGTCATTAGCCTAATTTAATAGTGTAGCACCGTAGCTTTTTCTATTGACTCACCAGATGACAGTGATGAACCTGACAGGCTGGAACTGCTGGACGCTGCCATGCCACTCCAGTCCAGTCCAGTCCAGTGCGTGTGCGTCTGGCTGGGTGGTGCTGCCTGCCTGCCTGCCTGCCTGCCTGCTGGTTATCAGGAAGGTGCGCTCCTCCGCGAGGCGAGCCGACCAGAGCCTCACGTCCCCGGCGATGCCTCCATCACGTCTGCTGCGCTCTCTCTGCTCTCTGCCCCTCTCTCTCTCGCTCTCCTCGATTTTATTTTTCAATTCGTGTCTTTGTTGGCCACGTATGATGATCGATGCGTCTATTTTTCAGTCAGTCACGGCAAAAAAAAATGTCGAGGCTACTTGATTTTTTTCTCCCTTCCTAAATTCTTGTGCGCCGCGCCGCGCTGGAAGTGGCACTACTAGTGTACACACTGCCGCATACTAGTGGAGAGGTATACTTTCGCCCACTGGCAGCTAGGATAAAAATAGTCTACTCACTGTACTACCAGACAAACTACTACTACACATGCACTTCTGCTAGTCACCCTGCCTCCATGCCATGTTGTTTTCATTTAAGAATAATTTTCTATTCTTTTAGCCTTCTGCTGTACGTTTCCTTCTGCAGAACTGTATTGACTGAGCTTCTCAGTTCGTCCATGTGCCACTTTAAGATTTACAATAAACACAGCACTATGCAACGTGGGCGCGCCGCCGCTCCTCTTAAAGTGAAAGTCTGTCTGCGTGGGGAAAATACTGGAAATAGAATAGAGTCTATACGGGAAGGCTCGGCCCAAATAATACGCGGTCCTGAGTATAGACAGAGTTACGCTGTTGTAAACTCCGTTCACTTCATGGGATCAGTCCAATGTCGGCTCGGCCCTACCATCAAGTTGTGTTTCACCATGCTAATGATTTCTCCTTTTTACCTTTTTTCTGAGTGTGTACAAATCTGTGCACGCTCGGGAAAAAATGGAAAGTTGTACACTCTCAGGAAATGTCCCTCTTTTGTCGCTCTTTCAGGCTGCAACAGCACTCACGAGAGCTCCGTTTTCTGACCCCTCAATGTCGCAACCTTTCGGCTGGTCCGAGTATTATTTGGGCCGAGCCTACATGTATCATGACATGTATTCGTAAATAGAGTCCATAGTTCGGAGAGACTATCTCGCTGGTGGTTGGCTGGTTGGGTTGTCAGGGCAACCATTGATGTGAGGTCTGGAGCGGAGGAGACAAATTGAATTGTAAAACACTGTGGCTAATGAATGATGACATGGATGGTTAGAGGCAGCCTGTTTTACTTATTTGTTGTGATTACCTTTCAATGCTGAGATCACTGCCATTTATTTATTCACTTGGGGGGCAGCCGTGGCTCTGGAGGAGGTAGAGCAGGTCGTCCAATGATCCATGGGTTGGAGGTTTGAATCCCAGCTCCTCTTGTGGACGCACCAAAGTGTCCTTGGGCAAGACACTGAACGCCCTAATTGCTCCAGATGTGCTGGTTGGTACCTTGGATGGTTTGCTGCAATCGGTGTGTGAATGTGTGAGTGAATAGATGAATGTAATGCACTCTGTGAAGCGCCTTGAATAAAGGCGGTATATAAATGCACCATAATGTCAACTTAAGTTTTATGTTTTACAGTGTCCTCTGAAACAGAGCTCACCCAAGAGGCCTCTCTCATTGCTTCCAGTCACTCTGGCTCTCCATACTCACGGCCAGATTTTGGCCAGCTTGTTGGTACTTTGCCCATGTTGGTTCCCACAACACCATTTTGCTGGCTGGCAGTTTGTTTATGTCTTTGGCACAGTGTCCTTAGTATCATTCTGGCTCACCCTTGGTATTCCCTCATACAGAATCTTGGTAGGCCTACCATTTACCGGTATATAGCGCCTTTATCTAATATGCATAGACCAAGGCCAGATGAAACCATGCAAGGCACCACCCTGGACATCGGGAGGGAGCAATTATGTGTCAAGCTCAAGGATATTTCGACACCAACTCTAGGGGAGCTGGGGTTCGAACTGGCCTGCCACATTCTAGGGTTCAGGGTTGGGTTTGTGTCGATAGCATGCTGCATCCGTACAGATGAACAGACTCACCCGCCGTTGCATAGAAGAAGCTGAGCTTGATTTGATTTACTGGGGGCACATACTAGACTTTGGAGGCCATCACAACAGAGGTTGTAGCCCTCTGCTACACTAGTGCTTTCCTCACTTTAAGATATTGCTCAGTTGAGTTGTGATTCATGAGCCCAGGTAGATTTTAAGTCCTTGACTTCCTCCAGCACAGTGCCTTCTGTTGTCACCAGAGGTGGATGTTGCGGTGAGATGTTAGAGGTGGCAGTTGGCGCAATCTAACTCCACTCTGTTCAGGTCTCAGGAGTTCCTGTGCTTGTTCCATATTGTCGGAGAGCAGATCAGGCTGCTGTTGTCTGCATGAGATGTCTTGTGACTACCCTGGTTAAAAAAAAAAGATTGATTGACTTGATTAAATTGATTTATGTCTTTATGGTCATAGGCATTTTTTGTTAAGAGGATAAAACACAAAAAAGTTAAGCTTATTACATTTGTGAACTGTAAACCCCATATATATTATCTTTACAGGATATTCAGGGATCCTTTTCTCTTTTTGAGAATAAGATCTCAATCACAAGAAATATTGTATGGGCAATATTAGACAATGCTGCCCCCCTGTGTCAGCGCCTGACTACTACCATCCTTCCACCCTATGGGATATAACCTGAACAAAGTTTCCATAACGGCTGCCGTGTCACAAACCAAAGTCTATCTATACTTTTGGAAACTAGTTTAAAATATGCAAGACGTTTATATTTTTGTGTTATTGCAGTATTGTATATTTGTCTGTAAAACGAAAGTATTTATTGAATGAATCAATAATTCAATAAATGAATGAATGAATAATTCATTCAATCAACCAATAAAACATAAATCAATGAATGGATGAATGAAAATGAATGTCACACAACCTATAACATTGAGTGAAATGAAGTGAACTCTACTAGAATTACCGAAATGTGCAAAAACAATGACCGGATACGGTAGTCGTCCAGACCGGATCCGATCACTCTATTGTGAATAGAAACCAAACCAGTCTTTATAGTTTTATTGTGTACTGCGCAAAGCTTCTCGCGATGCCATAGGTGTCATCATGTAATGATTCTGCAAGTTTCAAATATTTTCTTAAAAGGATCCCTGTCTAATAAAATTAACATCACTTAAAACATTATACTTTCCCTATATAACTAAAATAAACAAATAAAAACACCAATGGCATCTCATTTCTTTCATAAATAGAGAATATTTCACTCAACAGGAACTGCTGTTGGCGCAGGATGATGATGTCACGTGTGGTCTAGCTCTATGGAATATATGGATGAACATGCTCTGTGACATCATCATCCTGTGACAGGAGCACCTCCTATAGAGTGAAAGATTCTCTATTTATGAAAGAAATAAAGTATTGAAGGTGTTTTTATCTGCATGTTTTAGTTATAGAAGGCAAGTATAGTGTTTTAAGGCATATTTGTCTTATTAGGCAGGGATCCTTTTAAATAGTGTCTTAGATAGTGTGAGTCAACAATATGTCCCGAGGAGGAGACAAAATTGAATAATAAATCGATGACGCTGCAAAAACAACACTCAAAAACAAACGCAAAGGGAAGCAAAGCAAACCACCGGTGTGTCAGACAGTCACGTGATCAGTCATGTGACACTTTCAGTAGATAGGCACAACATTTCAGTCACACTAATCACAACCACAGATATATAAAAGGTTACAACGTTCAGAAACCCAAACATTTTGCCTCTCGACCTGCTCATCTGAGCAGCGACTTGAAGGACCCCCGAGAGGTTCACTACTGTCTGTCTGTCTGCCACAGCCACAAGACAACACAACACACATGAGGTAAGTTTGTGTTTAGCACTGAGCTCTAGACCAGTAGTTTTCGACCTTTTTCATACCAGGGCCTACTATATATTCAGAATTTGAGCCACGGACCACCATTTGATGTCATTTCAGCCCCCACAGACCCCAAAACTAAGGATTTCTTTTGCTTTGTCCAGGGTCGATTTGGGAAAAATAAACAGTCAAACATACAGATCAAACAACACCATTGATCTTCTACATTCTCTAGTTGTGAAGCCTGGACCCTTGCGGGTCCATTTCGTTTCATGTTTACGCTCTCAAGGAGTTACATCGGGGTTAACCAACATTCCAATTTCCAACTTTCCATCATTTAGCCTGGGGACCACCTGGACCTCCCTCTAGGACCCCACTGTTTGAAAACCACTGCTCTAGAATGTCTGTGATCTTTACTTACGTTTTCATGTACTGTATTCTCACATGAAGACACATTCTCTAGTCTCCAGACTGAATGAAACGTCCTCTGGAGGCTCTGGTCATCACAAAATGTCCAGGGATGTATGCACACATGTTTGGGGAACACACAGGGGCGGATTGGCCATCTGGAGTACAGGGAGTTTTCCCGGTGGCCTGCGCCACCTAGTGGCCTGGACAAGATCCAAAATGCACTAGTGGCACTTCCAAAATGCACTAGAATGTACTAGAATAACTAGATGCTCACCTGGAACATACAGATCAAAATGACCATTAATCTTCTACATTCTCTAGTTGTGTAGACTAAGTTGGGCTAATTCACATGTTGAATATTATAACTCTTGCGGGTCCATTTGGTTTCATTTTTACACCCTCAAGGGTCCATTTGGTTTCATTTTTACGCTCTCAAAGAGTTAAATCTGGTTAACCAGCTGCCTTTGCAATGGCAAAATTGTCCCGGTGGGAAAATATGTGCCAATCCGCCCCTGATTGGTCACACCAGTGACGTCGGGTGGGTCATATTAGAAACCCAATTAAAAAGTTGAGTCATTAATTTCTGATTTATTAAATATTCTGAACTCATTAATTGGATTGGATTACCCCTTATGCAAACAAGCCACTGTGCTTTTCTGAGTATTAAAATCCTCTTAACAGACCTTATGGAATGTGCTTTCCTCGAAATGTGCTTATTGCTTACTCTACAATTCCCATCTTACATTATTCCAAATGCAGCCAACAATACACCCCTGGTCTGACATGATTGAAGAGGTACTAGTGGTCGAAACTTGATATACCATGCATAGGGGAACTTGCTGCTGAAGGCAAATGGCAGGCCTGTAGCTACCTGCCAGTGGAGCATGTGACTGATCATGATGTGAGACTGTTTCTTCCTTTTTTTTGTGTGGTTTTCTGTCTGTCAGAATGTTCCGCGAGACGCTGAGCGCCCTCCTGCTGCTGGCAGCGTGTGTGGAGTTGGCGCAGGCCAGAGGCTGCTCCAGTTTCTTCTGCAGAAAGTCCCACCGTTTGAGCAGTGTCTCTGGCAGAGAGCGGGGCGGTGACCCTGGATCTCCCCTCTTTCTCACACCTTACCTGGAGAAAGGCAACATAGATGAAGGTGCGCATCGTCACAACCCAGTTAAACCTGAGGAACTCAGGCGAAACCCTGTAACTTCACATGAAGCTGAACATTTGGTGTCCTTGTGCGGAGAGAATGAGTGGGAGAACATAATAATAATAATGTATTATCATTTTAGAGATAATGATACAATGGGGCCCAGATGGTAAGGCACCTAGGCTGCCAAGCCATCTGGATGGTCGCTGTGCTACGTGTCACTTTCCATCTGTCTCATCTTTCCTGTCTGTCTAACAATAGGAAATGTAAATGAAGTAGGCCATATCACCAAGAAATAAGGGCTGGTATCCTCAGACGGTATGGTGTAAGTCTTCTAATTGGCTGCATGACAGGAAATCAGGTCTGGGCCCTTGTGGTAGGCCAAAAGCCTGTACCACTGGGCTTACCAAATAATTACCCATAGTAATTAAAAGCAGCCATCAAGCTGAATTGAATTGCAGGTTTTAATTATTTGGTAAGCCCAAGCCTGGTGGTTTAGGCTTTTGGCCTAAACCAGCCAATGAGACTACTTACACCATACCTGGCTATGTCATAGCTGTTCGAGAATACCAGCCAAGGATTGTTGATGAAGCAATGACGATTAGACTAGAGCAAATTTAACTAAACAGAACTATAAACATCACTCTATAAGGACAGCATATACTGTGTCTACTGTATTCGGTTGACTGTACAATAAACAGTAGATATTTCAGGTGCAGTGATGTGAGACATCGGGTGATATCTCATTGTATCTACAAGCTTGTATAGCGCTGTATTCTGTGCTGCACAATGAGCTTGTAGACCTGCTGTGTTTCAATATTTAAAGCATAACATAATGCTTAAAAACACCAAAAGTGGCCAATGGACTGACATGTTCTTGTTTTAGCCAGGAGACTGAGTCTGGTAGGACCGCTGCCCGGTGACCCTGGGGTCAACGTCAAGAGTTACGCCGGATACCTGACCGTCAACAAACAGTACAACAGCAACATGTATTTCTGGTTCTTCCCTGCACAGGTAGGTAATATTATGACTGCTGGAATGTTTGGATTGGAATTCGGTGGGGTGTGGAGGAGTCAACATCAGTACACAGACCTGAGACCTCGCTATCTAGTATTGGTCTGTTTTGCTATGTGATAATGAATTGCCCCACATGTGTATTTTGCACACAACCCAGTCGGAGTAAAGGAATGCAAGCTATGGGGATATTGCTTTAGGCTGTACACCGTTTAAAAACGAAGGTCTAAATCAGGGCTATTCCGATGGCTAGGAATTTTGCCAGTCGATAAAATTCCAAAAGTCCATGGGCCGAAAGCTAAAAATGTCAGTATTATTGAAACGTTTGCAATCTTATTTAACAGACTGCACAAATGGTCTAGTAGAATTGTTAAAGTAAAGAACCGCAGTAAATTTCCTTGAGGCCAGACCTCAACGAACAAAAAAATACCGGTAATTGATTAATAATGAAGGTCAATGAAAATGACAATTATATTTTTATTGGTATGGCCATAATGGTCTGCCTATACATTAATCAGGGGTGCGGTGGTTAGTGACTGGATGGAAACCGCAAGTGCATTACACACTGCATTGCACATCCCCTCCTTCCAATAATGCACGTTTTACCTTTTATGTTGCATATCCCATGTCAATTGAATATCATTGTGGGTTCCAGTCTACATTTTGTGCATTGCTGTGTAGACTCCCAGTGCTTAAAAAGTTCTAATCTGACTCGCACAGAAGATCTTTATTACACACATATTTATGTAGCCTACATTTTTGAGACCTTTATACTTTATCTTATCCTGAAGTCTGTAGTTGTACTGTATCTCTTTCATAATATTTACAGCTGTAGCAGTCAGCAGATATACAGGAAGCTGAGAGAATAGAGTAGTGGTTGCCATGTGACACAACATCGCTACACCCAACTCTAGTAATCATTGCAGTTTTTAACTGGTCAACCTACCAGCTGCATGAAATAAATGTGGCAATGGTTGATGGTACTACTAGTTAACACATCTCTTTTCTTAACTATCCTATGGTCAAGCAGCTAGCATTAGCACGCCTGTCTTCAAACTGTTCAAGCGTTGCCAAAATTAATGCAAAACCATTGACCAATAGGCATGCAATTGCATGATGTTTTAGGATTCATCTAAAATGTATTAAAACACATGCCATTTCTGTAACTGTTACTGATGGCTTGCATTTAACATGTATAATGGGACAGTCTGTAGGTACATCCATAAGTCATAATACACATGGCATCGGCAGGCATAACTGATCACACGTTTTTTCACAATTTATGCATGTGTTTTGACTATGGAGAGACTGCAGTGACTGCTTGGTGCTTACTAACATGTAAGGTAAGCCCCTAAGCATCAGCTTTTTGTGGAACCCAAAGTCGCCACAAGATGGTGCTCAAATCAAAGCTTTAGTTCAAGATCCAGATGGCTTTTAGTGTCATGAAAGGTTCAGAACTAAGCCACCAAAGCATTCAAAATGCAAGATAAACCTATTTTATTTCAATATGAAAATAAACTACTGACTGTACTTGTATTGCTGTTCTGCAGGTGAGACCAGACAAAGCTCCAGTGTTGCTGTGGCTTCAGGGAGGACCTGGAGGAACCTCCATGTTTGGACTGTTTGTGGAACATGGACCATACGTGGTGCTCAAGAACATGACTGGTACAGTATGGATGTTCACACTGGCAGACAAAACGACTTTTTTTTGGCCTTTCCAGACAGCCAAAAAACGAAAACAAAAAGCACAAACAACAAATACTGTTTTATGACACAGTACAAGTTGAGCATATGTGCCTTGCGGGTTTTTCGGTGAGGGCGAGAAGAAAACGGGGACCCCTACTATAGTGCAAATAATCTTTAAAGGGGAATTCCACCTATTTTCATTTTTTTTCTGAGAGCGTACAAATGTAACCAAATGAACCCTAACAGGTTCATTTGGTTCCATTTGTACGCTCTCAGTAAAAAAGAGGTCCTCAGGTCCATAAAGATGTTTCACCATGTTAGTGGTTTTCTTCAGACTCCCATTTCTTGGAAATGGGGGAACTTTTTTTTCATGTCCACCCCAACACCTTGAAGGTACATCAATGACATGGTAAAATGTTGAAAATGGATGCAATTCCCCTTTAACATGAATGCAACCATGATGATAGTGCTATCAAATATGTGAAGCTAACTATCTGTGCAGTCTATAAAAAGGTTTAATACTGTAATTAGTCAACTTTGTGGTTGACTTTGTACTACTACTTCCCCATCAGACAAAGACTTGTTGTACCGCTGTAGTTACTCTGAGGACCCCATCTTGAAGATTTAAACCCATTCCTCCCTTCCTCAGCAACTCTGTTAACACCTAATCTCTGCTCTCTTTGCAGTCGGTGCGAGGGATTACTCTTGGGCGTCGAGATATTCAGTGCTGTATATCGACAATCCTGTAGGTATCTGTTTGATCATTAAGCAAACAGTGGTTTGATAAGATTTAACTTTCTTGTATACCAATGACTGACGATGAATGAACGGTGTAGTTACTGTAATATTATATTTATGTCCAGTGTGTATTTGTGCTTATTGCAGGTTGGAACAGGATTCAGTTTCACAGATGATGACCGGGGCTATGCTCAGAACCAGGAGGATGTCGGCAGAGACCTTTATAGGTGAAATAAAATGCCTACCGTAGCCTCCACTAGTAGGAGTCATAACACCAATATTAACAGGTTTCAGTAGCAGTAGAATTCATAGTAATAGAAGTGATCCATATCACTGGTGGTCATAAACATGGCAAGCAACTAAGAAGACATGTTTATCATGACCAAATAAGGAACTACTAAGGACTGCATGGCCCCTTCATGAATCTCTTAATGACTTAATGTTTTGCGCTTGTGATCTATGAATGAATTATGATGTCTGTCAGATATGATGTACGACTACAAATTCAAGCAAGGTTCCAGATAGATTAGAGCCCCTGACGTCTATTACGAAATCGAAGTGAAATATTTCAAAACTATATATGATGCATGTTTATTATTATTTTTGTGGCACGTGAAACGTGACACACAGCATTTCTGGAGCTAAGCTCCAGACTCTCAGACAGAGAGTCTGGTAGAGGTCGTGACCCCTGCAGAGTTGAGATGCAGTAAAATGGAAGACATGGAAAAGGAATACAATTTAAAAGTAATACCAAAGTGGCACCGATCAAACCAGACTCATAAAACCTTTAACCATCCAATGTGTGTTGCAAATGTATTTAAAATTTGTCTGAAATCTCCCGAAAATAAGGCTACAAACCTCGGAAACAAAACTGGTCAGGCTATTGGCTGACCTCACACTCTGAACCCACATCACCCCTGCCCAATTGTCTTTATGGTTCATGACCAGTGTTGTGAATAACGCCCTTACAAGTAACGCCCTTACAGTAAGGGATTACTTTTTTCAGTAACTTCTAACGTAACTCCTTACATTTCTCAAATCCATAACGTCGTTATGATTATTGTACCATCGTTAGTGTCGTTACTCCGCGGCGGCGGCAGGACTCACTGCACTGCACTGTGTGTTGTCTGCTCGCTTCTTCAGTCTAACATAGAGTATATTGAATAGAGAAGGCACCGGACTGAAGTCCCCCTCTCATCCACTTGCATTAATTTCGGATGCCTGATCTAGTATTTATATATCTATGTGTCTAACGTGATGCCGTCCACCACGTCACAGAAAAGGTCATTGATTGGCTAACACGGCGCCACATGGCAGTATAAGCCAATCAGAGCCAGTCTTATTCGTCAAGCATCTAGTAGAAGAGTTGCGACATTGAGGGGGCAGAAAACAAAGCGTATGATCCCATAGACTTAAATGCATTTGGTAACCTCGGTTGTCCCAATTGGAAGAGTATATATAGATGAGCCGCCATTGAAGTGGCCCCATGAAGTGAACAGAGTTTTCGCGTAATTAAAGGCTCTGGCCTCTAAGCACACACATACACAAAGCTGTGTTGTTGCTGCGCACACACACTCGCACTCGCTGCGGTAAAATAATAATAATAATAATAATAAAACATACGCTCTCAAATACAATGATACGACGACGACAGCGTGACTGGAGCCTTTGCAGCGCGGAAATATAAACATTATTTTACATTCTTGCTGGTAAAGCAGGGGTTTTCAACAGGTGGTCCTCAGGCTAAATGATGGAAAGTTGGTTAACCAGATGCAACGGAGAGTGTAAACATGGATCTGTATGTTTGACTGTTTCGTTTTTGAAATCCAGCCTGATATTGTGGACAAAAGAAATCTTTAGTTTTGGGGTCTGTGGGGCCAAAATGTCCTCAAATGGTGGTCCATGGCTCAAATGCAGAATAAACAGTGGGCCCTGGTATGAAAAAGGTTGAAAACGACTGTGGTAAAGGACCAGGACAAAAACATTGAAGTGAAGTGTAAATTATGTTAGAAGGCAGCAAGCATTGTCCCCAGCAAAGAAAATCTTATTACAGTCCATGCTCAGCATGCTGCCATTAAAGGGGAATTCCACCCCTTTTCAAAAAAGGTCCTAAAAGAAAAATCACTAACATGGTGAAACACAACCTCCATTTCTAATAAACACAGAATCATGTCAAACAACATCTCTAAGGCATATTAATTAATGTCAGTAAAATGTTGAAAATGGGAGGAATTCCACTTTAAACTTGTGACCACGAATACCACAGAACAACACCCCTTTTTTGTATGTTTAAAAAAAAGTAAAGTAAAGTAAAGTAACGCCCTTACTTTCAGAATTTAGTAAGGAATAAAGTAACTAATTACTTTTTCAGGGAAGTAACTATAACTATAATGCCCTTACTTTTTAAAAGTAACTTCCCCAACACTGTTCATGACAGAGTACAACAACTTGCAATGGATCTGGTCTACAAGATTCAATGCAACAACTTGCAATGGATCTGGTCTACAAGATTCAATGCACTAACAAAATGCCAATGTACCTGTACCAAATATTTGGAGTTCAACAAACAAAATGCACAAATTTGGCACAAACAAGGGACGTAATTTATTACGCTCCTATGCCACCAAAAAAATGCAGAACGCCCTACCAACTGTCATTAAGACATGTGAATCCCTTGACTCCTTCAAAACCACCCAAGGGCCACCTACAGACAGCTTCAATTCGAATCAGGCCTCCTTTAAAAAGCTTTACAGAAGTAAATATTTTGTACGTCTCTAATGTCTTGATGAAATGAATAAGGTGGCCTCTATTGTAATGTAAACAAGTGTAATGCCTAACCAGTGCCAATCACACTATCAGTTATGCTGTAGCTGTACTTGTACTGTAATTCTCCATTTCTGTTTATTAACCCTTAGTGTACTGAACGCATTATGTTTTAACTATTGAAAAATAGCAGATCTACAAGCTCATAGCACGCCACCGAGTGGCGCGCTATGAGCTTGTATCTCTGCTATTTTTGAAAATCGTGAAAACGTGGTGCAAATCTTTGAATATTATGTTATTCAGAAACTAGAAATCTACTGTACTTGTACTGTAATTCTCCATTTCTGTTTATTAATGTCAAATGTCATTCATTCAGTCTTAACATTACTCGCTAATAATGCCTCTCTCTCCTTTGCTTCTCTCTTGGCTCACCCCGATGTATCTCTCTATCCAGTGCATTGACTCAGTTCTACCAGATCTTCCCTGAGTATCAGAACAATGACTTCTATGCCACTGGAGAGGTACTGCATGTGGGGTGTCTTTTTAAAAACAGTTATTAATTTACAATACTGACGTAGATTCCATCTGTCTTAATTACTATCTAGCTTCTTAGCTTAGCTTTTATCTTTTATCAGTATCCGAGCCCTGGCCGCTGTAACGACCCAATTTCCCCTCCGGGATCAATAAAGTTGCATCTTATCTTTGTTGTCAAAAAAGTGGGGATTATTATTATGCAGGTCTCATGCACACAGCCAGAGACCATGATTAACATTTTATATAATTTAATTGCACATGCATGAAGAGCCAGCAAGACGAAAACACTTTGACAGTTGTTTAGCTAAGGCCGTCAATCCAGCATCTTGAAATACCACTACCGCTGGCATCTAAACTAATGGCCTAATTAAAACACTCCACTGTTTATATTCCCGGCATTCGGCTGATGCTTTTACTGACTTTAACTTCTCAAGTGCAATGGCAGAGCAAAAACCTACTTTATACGTCAATCAAGCCAATGCTGATGTTTTTGTTTCGAGGTCAAATCCACAGAGACGTTGCAGTGATTTTTAAATGAATTGGCCTTTCTTTTGTCTCCTTGCAGTCCTATGCTGGGAAGTACGTTCCTGCCATCAGTTACTACATCCATAAAAACAACCCCAGTGCCAAGGTTAAAATCAACCTCAAAGGAATGGCCATTGGAGATGGACTCTGTGACCCGGAACTGGTACGTTTCTGATCGGGAACACATTTTATTAAGGCTGCAACTGACTTTATTATATAAACAATTACCGGTGATTGGATTGCGGAACTTTAACTATGACCTTAAAATATATATTTTAGAAATACGTTTGATTAGCTGCTTATTCAAACAAACACATTTTTAAATTAATTCCAGCAACTCATGGTGGCTTATTCAGACTGCATACATTTGATTGGAAAGCTATATTTAGGGTTGTGGTTAGAGATGGTTCAGACTTTAGCTTATTTACACATAACGCTGGAAAAACTATGGTTAAGTAGGAAACACGCATGATAACTCCAAAGATTAGTTGCCAATCTGATTAATCGATTATTAAATTAGTTGACGACAACTTCAATTCTCGATTTGATTAAAATTAATCGTTGCAGCCCTACATTTAATACAGAATACAGCAAAATATCTAATTCGGTCACATTGTTGTGTCAAAGGCAATCAGATTTGTCAAAGTCTTGCTGCTAATTGGTTTAAATGTATTCTGTTTGCTGTACTGTCCCAACTGCTCTGGCATCCCAGGAGCTAGTTGGCATAAAAAAAAAAAAAAACATTTTTGGCCAAAAGAGTCTGAGCGCAAACACTGAGAACCGTTGTGTAAATGAGTTAATTTGTCAAAAGGTGTTGAATGTGTTGGTTGGTCTACCATTAAACAGAAACGATGGTCCAAGTTTCACAGCGGTTTTTATGTACCGGAGTGACCGACTGGAACTAATTTTTTATGAAAGTTCCATTAACACCCAGAAGAAACCTGTCCTCATTTTTGTGATTCATGTTTGTGAGTTTTAATGCGAGCGATTTGCCACAGTACTACCGCTGTCAGTCAGAATGTAGCGGGGAGTTTGATGAAGAACGACAACTAGCGTACTGTTCTACGTCTGTCTGTGTTTCTGGGCAGGCCCGGATGTAACATTTCCCAATGGGGGGGGGGGGGGGTTGGGGGGCAGGCGAAAATGGTATGGAGGCGGCTTCGTCGCCCGTGTTGCTTCGCGCCATGGGCTATGAAGTCGCACCCATACCATTTTCAGTTACGGGACTTTTATTAGGCAAGTAAGCATCAATAACAACATCATCAGTTGTTGAAGTTACAACAGACACGCAGCATGCATAAAGCTAAAGGTCTGACTCTGAGAGTTTTCTGTTGATGAAATGCTGATGAAATGCTGTTTGTTTACTGGTGCCACAAGTGTAGTTGTAACGTGTGAAATCATTTTAAATATAAGCACTTTAGTTTGGAATGTTTTTTTGGAAGTTTAGGTTGTTTTGTATGCCATTAAGTCCGGTGTGGCAGTCTGTGTATTTAGGGGTGGCATTGCCCACCCATGCCCATGCCTAGATCCGGCCCCGTTTCTGGGTGTGTTTCAGATGCTGTTCTGTGACTGTCTGTGTGTTTCAGATGCTGTTCTGTGACTGTCTGTGTGTTTTCAGATGCTGGGCGGCTATGGCGACTTTCTGTACCAGACAGGGATGATCGACGAGCTGCAGAGGCAGTATGTGGTCCAGCAGACAGATTATGGCGTTCAACTCATCCAGCAGCAGAAATGGGTGGAGGCGTTTGAGGTGAGAGGGACGTCGTTTTTACTTTGAAGATTGTTTTTTGTGCACAAAATATGTCGTTGCTCGTGACCACAGTGTTGTACGATTTAGGTGGGAAATGTGTTCTTTTTCATAAAGAGGGATTTTTTTGTTGTTGTTGTTCTATTGACCGGTCTGATTGATTAAAAGTTAAACTAATTTCTGTCATCCGCAGAATGCCATGGTCCTCGTTTAATGTTGTTGTAATCCTATTTTTCTTTTTCTCTGTTCTTGAATAAATGTTAACCACTTTCAACCCGCTGTCCCCTAATTTGGGCGCGTTATTACAGCCAACATTTCAAATAACTTCAAAATAGAGGAAGTATATACACAAGCTTTGTGGAACAACTAAGTCAGCTATACTGCAAAATGGGCAGCCAGTAGTTAACATTCTATTACATGTAGCTTATGTCTAAGCATGTCCTCTGTCTCCATGTGCTTCAGGTGTTTGACAGGTTGCTGAACGGTGACGTGGATCCCTACCCATCGTTCTTCCAGAATGCCACAGGCTGCACCAACTACTTCAACTATATGTCCTGTCAGGTAGGCCGGAACCCTGACTGACACTTTATCCAGCTCTTGCCTCAAGCGTACAGTAAGCAAATAACATGTTTGGTCACTGCTGGCCTAACCAAAATGATTTTGGCCTGGGGGTGTTGGGTGCCGCCTGTTTTTTAGACGGCAATATGACGTCATTCCTGGCCCCTCTCCCACCCTCCACTGCTGTGCTACATCACATCATTTGGACAACCACATCGAAAGTTTGACTCCCACTTCTAGGCCACTGTGGGTAACAAATTAGTCCAGGGCAGGCATTCTGTTTAGTGCAATGCGGACACAAATGAAAGCCTGGGTGTCAAGGCAACTGCTGACCTTTTGATTTTACTACTAACGTGTAAAGCAGACGGTAATGTATTTATTAATTTGATGAGAACAACCACGCTTTGACATAGTCTCTCTTTTGATCACTTTTTTCCATTGTCCTTTTTATTTTTGTTTTGCCTGAATCTTCAATGGTGCTAGAAGTAAATTGACAGCATTGCCACAATCAGAACCTTTAGAAATTAGTAGGTGTCCTATAACATCAATCTTTTTCTTTCTCTTCACTTTGTATTTGTCCTCAAAATGCCTGTATCTAGGTACAATAGTCCACGAAACACTAACTAGGCACACTCGTCCACAAAATGCCTCTCAACTATGCTCACTAGTCCACAAAATGCCCCCTAACTAGGCACACTAGTCCACAAAATGCCCCCTAACTAGGCACACTAGTCCACAAAATGCCTCTTAACTAGGCACACTAGTCACAAATCTGCTCCAACTAGGCACATCTGAACTGCTAGTTCCCATGATGTCTATGATTCTTTCCACAGGAGCCTGAAGACCAGGAGTACTTCTCCCCGTTTGTGAACCTGGTGGAGGTGAGGCGTTCCATCCATGTGGGGAACCTGACCTTCAACGACGGCCACGAGGTGGAGAAACATCTGGTTCAGGATGTGATGAAGAGCATCAAACCTTGGCTGGGGGAGCTGATGGACAACTACAGGGTAAGGCTCTGTCCTTAGTCCCAACACCTCCTAATCCCTACCAAGCCCCACGTGGCTGTCCACTGTCACACAGACACAAACTAGGTGACCTACTGTAGCCCCAAGACGTTCCCTCAGTCACTAAACTCATGCTGTGGCTCTGAGATGAGGTCACATCCAAGGTATCTCCTACCGCGGTTCAGAAAGCGTGCATGGCTTCCACCAGCAAGGCTTCCTATGTTTTTTCCTGGACTTTGAATTCAAAAAGTGAAGGGACACTAATGTGCTAAACTAATTTAAAATTAGGAACAGTTTAAGCAGGAAAAAGAGCAACTTACGTTAAAAGCATAGCTAAACAACGGATTTAAATGCTTGTTTGATGAGGCCGTGAATGCACATGGCACAACCTGGCACAGCACAAACTGAAGAACAGAGGAGAATGCCTAAATATAAGGCTAAGGGCACATTAACAGGGTCTATTGGTAGCACCATGGCTGGTGTGGCATGCTCTGCAGATTACAATACAAATAAAACAATTTGATAATGGGGTTTATAATGCACATTTGATCGAGCTCTTCTCTCTATCCATTTGTCCAGGTGTTGATCTACAGTGGTCAGTTGGACGTCATCGTAGCAGCTCCTCTGACTGAGAGGTTCCTGCCCACGGTCAACTGGACAGGCGTAGACGAGTACAAACGCACCCCTCGCTTCCACTGGAAGATCCAACCCACCGACACGGAGGTGGCCGGATACGTCCGGCAAGTGGGAGAATTCTACCAGGTGAGGAGACTAGTAGGGGATCAGGATTGTGACATGAAACATTTTTTTTCCCCACAATCTGAGATCAAGGGGCATCAGCCCAAAAAATAGATTTTTCACATCCAGTCAGTGTTCTGTCGTTTACTGGCTCAAACAGTGTTTTGATTTTCCTGCTGTTTGTGAGGTCACGAATGCAATACGTGTCAATGTGGAGATTTGCCTGCAGATGTCACCGTTTCCACCTTTCTGCCTGTTTTCACTGCAGCTCAAAAGGCTTCCAAACCTCAGTACCGCATGAGTGTTCAAAGTTCAGCTTTTTTTTTTTTTTTTGGTAATTGAGGTCATAAAAAAATAATAAAAATAAATGAAAATGAATGCCATAAAACCTGTCAATAGTATATATTGTGATTGCAGAATGGTATGCTCCTTGACTAAATTGCTGCGTTCCCTCATGCAGATCAGCTAATATAGGTGCTAAAATAAACACTTAAAAACTCCCAGGGATAAGAGGCTGTTTCAGCCCTGAGCAGCACACATCCAACTCAGGGACACACGCTGGCCGCTGGTTATTAACCCTTAGTGCACTGAACGTGTTTTGGTGTTCTAAGCATTATGTTTTAACTATTGAAAAATAGCAGATCTACAAGCTCATAGCGCGCCACCGAGTGGCGCGCTATGAGCTTGTATCTCTGCTATTTTTGAAAAATCGAGAAAACGTGGTGCAAATCTTTGAATATTATGTTATTCAGAAACTAGAAATCTAGACAGGACAGAAGAGCCGCAGAGAGAAGGTTATGAGCATTGGTTGGCACATTCTATTGCACAGTGAGTCCTGTGTGTATGCCTAGCGACCAAACGGCCTTGTGGGTAGTGTCTACTGTACCTTGGGACTGGGAGGAGGAGGTTGGACCTCCGGCACAGTCACTGAGTCAGAACCAATTAAGGACCATAAAAAATGGTGCCCAATAATGCCTTGTACTTAGTTGGCACTCAGCGTCAAGCGCTGGTGGGAAAAGTACTCGCCTAACTATAATTATAATAGTCATTATGTAGAATGTCACATCTTTTCCCCTAAAAAAATCTTTTGTCGAGACTTGCTTTGGCACACCTAGAACAAGGTCTTCACAGGTGCGTAAAGTAAAAAAGGTATGCCCGGCCTGCACACTGTTCTTGGCTCTGTACAAGAAATAGTTTCGGCCCCTGCAAACTTTCTGTAGGCATAATCTTATTTTGGCAGGGTTGCTTATATACAAACATTCAATTCCACAACCAATCAAGATTTAACCAAATAACTTTACATTGTTTTTAAATCATGTAGAACAGTGGGGTTTCTTAAGGAGTTTCAAGTTTGTCCACAATTTAGGAGAGATAACTGGCAAAATGTTCTTCTACATTGTTATGCTTGAAGAAGGTCTGGAAGGACCGAAACGTTTCTTCTTATAAAAATCTTTTGAAAATGGTAATGACTGAACTGTATATGGGTCTGAAGTAGTGAATCATTTCACTCGCAAGCTAATTAATTGAACTTTACAGTGCAGAAGGTTGTGGATTTGAACCCTGCCTGGGGTTCGACATCAGCAGGGGCATCGCAGCGGGGTCCTAATGCTAAACCAAATGGGTTCAGATTAGATCTGAGTCAAGTCTAGTGAAAGTCCGACACACTGAACTATGATGGGCCACCTGACATGGAAACTATTGGATCCCACGGCTATTAATCACTTATGTATGATAAATGCAGTCGCTCTGGATTTAATGAGCTTTTATTTAGGCATTTAGCAGATGCTCTTAATTATTCTCAATGGTTCTCTCTTTTTTTTTTTTTACATGACCTTTTCCCCCTCTGTGCTCATTGGACATAATGTTACACACATGGAGGCAGACAAAATGCTAATTAACCACTTAGGGCCTATATACTTAATCGTCCTAAGGTAAAGGTTAATGTGCTTACTAACACCATAAGATTAGTAGACATACAACTCTATTTGTGGCTTGAGATTCTACCTTAGAAAGCACAGTGGGAGGCATGCTTGCCATTAGTGTATTTTATATATGTATACAAATGTACTTATTTGAATGTAACATAATCGTGGAAAGCAATGGATGGGAAGTTGTAGGATAAGAACTCAACATCTTAAACACAACTTATATTCCAATATAAATAATAGACCATAGGGTTGTAACTATACATTTTAACAGCGTTCAATACGTATCACAATAAATGGTTGACAATACGGTACATGGACGATATTGGGTCATTCTGGCGATATGATTCAATGATTGGAAATCGATATAGTGACTACAAATACATTGTCGCCGCATTGTGTTAAACTAAGAAACTACACCCTTTAAAAAAAAAAAAGTTCTGTATTTGTGGTCAATTACTGTAGTAGTATTGCATTAAGTAATTAAACCACTCTTTACTTTATTTAAAAAAATGCTACATTTGATGTAGTAATGCAATTGATCATCTGCAAAAAACTATTAGACAGATTTATTGTTGTTGTAATGTTCGATATACTGCGATTCTTGAAATATAAAAAAAAAACGATCCTTACACCCCTAGACCATAATGAAGTTGCTTTTATCAAACACTTTGATCGCTCACCCATCATTCTGTGTCTGTCATTTATCATGCCAGGTAATTATTCGAGGAGGAGGACACATTCTGCCTTATGACCAACCAGCAAGGTCCTTCGACATGATGGACAGATTCCTGTCAACACAAGGATTCAGCTGATCTGTCCACCCGACGCTTTGGCTGAGTGCGGCATTTTGTTTTTATTGGACTGGAAGTGGAACTCTGTTGATTTGGGCCTTCTCTCTCTCTCTCTTAACAAGCCATGATCTGTTTAACCGACTGCGAACAACTTTGATTTGAAAGACGGTAGTTGATTTACTGTAATAATCTGTTCACCATAATGCAAAACGCATTCTAGGCTACAATGCATTTCACCTGGAATTTAAAAGAAGCAACCAACGCTGAATGTAAAACTGCTCTGTGATGCACTGCAAAATGCAAGCTCAGATACGTCCCGCAAATTACCTGAATCAATTCTTTGGGTCTTTGGTGTGTGTTTTTATTTTGTTGTGACATACAGTACTGCACTATTGCATAGGATGAATATATTTTTTGATGGAAAGGTTACGATTACATGAAAAGTCAATAAAAGGAATTGAAAAAGCACACGACACGGCCCCTGCAGGCGAGTGGCATTGAATATCAATATTGTTGTCATAAATCATTGCAGTTAAAGCAGGCTGTTAGCAGGCATGTGAAAGAACTCCTGGAGTAATATGGGCTCTACCTGAAAGGCTCTTTGCATCACATTAGTGTGCATGTTCACTGTTGTACATACAGTAACTGTTCAGCTAACGCTCAGTGTGTAAATGTCTGTTCCCAATCTACTTTACAAGAATGCTGATGGCAGATTTAAACAAACAGATGAAGGGTATGCATATATACAATCATTCCTGACCTTGAATTAAATCCTTGGTCTGCATTAGTCTATACCTAGCCCAGTAATTGTCAAGTTATGTGTATGAAAACGGATGAATATTGACTGAAAATGATAGTAAAAGTGGACTGCTTCCTGGGGATTTCATAGGCATCATTTAATGAGATCAGTGTAGACTTGCAAAAAATAGATCGCTAGAGTTGCAATACTCTCCATTGACTCTCAATGACAAAAAAAAATATCTGATCTGCTTGTGTTAAACTCACAACATTGCTGCTGTATGGAAAGGTTTATTTATCCTCTATCTGCAAAGTAGAATATAAATGTTATGAGCTACTTTCTGCCAGTGAATCAAATTGCTGTACTTGGGAGACATTCGTTTGTATTAACTGGTCGAACTGGTGCCTCCTGTATTATCTACAAATTCTGAACAAGTGATACACCGGGCCGTTCAGTGACTAATGATGAGCGCTTCCAAACTCTAGTACAAAAAGAATCACCTGCCGAGACGATTGACAGAAGGTAGATCATAGCGTATAGTGTTTATTTTTTCTCAAACAAAACGCTTCACAGACTGAGGATAATTCAACCTTTCCATACAGCTGCAATGTTCGTGAGTGTAAGGTTTAATACAAGCCGATCGCAGATTTGTTTTTTTGTTATTGGGAGTAAATGGAGGGTATTGCAACTCTAGATTTATCGCATTATTTAGGATAAATTGTGGGATTGTGGGTTGAGTTGCACTGCGGTTCCGTTGTACTTGTCTGCCCGTCACTTTAATGCCCATGTCAATCTCTAGAGTCTAGATCCTTGTCCTTTATGTGTGTATGGTTCACAACCTGGGCCATACATGTTGGCGGCCATATGGAGATGTCAGGGCCGGATCTAGGCATGGGCATGGAGGGGTTAGGCCCCCCTAAATGCCCAGTCTGCCCCACCAAACATGATAGCATGCAAAATAATCCAAGATATTTAATTTAGTGCCTGTATTTAAAATGATTTGAAACATTTTCTCCTGCACTCCCAATTGTGAAATGTTACATCCGCCCCTGCCTGCATGTCGCCATTGTGTATGGTCAAGGGCAAGAGTTGGTTGGTCAGTACAGACACGCATACACAGACAGATTTGTATAGCAGTAGGATGCGATTCGTTTGCACTAAACTAAGCTCCATCAATGGGACCATTGATCTGCACAGAACAGTAAATGCACCGCAATGGAATTGTCTAAAGTGGTATTGGGCATATTGGAAAAAAACAAAGCAAAACACCCTAAGGACGTTTGTGTACAAAGGTAGCTGCACTGGTTCTTTCATCAGCCCAACTATTACACTGTCTAGACATTTTAATATTTAATGAGCATTCTATGCCTTTTAAGCGTTTAACTATTTAATGAGCAATTATGGTTCAAGGTCATGCATTGGGCCACAACAACAACAACACAGATCATCTGATATGAACGCACAAGGAAACCCAGAATGGCTCTTCATAGCACCACCATGAGACCCATTTGAAGAATGTAGAGTGATATTTCTTCCCTGGCCTAGTGGGACTGCATAGCAAAGTTTCACCGCAGTTGGACGATGCCGGAATTTATGATTTGTGGCATTTGAGGCCTGCGGCCAAAGATCAAACGGATCCGTACGTCTCTTGACCCTAGAGATAATAGATGCACCGATTTGCGTAAGGTTTGGACAAAATCTGGAGTACGGAGTACGCTAGTATTAAAAAGATTGGCCTGGTACACACGTAGGAGATAAATACACAACAGAAAAAGTTTGATCTGGAAAATCAACATGGAGGACACAACAAGGTTACCAAAAGAAGGGCTAGTACCTTTGCTGCATGTTTCTCCCCTTCTCTCTGTCCCTCTTTCTGATCTATCTTCTCTGTAACTATCAAAGGCACAAAAGCAAAAATAGAAAAACAATTATTCTAAAACAGAAGAGCTTGTAACAGGTGAACTGCATGGTTGAGAGAAAATGAGCTGAGGTTGGTGGGACTCTGAGTTCTATAGACAGCACCTGTTTGTCATTGGATGAAGGTGGAGTAAGGCAGTGGGTTGATTAGGGGCAGCGGTGGCTCAGGGGTAGAGTCACTGGATGGCAACCGCAAGGTTGCAGGTTTGAACTCCGGCTCCCCCAGAGTTAGTGTCGATGTGTCAGACTAATGTTCTGCTGACGTCAGTGTGTAATTGTGATACAAAATCTTTGTAAAGTATAAATGCACCATTTACCAAAATTGGAGAAGGAACGATGTGGAGAAATACTTACATACATTAAGAATTCCAAGACGGCAAGACAGCAAAACTACATCCACTACAATCCACTGGTTACGTCTGAAATGCAACAGCATGTAAATCAACATACTATAGTGATGTTTTTCAAATGATTGTCATCATTTTTTTTTCTTCAAACCATGAGAAAGATATACACTGTAGCCTATAGTCTGTTGTTTTCATCTTTTCTTTAAACCATGATTGGCAACTATACTATTATCTTTTTTTTTTAGTTTTCATGATTATTGACAATAAGAAAATAGTTGCTTTTCAATGACCATTGAAAACTTCATTCCATAGTATGTCAGACTCATTACTATATATATAAAATATTAATATCATGAAAAATTACACTATAGTGTTTTGTGGTTTTCGGCTTCTTTAGATGAACAACGTAAGCTCAACCACACAGTGGCGTTTCAAAGCAATTTGGAGCCCTAGGTAAGATTTTCCTTGGAGCCCCTGGGGCTCCTGTAAAAATAAAATGATGAACTATTGTTAAACTTAAACATATTGTGTTTTAATTGTTCAATTATAGAGGGCAAGTATAATGTATTTATCCATATGAGGCTTATTAGCCTGGGATCCTTCTATCTAAAGCATGTCTGGTGGTTGCCCCCTACCCTCCCCTCGCCTCCCCTCATGGTCTCCCTAGGAAACTGCCTAGTCTGCCTATAATGGCAAAAACGCCCCTGAGACCACAACATAATCTGATCCTCATCCTAATCTCCAATCTGCCTGACATCAACCCCTCCCAAGATCACCTGACTGTAATCAGACGTTTCTGATAACAACTCCTCCCTTATCTCCAACCAGCCTGTTCTCCACCATGTGCATTCAATCCTCACTGTGCTTTTCTACAGCTTCTTCATGGGCTCTCTAGAGAGACTCAGTGGACCCTAAACAGAGGTTTTGTTTGCAGGTGTGGGTTTTTAAGCCCCACAGGAGCTTTTCAATATTTTACAAAGGTTTGCCATACATAAAAGAATCACAATTTTGCCTGATAAAAACCTAAGGGTCAAAACGTTATGGACATTTGCCAATTATTTTGCCAATTATGTCTGTGGAGCTCTAGAAACAAGTGTGTGGCTGTTCCTTCTCTTTCCATAAATAAAACATTTTAAAAAATAAAATAAATAGATAAAAGAAAAGGAACAATTAATTAATTAAATATAAATATAAAATATGTTTAAGAGTCAATTAAAATAGTCTGGTGCCCATGTCCAGGAAGTACGCCGGAACAGTGGAAGTCACTCTGTCACTCAAGTGACTACTGTCCAGTCACAGCTAGCACATCTTTTCCAGGACTTATCAGACCCAAACATGTGCTCTCAGATGTACAGCGCTTCCGAAGGGCTTCGCAAGTAATCTTCTTGAGAATGTTTTGCCCTCCTTTGGGAAATTTTGTGTTTATTATTACAGGGCTTGAATGAATGCTCCAATCAGAAGCCAGCATTCGGGTCACGTGAGCGGTGAGATATGTCACCACAACAGACCATTCCCCTCAACAACAGACCTCCTTGCACGGACGAATGTAGCCTGCACAACTGCAGATAAATAAAAATCAACCTTGTTGTGTACTTCTCTGATAATTATTAGTTATGTTTTAATGTATTAAGCCGTGTAATAAGCAGGATAACATCCGACGAACCTGTGATTTGTTTCCTAATAACTGACGTCACTTTTTATCCAAGGTGCTTTACACATTAATTACATTCACTCACTTATTGCGGCAGAAACCATGCAAGGGACAAACCAGCATATTGGGAGCAATTTGGGGTTCGGTGCCTTGCTCAAGACTCTCTGCGGGAGCCCAGATTCGAACTGGCAACCTTGCGGGTACCATCTAGCTACTCTACCCCTGACTACCATTGGAAAACCATTGAGGCGGCCGTGAAAGACAGGCAGAACACAGAACATTTGTTCATAGTGTCAAGGCTCAGTGTTTCATGACTGCAGTAGTAGGAATCTAATGTTTTTACTTATCCGTAGACATTTAAAGTAAGGCAGCTTGTATTATTATGTTACAGAACAAGTGCTTTATTTTTCATACCATAATGTAGCTGCAGTGATATTTAACATCTGTACAAATGCAAAAAAGAGATAGACAAATTCAGAGAGACAATGCCATTAAAAGACACACACACAAAAAAATGTACAAAGTTATGCAGGCTAAAACGTTTTTCATCGATTTCATCATTACACGTAAAAACAAACAAAAAAAAAGACAATGAAAATGTATAAGCGCTGAAATGAGCCTCTACATACTGTAAGGATATGAAAGGCAGCAAGTGCTATGCAAACATTATTTACAAAAAAAAGAAACATGTTGTACCACACGTTGACTCCCTTCTCAAAGAAAGGTGGTTGCATTTACATGTACAAGAAGATTACAGAATTAATGACATTTCTATACAATATTTATAAGTTGTTTTTTATATTTAAAATGATACAATTATAATGTCATCAACTTGGAGGAATTGTTCTCTCCCTCATGCAAAAAAAACTCCACGCGCGCGGACGAAACACTCGTACTGTCCACGCACACACACGCTCTCACCCGTCCTGATGAATCTGCCCGGATACAGCAGACAGAGGACAGACGATAGGTCCACTGATGATCCAACCAAACCAAACGCGGTGCAGCGCCGGCCCTATTGAAAACTCTGTCCCAGGCAGAATATTTCCAGGAGCGCCTCCCCATTTTTCTGGGCTGCTGCCTCCCTAGATGAGCCTGATATGGCTGATGCGAGGGCCGGCTCTGCAAAACGCGAGAATGTTGCCTATTATGCCTGTTATTAAATTATTTTAAAAAACGGTAAACTCCTCCCAGTGATTCCAGTTGAAGGTACATTGAGGTCCATAGCTTTGCAGGAGGTTCAATTGGAATGGTCCGACAATAACGACAACAACGACGACAACCAAAAAAAAAACTGAAAAACAAGGCAAGTTTTAGCTTTTTTTTTTACAGGGTGGTTAATAAGAAAGCCCTTTGTTAGAGAGAATAAGGTACATTTAGCATTCTCTCAGTACACACACCACACAGAAATGGTCCAGGAAAAAAAATAAGCTTTTCTCACTCACACATGATGGAATTCTACACCTTTGCCACTGTCAGAACTGAAACTTTGGATTCTGTTTTCGGGTATAAAAAAGAAAGGAGAGGACATGCTTATACAAAAGTATAGATTTAAAGCTGTATATATATAGATATAGGGTACATTTACTGAGGTGCCACCATACAATAGGTTTTAAAGCTTGCAATCCATAACCATAAAGTTCATTTTGTGATAGGCCTACAACTCGGTGGGCATAGGTCCTCACGCTTACATACTATAAAGACACTCAGAATTCGGCACACGTTCACACATCACCACCAGAATCTCTCAAAACGTCAACGTGGTGCCTTCAAATCCTGTACTCTAACGTGGTCAGGTACCGCTAGGAAACAAAGCTATTTGTGTGAAGCTCAGATGGCAACATAGGGCTTCTGTTATAGCTCTGCAGTTTAAAGTTTCGGTGCGTGATCGACATACAGGCAGGTTTGAACCCTAACGTGGATTCTATTATATGGAGTACAGCTTTAAAAAGAGCGCATTGGTTGAACAAATGACCCCAATTCCCCCAAAAACGTCACATGCAGACTTTGCAGAGCTCTTAATTAACAGCTCATCTTTATCGTAACATTGAGGGTGGGGGGAAAAAAGCACTATGCACATGATTAGGCACACATAACAGTCACTCCACGGAGCCACAGACAGACAGACAGACAGACAGTATCTCGCTGGTGTCCGAACAGGATAATGGTTTTTAGGGAGGGGGGGGGGGTTGGAGATTGCTGAGAATTCCTCAGGCCTTGATAATAATATGGCTATTTTTTTTACCCTCTGCTGCGACAGAGGACAAAGTGCATAGTCAGCATCGTCTCTTCTTCACGCATCCTCTATACACAGTAAAAAAAAACACAACACAACCAACTAACAGTGTTTTGGTTTACAGACACTCGTAGCCGGACGCGCCCGAAGGGTCCGCATTTTCGTTCCATTTATATGTTTTACATCTCCAGGAGTTAAATGGACACTGTAAGGGCTCTTTTTTTTTACTGTGTATTATAAAAACAGCACAGTGCTCCGTGGTCACACTGAAATAAAAGGAAGAAGAAGCAACATTCTTTTTGCTCATGATGGGAAAGAGGACGAAAGAGGGGTGAGATTCTTAGTACAATACATACAGCAACAACAACATAAAGGGACAATATTAGTATTAAAGCGCCAGTGCTGGAAAATTACTCAGATACAGATAAGCTGTCGGGGGAGAGAGAGGTTAAGAGGAGATAGAGAGAGAGAGAGAGAGAGAGAGAGAGAGAGAGAGAGAGAGAGAGAGAGAGAGAACCACTGATGATGAGGTCAGAGGTCAGATGTAAAAGGAATATTTTCCTCCTCAGTCAGCTGGTTTTCATCTCTCTCTCCACATGCAGCAGAAATCCCTGACGAAGCCGCACAAACGGTGTAAAGCAATTAGTTAAAACGGCATAGCCCATTCTACCGATATCAAGCCATAATTCCCAGTAGGCTACTTTATCGTGCCCATCTTGTCGCGTCTTGTCACATGCTGTGAGCAGACTGATTTGCTATAAGAGTCTTCAGCCCCGGCCCTGACCCACACCACAAGCACTGCGATCTCTATTAACTTTGTGTACTGAACGCGTTTTGGTGTTTTAGCTGTTGAAAACTAGCAGATCTACAAGCTCATATCGCGCCACCGAGTGGCGCGATATGAGCTTGTAGTTCTGCTAGTTTTGAAAAATTGTGAAAATGTGGTGCAAATCTTTGAATACGTGATTTTGGAAGCAAACATTTTTAATGCACATTCGCCAACCATAACTTGGTCGTTTTGGTCAATATCTACGAAAACGATTAGCCTCCTCCAACCCTCACCCTCAATATAACTGTGAGCATGTCACAGTGGGGACCCGGGGCTTAAAACAAGGCAACCAACCGGCATATGCTGATGGAGGATTTCTGGGTTTTCGTTTATCAATGCCAATCGTTCCAGTCGGTTCTCAGACTACATGCAGTAGGTTGAGAAGAACAGATTGATAAGTGATCTACAGGGAATTATCGCTTGATAACGGCCGAAGCAGGTGAAAGGCAGAACAACCACATGAAGGAAAACAAAAAATACACCATAATAGATTATAACAAGAGAAAACAGATCGACAGTCGCTTGCATAATAGTTTTTTTGCTAACAAATGATTTCAAAAGAGATTCAGGCACGCTGTGACACTAGGAAAGCATTAATTAGGCAATTCATTATCTTGCAGCTCCGTTAGAGAGAGCGAACAGAAGGAACACTATAGATACTCCAGTCAGTTGGTTCAGAACCTCATTCCTGTTCATCCTGACAAAATGTAACTCTTTGGCTTTGTTCAGACCAGCTTACAAATCGGATTTGTTTATGCTCAAATGCGAGCTTTAGGACTGATGTGACGTTCCACACTGTTTTTTTTTTTTTTTTTTTGCAAATGATCACATCTGATTTATCCTTTTCCCTTTTTCTTTATAGAAATGAAGCTTTAAATCCCATTTCACACAACCCAGGAATGTGCTTCTACAAGGGAGTATTACTGCCATCTAGGTGAGGAAAATAATAATAATAATAAAAAAAATCTCAGAAATTCTACAGAAAGATGTTGCAAATTTCTAAATAATCTGACAGATTTCTGGGATCGGGAAAAAAAATCCTAGTTTAATCTGTGAGATGGCATTAATACTCTCTTGTAACCCTTCAAAATCTGTGAGTTTGACTTTTGATTTGTTCGATTCCAATTCAGGACACACCAACACATCAGATTTGGTCTCCCAGTGTGAACACAGCCTTACAGACGTTAGAGTCTCTTTCCTGATTCCATTCACTCTCTCCATAGACCTGATGGTGGGAGACAGAAGGCAGAACATAACCCACACAAACACACACACAGACAGACACACACACTCTCACACATACACACATGCTGGGAATTCTTTCTATTCATTTGGAATTTGCCACTTAAGAATCCAAACAACAAACCGTTGGATCCTTTTACAGACGCAGTTCTGGTCACACAACAACATGTACAAGAGGCTGTTTTTAAAGCTTCAGATTGGTCCTGGAGGTGGAGGGAGTAACGCCCTATAGAGCTGCCTCACTATAGTATCACAGTGTAGAGAGTTTACACAAAGCTGGAACAAAGGAGCGTGTGTGTGTGTGTGTGTGTGTGTGTGTGTGTGTGTGTGTGTGTGTGTGTGTGTGTGTGTGTGTGTGTGTGTGTGTGTGTGTGTGTGTGTGTGCGACCACCGCATCCAGACCAGACCCCACTGGGCTTGGCCAGACTGATCTTATCTTAGTTAGGGGCGGACACACACGCACGCACACGCACACGCACGCGCACGCGCACGCACGCGCACGCACGCACGCACGCACGCACGCACGCACGCACGCACGCACGCATGCACACACACGCACACAGGCACACAAGCATGCACGATCAATACTGGGATGTATTGCTTCAGTTTGAACAAATGGTATTTTCAGTATTGCAAGCGCACGCACGCACAATCACACACACACACACACAACGCACACACGCACCCACACACACACACACACACAAGCACAGTCACACACACACCCAGACGCATACAGAACAAGTATATGAGCCCAAGCACTCCTACAATAGTGCTCCAACACCATCTCGCAGTAGGGGAGCGAGGTTTAACAGTCGTACACCTTTCTATAGGAAAAATACCAGCTTCTGTACTCCTTTAAAAACTACCATGGCCATGTTTTTTTTTTTACTTGGTTTGGGATATAATACAATATGCAACCCTAAAGCAGGTAACAACAAGCACACAACAGAGTCCTGTTGTGTATTCTCTGACTCAGACACTCTAAACAGTTCTTCACAAAGTTTGGAACGTTGCGCTGCGTCACAGAGAGGTGACCATTCCCACTGTTCGAGTCCCTTATTGTCCTTTTTTTTGCGGTGCCGCCGTCCGTAAGTCCCAAACTCAACGACCGCCGTTAAAAAACAAAAAAAGTATTATCAGAATCGCTGTGTTGACGCTGCACCTTTTCCACCCTTTTTCTTCTTCTTGCAAATCTCCCTTTATTTAAGCTGATCGGTAGAAAATAAGAAACAAAACATGTACAATAAAACAAGACGCTTCTGCTGACGAAGAACCACGTCGTTCCGTAAAAAAACGGGGGAGAGAGAGAATGTTAAAGGAGTTAATACGATTCTATAAAAATACATTTTGCTACTGTAAAAAGAGGAACCCTTGCTGCTGGGGCTCCAGAGGTTGGTCTTGATGGGTAGGTGGGTGTGTGGTGGTGGTGGAGGGTGGGTAGGTGGTCCTGAACACGAGAGGCAGCGTGTACGGCTGTAGTGATGGGTGGAGGTGGGTGGGGTTAGAGGGGGGGCTGAGGCATTAGTCCACTGGTTCTCAAAGCGGGGTCCAGGGACCCCTTGGGACCCATACATGTCTATGAACTCTGAGAGCATAAAAACAGAGCCAAATTGAACCTTTTATACCAGTGCTTTTCAACCTTTTTTGATACCAGGGCCCACTATTTATTCAGAATTTGAGCCACCAGACCACCATTTGAGGACATTTTTTAGCCACACAGAGCCCAAAAACTAAAGATTTATTTTGCGTTTGTCCAACATACTGATCAAAAATGACCCTTAATCTTCTACATTCTCTAGTTGTGTAGACTTGGCCTAATGAGCTCTTCTCTAAGCCCCACCCTTTGGGGTGGGGTTTGCTTACTGTTCAATGACAATGCAAATACCTTAACAACTGTTGCTATCCAGGTCAAGCTTTCCTGGTCAAGCTTTCCTCTTCCAACGTGCCTATTGGACAAGGCCGGATTGGGGAGGGGCTTCATGAAGAGCTAATTCATTTGATGGATGTTTTAACTCTTGAGAGTAAAAACATGAACCCAAAATGGACCCAGAAGGGTCAATTCGGTTTCCTTTTTTACGCTCTCAAAGAATCACACCTGGTTAACCCACTGTTAACCAGCTGGAACCACTGGTGGTCCCGGAGCACTGGTTGAAAACCACAGCTTTATACGGATCAATTTGGCTCCGTTTGTACACACTCTTGGAGTTATGGGAGGTGTGTGTGGGGGAGGTTTGGGGGGTCCTTGAAATGAAACGACCACGCTTTGAGAACCACCTCTTCTTTCTTTTTCCCTCCCCCAAGTCTCTGGTCATTGGGGCGCTCTGGGTCTAGTGGATGGGGTTAATGTCTGTGCGGTGGTTGGGTTGTCCTCCGTGCACGGTGGTGGTGGAGGTGGTGATGGTGTTGTGCTGGATGACCTGCTGCTGGGAACATGCTGCCGGGGCTGGGCTGCCTGCTGGACTGCTCTCTGGACCTGCAGGACGGCAGAGAGACACGACACGTGTTAATATTATAGCACATCCCCAGGGAAGCTCTACAGCAGGGGTGCCCACACTTTTTTGACTTGAGAGCTACTTTCAAAATGACCGGAATAATCAAAAATGTTTGTTGATTATTCCATTACTAAAAATCCATTTCAAGCCCCCCTAGAATGTTTGAGCTTTGAAATAGTGGTGATGGTGTTACGTACTGTTATAGTGTTTAAGAATAATGCACTTCTAATGAAAAATAGAGGGGGAGGTTTTCCTGTAATATGCTATTACTGACGTTTGAAAACAGTATTTGAGGTTTCTTGCACCCAAAACTAAGAACTTTAATGTTTTTGTCCACAATTGGGAAAGAGAACTGGCAAAACGTTGGTCAAAATAACAATTATTCTCCATTTTCTAATTGTGTGGACTCTTAATTACTTAATTCAGATGTTTAAATATAATTTAACTGTAAAATGAAACCATTTGGTATCATTTTAACACTCTAAAGAGTTACAGATCTATAAGGGTCCAGTGCTGGGGGGACTGTCATGTGATCTACCTGCACAGCCTGTGTGATCTACTGGTAGATCACCATCTACCTTTTGGGCAGTCCTGCTCTACAGTGTTGAAGCAGTGGGCCCTATAGTCGTGATAAGTGGAAGTGCAGTGTTGGACGTTTCCATGACTTCACGTGCATCAGCACTTTTGCATTTGGACACCAACATTTGGTGCCCAAATGTGAAAGTGCACATTCACTACCATGTTATTCTAAATGCGGAAGTAGGCAGACTTCCGGGTGTTTCCAAACACCACTGAGCAACTTGAAATGATTATATTGTATATTGTATTGAAATGAATGGCAAGGGGGTGGGGCTATCGCTCCAGTTAAGTCTCTATATTTTATTACTCTACGGAATATAGAGATCTGCAGGGAGTGCAATGCATTATGCCACAGACAACAAACTATTTTTTTTTTCAGCCTAAGAAAAAAAAGAAGAAAGAAAAATGGCAGTTAGTTGTTTATTTGATCTTTTTTGTAATTATTTGTTCAATCAAAAATATTGTTTATTGGAGTTTGTACAATGCTTAAAAGGTCTTTACATCAATAGCCTTGAAGGTGTGGGTTATCAGAGTAATTTACAATGGCTAAGTGGAAGACTGAACTGAAAGTGTTAATCAACCATTTTCTACTCAAGGTCGCGGACATTAGTTTGCCAACTGGGATGCTGAATGGATGTTCTAAGCTACAAAATATCCTAATTCAAGTTTAAAACAGTGCGCATGAAGGATTTGGTATTTCAGCTGTTTCCACCATAGATGCTATAGTAGTAGGATAGCGTCGCAACCGAAGGTAAAATCCAGTAAAAATATAATTATTCATTCTGGATCAAAGCTGTCTATCAAATCCAATGGCCAAGGAGGGTTAAATAACTTTTCTAGACATATCTGTGTGTGTGTGTGTGTGTGTGTGTGTGTGTGTGTGTGTGTGTGTGTGTGTGTGTGTGTGTGTGTGTGTGTGTGTGTGGGTGTGTGTGTGTGTGTGGGTGTGTGTGTGTGTGTGTGTGTGTGTGTGTGTGCGCACGCATGTGTGCGTGGGTGTGTGTGTGCACATGTGTGCGTGGGTACATGTGTGTGCCTGTGCGCATGCAAGCCCTCAATTATTCCCATAATGCTCATAGCAGATCATTTCTTAACAAAATTAAAAACATACACGCCCACAAAACCTGTTATCATTAAGACACAACTTTATTAAACGTAAAAAATATACACGATAAAAACATCTTAGAAAACATAAATGTGCGGCCACTCAGTACATTACAGTAGTCCTGTTCAAGATAATAACAATAATAGATCAGACTTTTATAGCGCCATGTCCAGAACTAAGAACAGCAGAATTTTTACAGTCACAACCACCTGTCTTCCTTCTAACAGCCTATAAGTGCATGAAGCAATAAAAAAAAAAATAAAAAAGAAAAAGAAAAAGAAAAGATGAATCATAAAAATTAAAAAAAAAACTACAGAAAGCTCCATAAACATGGCTGAGGACTGGGGGAGCCATTGGCAGTGACATGTTGTGCACACAGCAGGGACTCATCAATGTTAACGTCTCTGTGCCCATAGCGCCCCGCCTGCCCTGCCTCCCAGTCTCCTGCGTCTCCTCGTCCCCGCAGCGGCTCCCAGGCTCCGCCGCGCTATAAAAGAGCCATTGAGCCGCTGCGTGGTGGAGCAGTGAGGCTGCTTTTTCCTTACAAGCAGCTCCCTGCAAGCTGCCGCACAGGGAGTCATGCACCGCCGCCCTCTGGCCTCAGTAATTACGGGGAAATGTCACTCCTATCCATATCGCGGGGAGGGGTGGTGGGGCTGTGATGACGTCATACTGGTGCTGACCCAGAGCCATAGAGTATAATATAGGCAGAGTTACGACATCTCTATTCGCTACATGGGGCTTCAGTCCAATTAGAGGCTCTTCTACAGTACATAGACTTCTATTGGTGAAGAGCTTAGCAATTAGGGCTATGTCGTGGATAGGTGGACCCATATATAATGAGTCCATTTGGTGCGTCAGGCTGTATTAACCCATTTAGGCTTAATTGACATTAAATGTAGTCTTACTGTATATTCGGAACAATACGGTAGTTTCATTTTACGCTGTGAAGAGTTCTGAAACTCTGACATAATTAATTTTCAATAATCTACACAATTAGAAAATGTATATGTTTATCTGGTCAAGTAAGTATAATAAACATGATTAGTTTTGCAACAAAGATCTTTCGTTTTTGTTCAGAGAAACTGTATATCATCAAGTGGTGGTTTGTGGCTAAAATGCTGAATAAATAGTGGTCCCTGGTACATCAAAATGGTTTTGTGATAGAACAGTTGACATGTTGCACACATGCCTAAAATAGCTCTTATAGTTGTGCCACCCTTGTTAAAAACAATGTACAGTATTTCCAACTCCAGTCTGCCCCTCTTCAGGCTGCATGAACTGCACTCAGTTTCTGACCCCTCAATGTCGCATCTCTGTCTATCCTCTATGGCTCTGTGTTGCTCCGGCCAGGCACACTAATCAGCGGGTAGGGAGGGAGGGAGGGAGGGGCGTCCCTGGGACTTTGGATGCATAGACGTCCGTCGGGCCTTCGGCTCTGACGTCTTTCCTCCTGCCGAGTGTCTGTCGGCGTTCCTCCTCCTCCTCCGCGGTACAGTACGGTTACAGTAACAGTACAGTACACCCAAACCCACCACCCCCTTACGCACACTCACACTCCCATGGAAAAACAGGGCTCATAGGGAGGAGGCACGGGAGGGGATTCAGACTTTAGCGACGGGACTTCTCACCGGTCCAGGCCCTGAAGGCCAGCCGCCCGCCCGTCCGCCCCCACGGCCGTTAAAATTAGTCAAGAGGTTTTTTTTTTTTACGGTATGGGTCCAAGGTGGTCCGGTGGTTGGGCGGCGCAGATTGAGGGACGCACGCCAACCTGTAGCACCAGAGGTGGGACCTCCGGCGACCTCTGGAGGGGATTTTAGGCTGTCCAGCAGCGGAGGGGCATTGTCCCAGAGCAGGGGTTTTCAACAGGTGGTCCGGGGACCACCAGTGGTCCCTGAGAGGGTTCCAGGTGGTCCCCAGGCTAAATGATGGAAAGTTGGTTAACCAGATGTAACTCTTGAGAATGTAAAAATGAAACCAAATGGACCCTTGCGGGTCCATTTGGTTTCATTTTCACACTCTCAAGAGTTAAAATATTCATCATCTGAATTAGCACCACTTGATTAAGAGGTTTACACTGTTTTGTTGGCAAAATACAGCCAGAACAAAACCAAAGGAATTCTTTAGTTTTAGGTCTCTGGGGGCTAAAATGTCATCCAATGGTGGTCCGTGGCTCAAATGCTGAATAAATGGTGGTCCCTGGAGTCAAAAAGGTTGAAAACCTCTGTCCCAGAGAACTACTGAGTGCTTCTGCAGCTTGATCTCACAGAGACTTTCGTTGTCACTGTACAATACTCAACAGTTGACATGATGATAAAAGCTTGATAGTACAAACGTATATATGTTACTCACTGAGGTAACCTTGGGACTCTTTCTGCATAGTGGTGATAGGACAGTCCTTGTGGGTGAGGAGGAGCTGTTTGAGCTGGGTCACCTCGTTCTTTAGCATGGTCACTTCGTTCTGAAACACAGCAGCACACATACACAAGCACATTAGCTATACAAATGTACTTTAATACCTATAATAAACATATTTCATTCAGATTCAAGAGTAGCGACCACCCACGGTTCAACCTGTACACTCCCATTCTCAATCTCCCCATAACACTGTCCTGCGCTCCTAGTCTCGCTGCCAATCACGTAACATTCCCACAGTATAGTTTTGCTTGCTAATACTTTTTCTCTCCTCCTCCTCAGAGTATTAATAATAATCTGAAACAATGTAAAAGCAATTACTGATGAAGATAATAAAAAGTGCTTGTGCCTCTTCTCTTTATTAATAATACTACTATTAATAATACATAGGATTTATATTATAGTGCTTTTCCAAGTACCAAAAGTCACAAAGTACAAAACAGAATTAAAAACAAATGTATTGCAGAAATAAGAATAGTTTAAAAGATTTAATTTAAAACAATAAAAAACAAGATCAGAGAGTGAAGAGTGAAGCTAAGGGGGTTGGGGCTTTGAGTGTAGTTTTGAACATCAGTTGTTGTTGAAGTTGCAACACACACGCAGCATGCATAAAGCTAAAGGTCTGACTCAGAGAGTTTTCTGTTTTCAAAGATGAAATGCTGTTGGTTTAGTGGTGCCACAGCTGTAGTTAGTTAGTATCAGTAGTAGTGTTTCAAATCATTTTAATTATAAGCACTTTCATTTGCAATATCTTGGGAATTTGGGTTGTTTTGCATGCCATTATGTGTGGTGGGGCAGTCAGGGCATTTTGGGGGGCATTGCCCCCCCCCATGCCCATGCCTAGATCCGCCCCTGCTTGTTGGACTTGACCTGAGGAAGCGGGCATATTCTGTTTATTTTATTTTGCTCTTTGTTGCTTTAAGGCCAGAGAGGAGGAAGACGCGCTGCATAACAAAGCCTCCAGCTGGACTCAAATGATGTGGTGAAGCATTGTGTTGTCGTGGCTTTGATGCTGTTGCTCTGCATATTGAAGCTTATTCTAACTGTGTTGTTTTTAAGTTGCTCTGAATAAGAGCACCAGGAAATACTACAGTACAGCACTGTGTGATTTCACTTTCACAGGAACATCAGCACCAACATTCCTGTTCCAACGCAGGTTTATGACAGCAGCTGTCTGCCAACTCTGCACAAGAACAGAGAGAGATAACAGACAGAGATTCTAATCTAAAGTAGGATATAGTTCATCTATCAAGCCTCGCTTTGTTCCGCAGCACAAACTGCCATTCATGTAAATGTGCTACGTCGCGTAAAAAAGGCCTCCGGAATCAAAACAAACGCCATTGTGCAGACGGTTCGGAAACACCTGCACCTGTCTCGCTTTGGGTTTTTCTCACGACGTTTTTCGCTCAATGAAAACAGAAGCGAAGGTCCGCTTTGGAGTGGAATTAACAACAGGGGGGATTCCCTTGGGGCTTCTTCAGCGGAGATATGACCTCCATGTTCTTCAACAGCGGTTCCCAAGGTTTTTAGAACGTGACCCCAAAAGACAAATTTGGATCTGAAATTTCCCAAGAACCCAAATTTGTGAACAATCTACAAATTCATAACAAGCTGCTTTGGTGAACTGCAAAGTTCAGAGTCCAACCCAGGGTTTTGGACACTGTGTCCTCTCATAGTAGTGGTCAACCAGTGGCTCTGGTCCACCAGGGGGTTCCACGTGGTCCCCATGCTAAATGACTGAGATTTGGTAACCAATTGGGTTTAGTTTGGGTTTAGTCTGGGTTTAGCCTACCTGAAGCTGCATGTTGGTCTGGGTTTAGTCTGGGTTTAGCCTACCTGAAGCTGCATGTTGGTCTGGGTTTAGTCTGGGTTTAGCCTACCTGAAGCTGCATGTTGGTCTGGGTTTAGTCTGGGTCTAGTCTGGGTTTAGCCTACCTGAAGCTGCATGTTGGTCTGGGTTTAGTCTGGGTTTAGCCTACCTGAAGCTGCATGTTGGTCTGGGTTTAGTCTGGGTTTAGCCTACCTGAAGCTGCATGTTGGTCTGGGTTTAGCCTACCTGAAGCTGCATGTTGGTCTGGGTTTAGCCTACCTGAAGCTGCATGTTGGTCTGGGTTTAGTCTGGGTTTAGTCTGGGTTTAGCCTACCTGAAGCTGCATGTTGGTCTGGGTTTAGTCTGGGTTTAGCCTACCTGAAGCTGCATGTTGGTCTGGGTTTAGTCTGGGTTTAGCCTACCTGAAGCTGCATGTTGGTCTGGGTTTAGTCTGGGTTTAGCCTACCTGAAGCTGCATGTTGGTCTGGGTTTAGTCTGGGTTTAGTCTGGGTTTAGCCTACCTGAAGCTGCATGTTGGTCTGGGTTTAGTCTGGGTTTAGTCTGGGTTTAGCCTACCTGAAGCTGCATGTTGGTCTGGGTTTAGTCTGGGTTTAGTCTGGGTTTAGCCTACCTGAAGCTGCATGTTGGTCTGGGTTTAGTCTGGGTTTAGCCTACCTGAAGCTGCATGTTGGTCTGGGTTTAGTCTGGGTTTAGTCTGGGTTTAGCCTACCTGAAGCTGCATGTTGGTCTGGGTTTAGTCTGGGTTTAGTCTGGGTTTAGCCTACCTGAAGCTGCATGTTGGTCTGGGTTTAGTCTGGGTTTAGCCTACCTGAAGCTGCATGTTGGTCTGGGTGAGCTCCTCAGCCTTCTTCTCCAGGGACATCACCCAGACTTTCCTCTTCTGGCGGCAGCGTGTGGCCGCCGCCCGGTTGCGCTCCAGGAACTTCCGCCGGCGCTCGTCGGGGTCCTCGTCCACCACCCGCCGCCGCCGCCCGCCGCTGGGCGGCGGAGACTGCAGGGTCTGCGTGGGCTGCATCTGCTGGGCCGCCGGAGACATCTGGAACAGAGACACATGACCAGGAGGAGGAGGAGGAGGAGGGAGAAGAGGAACAAAGAAGAGGACAACAGGTACATCAAGGTCACTTTTCTATAGTGCTTTATCCCTCACTAAAAAGGACCAGAGAGGCACGTCTGACACTGTTTACTAGACATGCCACAACGACTCAGACGGGACGCGAGGAGGCCGGGGCCTGGCTGGCAGCCAAGCCACCTGTCTACTGTCACAGCACCGCCGCCCTTCCCTCCCCTCCCATCCCCCCACTACCACACACACACAAACCTATATATTAACCTCCTGCGGCTATATTCCCTGTCTGGCAGCGTCCCTAAGAACAACATCTGGTGGTGACACGTGTCGTCCTGTACGTAAAAACGGAGGGGTGGGGGAATGACTGACTGCCTGACTGACTGATTGGAAACCTGACTGACTGGGGCTGATTCACTGGGCCTTGTTAAAGAGGTGTCGCGGAGAGAGAAGGCGAGCTTTTTCCAACCGCCCACTTCCACTCAGACTTAACGCCGGTGGACGTGAACGC
Organism: Benthosema pterotum; assembly: GCA_039105355.1. Classification (NCBI taxonomy): domain Eukaryota; kingdom Metazoa; phylum Chordata; class Actinopteri; order Myctophiformes; family Myctophidae; genus Benthosema; species Benthosema pterotum. Next base: position 10,396,759 of record CM076967.1, on the reverse strand, counting down.
ACGTCGGGGCCGCCGTTGTAACTGCGCCGCGCCGCACACGCCCCCGCCGTGCACTGACTGATCTTGACATAAACTTGGCAAGGTCAGCTGTTTTTCAGCCTTCCCAATCATTACCATTTTTATGAGGACCAACGGAAAATACAAGGCTCTTTGATGGCCGCTGTGTATACAGGCACCGAGTGTTGTTTTAATGTCTTAATGGTACGTTTGGGGCATAAATCCGCCCCGTTTTTTTCTTTCGCAGACTCCGTCGTCTCGCGGAGGAGTCCTTCATCTAATATGTACGCCGGGCAAGGGCGGGAGAGGATGTCAGCCGTCCCACCGCTCACAGGCAGGGGCTGGGGCTGGGGGACGTGAGGACGAAAGGGGATTGGGATCTTGATGTCCTTTGCGTTGCCGGGGGCAACGTACGGCCCCTGAATCACAGAACGAACAACACAGACACAAACACCGGCTCTGTCTATAATATTCAGGGTTCATAATATTACACGGCTACTTTAGACCGAGGCGGTCTGTATGTCAGCGTGACTTGCTGTTGTAAACCTTTTGCCCCTGTCTGAGACACCTGGAGCACATTGGCTACCACGTATAACAGTGTGGAAGAATACAGGGGCGTGGAGGGCACTAGTTTCCAACAGCCTAGGGCCTGAGAACCGTTTCAAACACTTTTTAACAGCGGTATTTGTGTGTGTGTGGTGTGTGTTTGTGTGTGTGTGTGTGTGTGTCGTGTGTGTGTGTGTGTGTGTGTGTGTGTGTGTGTGTGTGTGTGTGTGTGTGTGCGTGTGTGTGTGCGTGTGTGTTGTGTGTCCCCTCACCTCCACCACCTAGCCTCCTCTACTCTGACCCGTGGCTGACCAACAGCATGAGAGAAATAAAAAAACAGTGAATAATAAAAGTGACCCTGTGAAGCCTGGCCAGGAAAAAAACCATACTTGCAAGCGAGTGGCTAGCGGGTCGGCAGGCCGGCCGGCCGAGGGGCCACGGGGAAGGGAATAATGTTAGACCTGCGCTTAGGCGGACGTGAAACATAATTAGCCAGATTATGAACGGGAACCATTGAGGTGTTTCAGTTACTGAAAAAATGGCTACCACAAGTCATAGCGGCCACCAGTGGGCGCGTATAGCTTGTAAAGTTGATATTTCTGAAATATAGTGAATTTTACCGTTGGACTATGTTTTGTGTTTTTTGTGTGTGGGATTTTTGTGTTGTGTGTGTGTTGTGTGTGTGCGAGTTTAGTGTGGTGTGTGTGTGTGTTGCATTTTGTGTTTTGGGTTTCATCCAGTTCCCTGTTTACTGACTAACCTGACCAACCCATGAAAATTAAAAACATGGAACTAAAGAGTGAGAATATGAAAGTTCCAGCGACAAAATTTTAGCTTTTAAAAGCAGTGAAAACGGGTCTACTCCGGGGGCAGGGGTTTTACCCTATTTTTTATATCGGCCACAGAACATAATTTAAGCCTACTTTTACGCTGTAACCACTAATAGCTGTTTGTCCAAAAAAAAGAGAGGGAGAAAGAGAGAGTGAAAAAAGCAGCGTGTTTGCTCAATAGGGCCCTCTAAAACAGCACCTTGATCCAGTCATGGTCCATTAGCCTGTGTGATCTGCTGGCCAGCAGGCTTTTCACAGACCCCAACTAACAAGGGGCCAAAACAGGCCATATATTTAATCATTTAAAATAAATGTTTGTGGAAATAGTCACACGCTACAATTTTACTAGTTCCACTGTGTTTCGAAAATGTTTGGACAATTTATGAACGGTCTTGCAGGGACAGACGGATTCATAGCAGATGAATGGAAGTGATTCTGGGGAGCAGAACTTGTCCGCAGTGCGTGGAGTACAAATTAGACAGTGGTTCTCAAACCTGTTTGGCTTACTTTTCCTGATCCATTCATCCGCACATCAAAGTACACGCTTTACCCAACCCATGACACTTGAAAAAGAACAAACTATAGGCCTATCTAGCATTAGCCTCGGTACCCAGGCTCTCATTTTGAGTTCATTTAAGGGACAGAAGTATTGCAAGTGTGAGACAAGTGGGAAAACGCGCTGCTACCGCGGTTAGATCAGCTAGTTATGAAGATCTTGATGTAAAAAAAATAATGAGGATTTCAATTCAATACAGCAAAAATAGCAGATATACAAGCTTTTGAGCTTTTAGATCAGCTATTTTTGATTTGAATCAGCACGCCACAAAGTGTCAAGTGTCTTTTAGTTCTACTGGATCTCTTGTCCATTAGTCCCTTCCTAACATTTTTACTCTAGCTTTTATTCGTTGACAACTGTCAATATTTAGTCATCATAGCGGTTGAAAACCACTGTATTAGTTGATCCATGGTGCATGTGGTTACCTGTGAACGGCGTGAGTGCATGGCGTGGTGGTGCGGTGAGGTCTGGTGCGGGTGCCCCGGGTGGAGGTGGGGGTTGTGGGAGTTGTGGTTGTGGGGGTTGTGTCCGCTCTGGGGGTGGTGGTGACCGCTCTGGCCGTGGGCCTGGCCGTGGGGGCCGTGGTGATGGCCGTGGTGCTGGTAGCCGTGGGGCGGGCCCTGGATGATTTAGAAGAAACATTATACAGTAGATGCTCTTAATCCAGAGAGACTTTACAGTATGCAAGAACAAAAACAATGACAATATACCATATACAGGTACATAAAAGTACCGTAATCATCATGAATCGTACGTAAGCTAAGTAAGAACCTATCTCTAACCTGCGGTTACCATCCAGTGACTCTATCCCTGAGCCGTACAGGTACTGTATATACTATACTGTATAGCGCTATGTCTAGTTGTTGAAAGGCATATGCAAAGTTGAGGCTTTGCATATGGCTGTAGGAGGTCAAGGCTAGGGCAAACATTACTGTAAGTGCTGCAGGCTAAGATGGAATCTGAAGAGGTGTGCATTTTAAAACTTTTTTAAGAGAAACCAGTCCTTGTCAGTTAAGCTGAATTATTTGATGTGGATAGAAAACACATATGAAAGCCCCCCAAACAAAACAAAAGGAAAAAGTTGAATTTTACTGTATGGGTAAAGTGGTTAAAAGCTGTGAGGTGACACAGATGCATTCCTCAGGTCTAAATGAGATCTAACCTGCACTGTAGGTGCTGGATCGGTGTGGGTGCATGTCTTAACCTGTAGGTGGTGCTGGATGCTGGTTGCTGTGGTGTGGGTGTAATGTCTAACCTTTAGGAGTAATGTCTAACCTGTGGGTGTAATCAATGTCTAGGTGCTGTAGTGTGGGTGCATACTAACCTGTAGGTGCTGGTGCGGGTGCGAGTGCATGTGATGGTGGGACGCCTGCTCCTGTTGCCGTGACGACATCATCTCCATCATGTGACCCATGGAGTTCATGTTGCCGTTGGCGATGGCGCCGGGGTGGTGCGCGAGTGCAGCCTTCAGCCTCTGGTGGAGACAGAGACAATGTGTTGTTAGGTAATGATGTACAACATATAGCATTTTTATAGCGCTTTTCCAAGTGCTAAAAACATTTACAACGGTTCACTCATTCATACATTATGAGAAGCGGCAACAAGGAAATTTGGGGTTCAGTGTCGTGCACAAGGACACTTCGACAAGTGGTAGACAGAAGGAGCTGGGATTCGAACCGCCGACCCACAGATCGTTGGACAACCTGCTCTACCGCCTGAGCCACAGCAGTCCCAAACCATGATGGATCCCCACGCTACGAGTTGCAAGTCGCATCTCTGAGACATCTCTGAGGTGTCATCTCTGGGAGTGTACACTCTCTGTCTAACACATGAAATAAAGCTAAATAAAATCTCTCAAAAGACAAAATGAAAATGTAAAGGTAATGTTTGAGATTTGAGATGTTTGAGATTTGAGAGGCCATTGAGAGATTCATGTTTCTGGAACATGCGTCTAAACTTTCTTCTGTTGCTAGTTTGATCCCTTCAAATACTCATCCTTCATCCTCATATAACTATAATGACTAAAATAACACATCTACAAGCTCACAACACGTCACAGACAGCATGTTGTGAGCTTGTAAATCTGCTATTTATGATGCGCAGCATGTTTCCCCGGAAGACACGGCGGCTTCTATCTACAATTTACGATTCAGGCATTTAGCAGCAGACGCTCTTAATCCAGAGCGGTTTACTGTACATTAAGCATGAAAAGAAAAAAACATGGCAATACTTCATAGACATACCAAATAGTCATCATGCATCATACATAAGCAAACATAACAGTGGAAAATCTATAAAAGTCAAACTGTGCACATCTATGGAATCCAATTGACTGATTTCAATTGTGGCGACTAAGAACTTCAATCCATGGTAACAGACCCATATGGGTCCATTTGGTTCCTATCAAACTTGTTGCTGCAGACTCCCTGGAACCACGCTGTAGCCTACATTTTCTTCACTTTATACACTTTTCCCTCCAAAACATGGTTGGCGCAGGCCGGCATACTACGTACAGTATATAGAGTATAACTGTAGACTATGCCATGGCCTGGAATGCCCTCAAGAACCCCCTGGACCCCATTTTGTGAACCGCTGCATTACAGCCATTAGCAGCATCTACTAGGGGAAAATATTCGGTTTGCACAATATAGATCGAGCTGAGCTACATTACTAACGTATACATAATAACTTTGAATGCAGTTTGTGACCCATATACTCCATATATTCCATGGTGACGCTCCTCTACAGCGTACCTCTTGTCCACGTTGTTAATTCTACCCGTTGGGAAT
>CM076967.1:10362041-10387041 GCA_039105355.1 Benthosema pterotum | reverse complement strand
CTGTTAGAAAAGATTCATGTGGAATTCACCTCTGGGCCAGACTGTGGTTCAGAAAGGAGGGGAGGGGGGACTGCGGTGCTCTATGCTAAACAACGTTAAACTCAGTTTGCCTCTCACTTTATGCATGTGCACACTTTATACAGTATTTTATTATTATGAGACGGCTGTCTCGAAGAAGAGAGACCCGACCGCACCGCTTGGAAAGAAATCTAACGCGTTTCAACTCTAATTAATCTCATACATTCACATTTCACATTAATTTTCACATGTGTAAGCTTTCCACCGTCCTTCTCAATGGTGTTTCTGTTATTAGGAAAAATGTCCACGGTGGTGGTGGTGTTTGATAGCTTATTTGTTGTCTCTCACTTATCGGTTTATGAAGATCTGACACATGTGAAAAGACAAAGGGAAGTTTCCACACGCGTGGCCAATAAACGTTCCTATTCTATTCTATTAGCTATCTCATCTCGGACCCTCCCCTCCCACCCCTCCCCAGCTGCTGTCAGGCAGCCGGCCTGGCTCGGTCCGGCCCGGCACCGGCCCGGCCTGGGGGCCAAGTCCTGGCCTCCATATCTTTTAACAACCTTCACATTCATGATTCCCATAGGGAACGGCAGCCAGCTGGACTACATCACAGTGCTATACGCTGAGAGTCTGAAAGCAGAGAGAGAGAGAGATCTAGGCACATCGGCTTCTCTCTCTCCTTCTCTCTCCTCCCCCATCTCCTTAGGGTGACCAGATCTAAACTGTTCATGTGTGGGACAAGTGGGGATAACACGATGACAATTATTAAGATCTTGATGTCATATTGAAAAAAATAATTCAGGATTTCATTTCAAATGTAGCAAAAATAGCTGCTCTACAGTACACGCTCAAATGTGTAGAGCTGCAACACGTTTTTGAGCTTGTATATCAGCAATTGAAACGACATTGCAGGAAAAGAGACAAGAGAAAGGGCTTTTGAACACTGAACTCAGTCAGTCACAATGTAGGGCAGACAGACAGGGGCTCAATTTATGGGACACCTGAAAAGTCTTAGAAATGAGGGACTGTCCCACGCAAAGAGGGACATCTGATCATCTTACTTCTCTTTCAGTGCTGATCCCGTCCCGACTATATTTTATCTTTGATGAAAACAAAATCAAAACTAGGCTGTGATGGCTAAATATATTTGCAACAGTTTTCGTCAACAAATCAAAATGAGACTAAAATTTCGGGCTCCATTTTCATCACTGGAACCTCTTTGCCCCTTTTTACTATTTTTGAAAACATTTCTGAATAGTTTAAAATGGCCAGCCTGCAAGCTCACAGTGTGTCAATGTAGATCGGCTAGTTGAACTATTCAAAAATGTTTTTCAAAATAGCAAAAAAGAGCAAGGAGTTTAGGATTATAAAGGGTTTAGAGGTGATGAGAATGGAGCCCAAAGTGTTTGGCAATGCTTGGGTGTTATGATCTGGAATTGACTTCCAACAGTTCAGGCAACTAAAATATGACCCAAACTAAAACTTATATTTCATACAATAGACAATTACTAAACAAAATAAAAAATGTGGTAAAAGTCCATGTCGCCTCTTGACACCCTATCCTCTCCTCCCTGCTCCCTTCCCTCTCTCTCCTCTCCTCTCTCCTTCCCTCCCTCTCCTCTCCTCTCTCCTTCCCTCTCCTCCTCTCCACTCTCCCAGCCTCCTTGGGAGCAGAGCTGTCTACCATGACAGATGATCCACTGCTCTCCTGGATCATTAAAGAAATGTGAAAGTTAAAGGGAAGGGGGGAAAAAAGAACAACACGCACTAAAAGCTATTTGATATCGCAAATGCTTTTAAGTCGAACGGGCCATTTGTCTTCACTATGGAGCTTCCATTTGTATAGAAGAGGATGTACTGATACAGAGAGAAGGCTGAGGCGGGTGTGGAACCAGCAGCAGCAGGGTGAAACCATCGCCCCTGTCCTGTCCAGCCTGTTTTGACAGCCAGGAGTTTCATCTGCCTCTCATACCAGGGAATACTGTAACACCAGGGGCGGATCTATGCATGGGCATGGGGGGGGGGATGCCCCCCTAAATACCCAGTTTGCCCCCTCCAAACACGATGCCATACAAAACAACCCAAGATATTTCAAATTAAAGTGCATATGTTTAAAATGATTTGAAACACTACTGTGTCACCACTAAACCAACAGCATTTCATCATTGAAAACAGAAAACTCTCTGAGTCAGACCTTTAGCTTTATGCATGCTGCGTGGCTGTTGCAACTTCAACAACAACTGATGTTATTATTGATGCTTTATTTGACTAATAAAAGTCCTGTAACTGAAAATGGTATTCGCGATGAAGTCGCACCCATACCATTTTCTCTTGCCCCTTTAACATGTTCTCTTGCCCCCCCCCCCCCCCCCCCCCCCCCAATGGACATGTTACATCCGCCCCTGCGTAACACGCACATTGTGCGTGTGACGCACACACACGTGTCAGAAACGTTTCTGGTGCTTTCCCCCTGCGGGTGAGAAGAATGCAACCAAACTACTAACGCCCTACATAACATTTTTACAATTTCAGGCATCCAGCAGATGCTCTCTCTTCATCCAAAGTTATTTACTTCGGTTACCAAGGACAACACAGGGTAAACCAACCCACTCCCACACTTTCTGATAAAAACAATAAGGTCATCACACGGTTAGCAGCACTTTGGATATCGAATGACACAGAACATCCCCTGTGATGCCTTTTCAACCTCATGCCATCTGGACAAAGATACAGATCCGAAAAAAATGGCCTGCAGTCTGAGTTTTATCCCTTGATCAGCTATCAAGACATTAAACAAACTGCCTATAGTCGATAGGATGGTTCTGTGTACAAGCAGTGGGGATCTCATGTTTATGCATTGCCTTGGTTATGTGTTTGTGTCTGTGCTACGATGTGCTTATTTGGTTGTAGGTGTGTTTTGCACAGACGAATGAAGATGAAGATGAATTATCATACGGGACAAAACAATTATTATCATCAAAAAAAGAGCCTGTAAATGGTGTATTACTATAGAGCAGAATTACAGTGCATCATAGACCCTCCCGCTCTGGGGCAAACTGAACCATAGTGGAGAGCTGCACTGTCCCTGTTGACAAAGTCCCATTCTCTCCTATTGCCCTACTTGCCCCCAGAACAGGGATGTTTGCCCGTTTTGTTTCACTAATCCGGATTGTGGACTAAATCAAAATAAATCTTTAGTTTTGGGGGTCTATGGAGCTAAAATGTCCTCAGATGGAGGTCTGTGGCTCAAATGCTGAATAAATAGTGGGCCCTGGTATGAAAAAGGTTGAAAATCACTGGTCTAGTCATTCCCAGTCACTCTTGCAAGTTGCAACCTTAGATGTCCCCTACCCACACTGTCTCAGTGGGTGTCCTGTGTGACCTGTCCTCTACCCACAGTGTCTCAGTGTCCCAGTGGGTGTCCTCTGTGCCCTGTCCTCTACCCACAGTGTCTCAGTGTCTCAGTGGGTGTTCTGTATAGTGTGTAATGTGGGAGTGGACGGAGGGGTTAACATACCACTGCCTCCGTGGCGCTGCAGCTGTTCACATCAGTGGTTAAATGAAGACTGAAGACTCCACACAGTTTTCACACTATGTGAACTCGGGAGACAGTTTTCCAAAAATAACAGAAAAAAAGAAATAACTGATCATCGAGCTGTGTGTGTGGTGTGTGTGCCTGTGTAAATCATATTTCCATGTCCACATGCATGCTGTAATGCTGGTCTATGTGTCAGTTTGGGCGAGGATTTAGTCATGAATCATGTCACTATGAGAAACACCTTTAACCACTTATAAGCCCTATATATACTGTATACTTCATAAAAGTGGAAAAAATAGACAATCTATAAGCACAATATTTTCCTGGAATCGTTCTGAACTGACCTAAACACTTGAACTCTCTGCACGTTTACTATATTTACGGGTATTCATTATTAATTGCACCGTTGTATTGTCCTGTTTTGTAATCGGTACATGTCCTAATGTACCTTGTTGTTGTAAATGCACTATGCTCTTCCAAAATCCTAGCATTTTTACATAAGTACAGGCCTTAGTTCTGACAATACTATTAACGGATAACGGGATCCAAACTTGATTTTGACCATGCATTAGTCCGACATGCGGGAACAACGGTCATACTACCTCTCGAACATGTAGGGTGGTACGATTCACTTCACAATATGATATGATATGATATACATATTCAGGGTGCCAAATCGATTTATATTGCAATGCCGCATTTCAATTTGATATATTGCCTTTTTTCCCTAAAATGAATTTTTCCCTAGAATTTTAAACAATTCTAAACAATATGGGAAAACAAGTTTAAACAACTAGAACATTTGAAAGCGTTTTTTTTAAACACCAGACCATGAAAAGTTCAATGCTACACTTCAATGCAGCCAGATAACATCAATCTTTCTGAGGAACAAACTAACTTTTTTGTATCATAACCGCAAAAGCACGCATGTCGGACCATCTAGTTTCCGCATCACGTGTTTCTCTGCATTGGGCCTTGGGTGCATCCGATCTGCGATTCTGCATGTGTACCTGGTCTACATGATCAAGGCAATAAAGACTTCTAGTAACTCTTGATTCACTGCATGCATACTAACCCTAACCCTGCAGCTTCATTCTCAGGTCTACACCCAGCAGTGACAGGACCATCCTGCATGTGTGTCTCCTCTAGATCAGGGTTTTCAACCTTTATTGACCCAGGGACCACCAATCTGATTAAGAGCAACCTGGGGACCGCCACTATTGTGTCGGGTGAATTGCCTGTCACAACGTCTTGCAGGATGGTCCCCAAAGTAGCACTACTGTTCTGCATGTCTCAAAGCTAGAATTAGATAAAAATTAGGCTAAATTTCATTGGTTGTATATTAAACATTGTAATTTGATTCATGGATACTAACTCTTGAGAGTGTGAAAATGAAACCAAATGGACCCGCAAGGGTCCATTTGGTTTCATTTTTACATTCTCAAGAGTTACATCTGGTTAAACAACTTTCCATTATTTATCCTGGGACCACCTAGAACTCTCTCAAGGACCACTGCATGGTGGTCCCCGGACCACCTGTTGAAAACCCCTGCTCTAGATGGACAGACATGTCTGACAGAGAGACAGACAGACCCTCCGTCTATCCAGCGTGTCAGTCAACACCGGGGGGCCACGCCAGGCACGGCGCTGACCCCTCCCCTCCCTCTGTCTCTGATACAGAGACAGCCAATCAGAGTCCTCCTCCAGCTGTGAGCTTATCTCCCTCCACTCCATCACCAGGCAGCAGGAAATCTACTCTACAAGCTCAGAGTTCCCACAAAGCACGGCGGGCGAGAGACACAGAGAGACAGAGAGAGAGTATAGCCAGAGGAATGCACTGCTTTTTACCCCCTCCATCCGTCTGTCTACCTCTGCTTTGCCAGTCAGCTCAACCCCCTTGCCATGCGTGCGCACGCACGCACACACACACACGCACGCACGCACGCGCACACGCACACGCATACACGCACCCGCATACACGCACACGCACACGCACACACTAATGTTCGCCTAGTATGGGTAAGACGTTCAGGCCAAGGCAAAAGACGAGGGGGGGGCAGTGTGTGTGTGTGTGTGTGTGTGTGTGTGTGTGTGTGTGTGTGTGTGTGTGTGGTGTGTGTGTGTGTGTGTGTGTGTGTGTGTGTGTGTGCGCGGGGGGGGGGGGGGGGGGGGATAGTGAGGGTCTGATGGCTGGATGCTGGAGCTGGCTGGCTTCCTGCCAAGCAGCCGTCCGTCCGTCCATCCGTCAGGGGAATATATAGGACACGGAGGGCAGAGAGAGGAGGAGGGTTACAGTATATGTGGGGTTGTGTGGGGGGAGAGATGGTCTCCTCCTCTCTGCATGCCAGGGCTGGATCTAGGCATGGACATGGGGGGGCAATGCCCCCCTAAATGCCCTGACTGCCCCACCAAACATGATGGCATGCAAACAAGCCAAATTCCAAAGCTATTTCAAATTAAAGTGCTTACATTTAAAATGATTTCAAACATTACTACTGCTACTAAATAACTAGAATTGTGGCACCACTAAACCGACACCATTTCATCATTGAAAACAGAAAACTCTCTGAGTCAGACCTTTAGCTTCATGCATGCTGCGTGTCTGTTGCAACTTCAACAACAACTGATGTTGTTATTGATGCTTTACTTTCCTAATATAAGTCCTGCACGAGATATGAAATTTGTAAAGAAATGAACTGAAAATGGTATATGCCATTTTCGCCTGCCCCCCGCAATCGGGAAATGCTACATCCGGGCTTGCTGCACGCACACGTGCGCGCACACACACACACGCGCACACACACACGCACGCACACACGCACACACACACACACACACACACACACACACACACACACACACACACACACACACACACACACACACACACGCACACACACACACACGCACACGCACACACAGTGCACACCACAAACACCAGCCAGCCAGCCCAGGACAAGACAGGACAGCGGCTTCTCATTTATCAGTGTGTGTGAGCTGCGTCCAGCTGGCATGCATACAGGCCGGTCGGTCCCTGGCTGGCCTCTCTTTACTATCTGTTTATTAATTGAATTAGCCTGCTTCATGCTTCAGGGACCAGCAGAGACCACAGTGTGTCAGAGAGCCAGAGAGAGAGAGAGAGGAGGCAGAGATACAGTAGACAGGTCCAGCCACACTCTTTCAACCTTTTTGATTCCTAGGGACCACTATTTATTCAGCATTTGAGCCACCATTTGAGGACATCAAGCACCGAAGACCCCAAAACTAAAGAAACAAAACAGGCAAAACATACAGATCCAAATGACCATTAATCTTCTACATTCTCTAGTTGTGTAGACTTGGGGCTAATTCAGATGATGAATATTTTAACTCTTGAGAGTGTAAAAATGAAACCAAATGGACCCGCCAGGGTCCATTTGGTTTCATTTTTACGTTCTCAAGAGTTACATCTGGTTAACCAACTTAGCTGGGGACCACCTGGAACCCTCTCAGGGACCACTGGTGGTCCCCGGACCACCTGTTGAAAACCCCTGCACTACAGTATTAATAGAGCCAGGGGCCACAGTTCGTCGCTTCATCGTTGCTATAGATGGAGAGATGTAAGATAGAGCAACAGACATTAGACACTTTAGGCCGCATTTCAAAACCAAAAAGAATGTCTTGTATCTCCTAATCTACGGAGCTGTCTGGTGGTGTTGATGTAGGGTGGCAGCGCGCATACTTCTATCCTCATTTATGACCGCAACATGACTCCCCCTTTGGAATATTAACGCTTCCAGGGAGACGTTGGATATCAACAAAAAGCTAAAAAACAAAAACATTTTTCATTCCGTTTTCTACTTTATGGATCAGGGGGCTTTTCAGAGCTCTGGCACAACTTGCCTCCATTTTTAAGAAATCTTAGGCACTGATTTGGAACCACAGAGGAGAAAATAGGAGGAGGAAAGGACATCCTTCTGTATTTTGGTGTGAATCGCTGATCGATGAGTGCAAAATCTCAAGACTGAAAACTTCTTTTTTTTTTGTAAATCTGCACTGATATCATTAAATGACCCATATGGAATCCTCAGGACTGAAATCACTCCCCAGTACTGAGAACTTTAAGCTCTGATTGTGAGTGCATTGTGAGCTAGACATTTTCGGACAAAATGTTTGGTGTAGAATGAGGGGAAAAGGAACGGATCAAGTACCAGGCACCCACTGAATGGGAGGACACACCACCACCAGAAACAACTATACACACATACAGGTACATAACCAGAAAATCAAATCCATACGTTGACATCCTTAGGACGGATATGAAATCACAAAGTGTGTGATCCACGTCTAAAGACAAGGTGTTGTTAACAGGGCAATAAAAAGAGACAAAAAGAGAGAAAGTGGAAACGAACTCTTACCGTGTTATGAGTTTATATATTCCTAAGGGTCTCTGACTCTGTGACAAACTACAAACTACATCTGTCACCTCTCCTCTGGGCTCAGCTGAGCTGAGCTGGGGCCAAACACCCTCTTTAAGACGTGCGCGTCCCGAACCACAGTGACGCACGTGGAGCGGCGAGCGGCCTGTGATTCTATACCCAAACACCCTCATCACCATCAGGAGCAACTAATGCCTCCTTAACACCACGGCTGTCTGTTCTGATCCCTCCCCAGACTGGCTGCTTGGCTGGCTGGGATAGCGCTCAATGCAAACGGCCTTAACCACCACCTGTACCAGCCTCTAATAACACACACACACGCACACACGCACACACACACACACACGCACACACACACACACACACACACACACCCCACACACACACACACACACACACACACACACACACACACACACACACATGCACGCGTGAGCAAACACACTCAAATGATGATAAGCACACATGTGCATTTTCTCCAGCGGCGACTTGTAGGGCACGGAAAACAGTCATTAAGAGAGTTTTGCAGGTGTGTGTGCTGTTGTGGTGGTTGTTGCTGCTGGCCCATGGGCAGAGATCTGTCTGTCTGTCTGTCTGTATGCCTGTCTGTCTGTATGTTTGTCTGTCTGTCTGTCTGTCTGTCTGTCTGTCTGTCTGTCTGTCTCATAGTTGTTCTCGTCAACGAAAACTAAAACGAAATGTGTTCGTCAACGACCATTTTTCGCGGGACGAAAACGAGACTAGACTAAACGAAAAACATGTGTATAAACAATAACTGGGACTAAATTAATATGCAATTTCGTTGACTAATAAATACTAGACGAAAATGTAGTTGACAAAATAAAAACTAATCTAAAATCTATTGTCATTTTCGTTCACGAACGAAGACGACACGAAATATATTATTATAATAATCGTATCTCTTTTTGCTATGAAGTCACGTTGTGTTCGGAAGTGCACGTCGGGGCTGTCCGGGAGCACAGTCGCCTATCACTTTGTATATACTAGGCATTGTGATCACTTCAGCGTGGCTGTAACCGAACACACCCTCCCTCCACAAATCCTCCTCCTCCGCCTCTTTTTGGTGTTCGGCACTGAGAGCAGCAGCACCAAGAAGGCTCTGCAACTAACAAAACTATAAGACACGCGACAGAGATTTTACTCATACTTTATGGTCGAATCCTTTCACACAAAACAGCACGCTTTGCACGGGATTGGGACAAAGAGAAGAGAAGATTTATGGAAATATTTTCGCTAAATCGATGTGGACAGGGACAATACTGAATGCTTGTTCACAACTAGCGCCGTTGTGCAACGTCTCATCTTCGCTGAAAATGCCGTATACAGCAGTGGTACGGGGACCACCGTGCAGTAGTCCTTGAGAGGGTTCCAGGTGGTCCCCGGCTAACTGGTGGAGACTTGATGTAACTCTTTGAGAGCGTAAAAATGAAACCAAATGGACCCGCATGGTCACACTTGTTGTTCTTGTTGTTAAGCAACTTGTTGTTTAGCCCCATCATTTTACACTGATGGGGCTACAGCATTTCCACTTTTCCAGTGAAGATGAGAGCTAGATTACAAACCTGAAGAGACACCTCAGGATTTAGCACAAAGCAATCAGCAGAGTATGCTGCTGGTTGTAGAATGTAACGCTACATCAACGTTGTGTTGTTGAGTGACAGTGTTAGCTTAATGTTAGCAACGCAAAGCGGAATAGATTATAGACCGATTTACGCAAACTCTGTTCACTTCATGGGGTCAGTCCAATGGAGGCTCATACATAGACTTCTATTGAGAAGAGACAACAAAAGGGGACAACCGAAAGTTACGGAATGCATTGGAGTCTATGGGCTCGTGCGAGTACATGAACCACGTGACCAGGCTGTTTTCTGCCCCATCAATGTCGCAACTCTTCTAATAGATAGATCAGACCTGCCCACAACTTAGTTTGGCCACAACTTGAGATCGTGTTTTGACATTGAATGAATTGAACACACATTGTATTACACATTGCTGGTGGGGAAACTATGGTTTCAAAATTCAGTTGGAATGCTAGTTTAGCCTATTTAAAGGGGATTGCCATTATTATACCTTAGAGATGTTGTGTGGACATGATAAAAAAAAAAAACGCCCCCCCCCCCCCCCCCCCCCCCCCCCCATTCTGTGTTCCCTAGAAATGGAGCTCTGAAAAAAAAAATCATTAACATGGTGAAACACAATGTTTCTCCAGTGATTTTTCTTTTGAGACCTTTTTGTGAAACAAATGAATACTAGCGGGTCCATTTGGTTCCACTTGTACACACTCTGGATCCCAGGGGTCCTTCAGGAAATTCCAGGAGATCCCCTGTTAAATGATATATTGGAACCAATTGGAGACTAAATTGTCAGACTAAAACTAAACTAAAATGACAATAGTTTTTGTTGACTAAAACTAAACTAATAAAATCATGGTTTCATGGACTAAAATAAAAACTAAAATGATTTACTTTTCGTCGACTAAAACTAGACTAAATAAAAAAAGGACGAGTTAGACTAAATAGGATAAAAACTAAAACCGGTGATTAAAAGTGGACTAAAACTGAAACTAAAATTAAAAATCGCAGACTAGAACAACACTGGTCTGTCTGTCTGTCTGTCTGTCTGTCTGTCTGTCTGTCTGTCTGTCTGTATGCCTGTCTGTATGTTTGTTGATCCTGTGGTGCGACCGTCTGCACCGCAGGGGATAGACGGTATATCCAGTCTGTCTGAGGCTGAGGACAACGGAAAAAATATGTATAATGTATTTAGGACCCCCCACAGGACAGGAGAAACCTTTTACCTGTACATTAAAGCTGATTCAACCCTGCAGACTCCATCTAAGCCCCTAGCCTTGACCTCATACAGGTGTATGCACTTTTACGTAGACTTATCAGTATATGTACACATCTATGTTTACATTGTATGTTAACAGAAGCGTATAATATTTGTATACACAGTTTACTCAGCCTGCATAGATTTTTTTTTTAGCCTGACCTCAGTCTGAATTCATTATTCAGAGTGAAGTCCCTCTCCACCACAGCAGTTTCTAGGATGGGCGTTATCAAAGCAGCAGTCTTAACGGTGATTGGTTCATATGAACCCCTAAGAATATTGTGAAAGCAGGGAACGTTGGGAACGAAGTGAGTGACAGGGCTGTTTGCCAATCAGGTCCTGGGATTGGATTTCCAACCAGCACAAACGGCCCCAAAGGCAGGAAAGCCAGTCCTTGAATCACAGGGGAAAAATAAGCTAGTAGTTGTAAGGTGCTGATTTAGGGCTGACCCAGGATAAGATTTTTTACTGTTATGTAAAAAATCCATGTGCTTAAGTACGACTCACACAGACCACTTTGTATGCATATGATGTATTGCCATGCATGTTTTCTTTTTGTTCACTGCTTAATGTAAATCGCTGTGGATTAAGAGTGTCTGCTAAATGTCTAGATTGTGAAATTGCCTGAGGAATAACACGGGATAAGTACAGGTTTATACAAGTTTATGCAGGAAAGGAACAATTAAGCCTATATGGTTTTCAAATAATCATTCAAAAAACCTGATTGCTTACTTATTTCGCTTATTTATTGGACAATAATGGAACACAAGGCTCATCCGCCATGCAAGGAGAAATGAAGGATCTATGAACTTGCTATAAGCCTGTATATAACCATCTGCATGGTTCCATGCTTTGCAGTGTATTCCTTCTATTAGTCTTAGTGCACAGAGGCTGGTGCAGACAGAGTCCTATTGATTTACCATTGTGAAGAAAAAGAAAAAGGAAAAAAGAAACAGTGTCAGTCCTAATCCAGGCAGTTTTCCGCCCAGAGGGCCAAACTATCTGTCTCCTCTCGTGACCTTTGCCCCCTGACCCCTTCTGTTCTCCTCCAATGTGTGCTTTTTTTTTCTTTCCTTTTTCGGGTTAGGGTGAACCAGGTGATCTCCCATTAACAATATTTATTAAAGGGACACTTCCTCTCTGACATGAGAATGGGGTTATGGAGGGAGGGGGGGGGGGGGGGGGGCTGACGGATGTTCCTGTGAGCGCTCGGGGCCACGCACACACACACACACACGCACACACACACACACACACACTCGGGTTTCTCTGGCTGGGCCACGGATGACTTCATATCAATTAACCCCCCGGTGGAGGAGGAGCAGAAAGAGAGACAGAGAGAAGGAGAAGAGAAGAGGAGAGGAGAGCAGGTACAAAAGGCACCAGGAGTCAGTCCTCCACCACCACCTCCACCAGCACCACGCCCGCCTCAGGATGGGTAAATCAAGCCCGATGAGGTCAGGGTTGAGGCACTTTTATTCCCCTTAAAAGTGGAGCAGAGCAAGTCGTCGGGTACAGTAGCTATCAGGGGACCCTGAGGCCCCGCTGTGGCGCCTGGCGTAGCGCGCTGGGGGTTTGGGAGAAGATTTAGCCTGGTCTGAGGATGAGGAGGAGGAGCGCTAGATGATCCGTTCAATTTGGTTTTATATTGCCATAATGCATTTTCTCTACTGCAATGGATGATGGGGAGAGAGAGAGAGCGGCGCAACAGAGTTTGTAACCCTGGATCATAAAAGCATTTGAATGTTGATGTTGACTAGTATGACCGTGTAACCTGCTTTTTCCGTCTTTTCACGCAATGGATGACACCGCTTAACCTGTGTTACCCATCTTTTATGATTTATACTGCTTAATTTGCTGATGTTTTGACGTTATGATGAAAAGCCATTATAGGGACGAGGACTACTGATTATGATGACGGAAGCCGAACCTGAACCGATCACGTGACTGCAAGGGCCTCTGGAAAACTGAGTTCATTGCAGTCCCAATGCAAAGTCATTTGGTTGAGGACATTTAACACTGAGGCTACAGGAAGACCGGATGGAGGATCGCTGGTGGAATTGGACAGAACACAAGGAGGGAAATGGAAGAACTAATGGGAATGGGAAAGACCTGCAGGGATCTGTGGACTGTGAGAGGATGATGACGACGCATGTGTTTTTTTGGGTTTCGTTTGTTTGTTTGTTTTGATGAATGTTTTTGTTTTCTTTTTGTATTTTCATGTTTTTGGTAAAATAAATAAAATTGAAGTGAAAAAAGAAAAGAAAGAGTACAATTAGACACTATATAGTATTTACTATAGACTGGTGGGTCCAGGTCTGTTTACTTGGTCTGTTCCTCTTTTTACTGCAAGTAGCTAGAAACTACATGTACAGGGATCCTGCAATCAAAGGGAGCGCTTGGATTCACAATGTCATCAAAGTCACGCTTGGATGAAGCTTAAAACCGACCAGTTCGGACTTTTCGTTCCAAAGATACAGTAATGGCCAAAACATCTAGAAAAACTGCCTTTTTAGCCAATTTTCTTTAACAACACAGCCTAGGAAAGTTGGCCTTTCGATTTGTTTTGTGCACAGGACCTATTTTTTTGTGCAACAGGGAGGGCCTATCCCTAAGGGGTCCCCGGACCCCACTTTGATAACCGCTGCTCTGTGGTTAAAAGTTGCAGTACGAGCTCCACAGCTGCAGCTTCAGCACTTTGCTGCTACTGTTATAGCAAGCCAGGCACGTCCCTCACTGGTCATGTGCAATACCTTATGCGTGGAGTTTTTCTAATGGGACAATAAATCAATAGTACAACTTTCCTGGCAATAGTCTTTGCGGGTCCTTGCCGCCCCCTCACTCCTACCCCAGACCCTAAACACAGCATGGCTTCACCATATGGAGAGAGAGAGAGAGAGAGAGAGAGAGAGAGAGAGAGAGAGAGAGAGAGAGAGAGAGAGAGGGCTGTGCGTGAACACGATCTACGTTCTTTCTCTCCTTGATATCTCATTTCACACACACATGACTCCACACCAGTACTTACCAACTTCACCAGAAATGGTAAATGGTGCGTTTATGTATCCCCTTTATCCAAACCGTTTCACACTCACACACAAACTATGCAAGGCACCAAAGTGCACATCACAGGAGCAATTAGGGGTTCAGTAGGACACCTTGAGACTAACTGTACTCTAGCGGAAGCCAGGGATCGGGAACCTGGCGGCGCTGCGATCCATCGAAACTCTCCATCCATCAGCATCATCTCACCATCTCCTCACCAGTGGTGGACAAACTAAAGGAAAGACTTTGTAGTTTTGTATGTACCCAACTGCTGCTATCTCTCTCTTTACACATGTACAACACCAATACCTCTTTCACAAACAAAAAGTAGTACCAATGTACCCAACAGCTGCAGTACCTCTGTCTTGCACATGTAAAATACGTTTCATTTTATATATATATATTTTTTTATAGATTTATCTACCAATGTATTGACTTCAATCTGTTGCCCAAATGTTTTATTGTCTGCCTTATTGTTTTTATTGGAAAACGGTATTTGATCCCTCAATATGAATATGACAATAAGACTAGAACTACTCCATTGCAAGTAGGAGTCTCACATTCAAAATGTACTTCAGCAAAAGTACAAAAGAAGAAAAGTCAATAAGAAAGCCCTCGATCCGTCCCAACCATATAGTCCTCAGTGACAGTGTTGGGCAGTAACTAATTTTAGATTACATATTACTGTAATATTATTACTTTTGCTCCAAAAAGTAAAGTAACGAGATTACTCTGCCAAAATGGGTAATAAGTAATGCATTACTTTGCAAGTAACGCCAAGTTACTTTTTAAAATGAGCTTGTTGTTGCATGCAAAAATAGAACAGATTTACAAGCTATCGACAGGTACTGTAACAACAGAGATGTGCACTAGATTGTAGATCCAGTCCACACACTGCATCCTGCGCACAGTTATGTACACTACAAATCGCTTGCTGCTATATTTTGTATTTATTTTTAAATACAAGACCTCAACTGTCTTTGAAAACAATTGTGAAAAAGTTTAAAAAGTCAAAGAGGCAAAGAGACTACTATTATTACAATAAATTGGATTCAGTTCTAAAAAGAGCTCGCTAAATAGATTATGTTGTACATCTCTATTTTTTCAAATGTAGGAGTTGAGAACTTGGGAAAGTAATAACATAATATGTAATATATTACTCTTTGATTCCAGTAATAAGTAAAGTAATGATATTACTTTGTCTAAGGGGTAACGAGTAAAGTAAAGAAGTTACTTTCCTAAGTAATATTGACCAACACTGGTCCTCAGTGACATTGCATATTATAAAATCTAATTGTATGGTGATGAAAAAATGTTCATGGAAAACTACATCTGTAAAGAAAATAGTACACAGTCAACCACATCGGTGGCATCTTGTCTTTATTCATTGGTTCTGCCCAAGTATGATCAGCTATTTTCACAGTGAGCACAGCTGCTCCTACTATAGCTTTACTATAGTCTCCCAACAGGTGTACTACTGAATCTCTGCTCCTGCAGCAGTGCCTGAAGGCTGCTCTCTCTCTCTCTCTCTCTCTCTCTCTCTCTCTCTCTCTCTCTCTCTCTCTCTCTCTCTCTCTCTCTCTCTCTCTCTCTCTCTCTCTCTCTCTCTCTCTCTCTCTCTCTCTCTCTCTCTCTCTCTCTCTCTCTCTCTCTCTCTGTCCCCTAAAAACGCTCGGTGTCCCCTGTTACTCTACTTTATTAGATTCCCCTCTCGCCCAGATAGGCAGTAACTAACCCCCTCTCCCTCCCTCCCTCCATCTCTGCCCTGTTCCTCCTCCTCCTCCTCCTCCTCCTCCTCCTCCACCCCCCGGCTGGCTGCTCCTCGCCAAGACTGTTAAACTGATTTCCTCAGGGAGTCAACGGGCAGACGGTCTGAAGGGAGCTGTAGGCTGCTGGGCGGTCGCGGTCGCCCTCTCTCTCTCTCTCTCTCTCTCTCTCTCTCTCTCTCTGTCTCTACTCTCCATCTGTCTGTCTGTCTGTCTGTCTGTCTCTGTCTGTCTATCCCTGTCTGTCTGTCTGTCTGTCCCTCCTCTGCCGCGTTGGTCCATAAAGAAGATCAAAGCGGAGGTGAAGGCAGAGCCTTTGCTTCTACTACACACACAGAATTAGCAGTATATACTGTATATACAGTATATGGGGCGGCAGTGGCTCAGGGGTAGAGTCACCGGATGGTAACCACAAGGTTGCCGGTTCGATCCCGGTCTCCCGCAGAGTTAGTGTCAAAGTGTCCTTGAGCAAGACACTGAACCCCTAATTGCTCCTGATGTGCTAATATATACCCTGCATGGTTTCCACTGCCATCAGTGTGTGGATGGGTGAATGTGATACATTTTTGGATAAAGGCGCTATATAAATGCACCATTTACCATACAGTATATACGGTATATATAGTAGCAAGCATGTACAGTATGTATAATATGTCAGCCTGATCTCAAATAATGTTAATGTAAATGAAGGGAACATGGTTCCAGCCCTGAATCACCACCTTAAATTATTTTCCCCTGGGATTGAGGTCTGGTGAGGCAGCCTGTGGGGCCGTCAGTATTAGTTCTGACTACAGCAGCTGATTGGCTGACAGCCCTGTCACTCGACAGTGTCAAAAACAAACATGGCTCCTCCAATGCTTCTTTAAAGAATCGCGGGGGTTTTATAAACATCATCATCTGACATATTTTATTGCTTTTGTCTTTTGTTCACATGCTAGTAAGGGCTCGGCGGCTGTGTTTGTTTGGTTAGTAACCAGGCTATAGCACATTAATGACAATAACGTTGTCTGCCATTCGAATATTCTTATGGGTTGGTATGAACCAATTCAGGCTTTCAGTCTGAATAATGAAGTGAAATGATAATTCAGAATGAGTGTCAGACAAGGGAATTGACATTCTCTAGATAAAATACCAATAGATGCAAAAAGTCTAATATATGATACAGTAATATATTACTATTGTTTGAGCAGCAGGTTCAGTAGAAACTGTACCTCTCCGTCAATGAGGAGGTATTTCAGTATAATATGAAAAGACTTTTGGCTCTATTACTAGCTTATCTATACGGAATGTCAATTATGTTCATTTATACGGTATTACGTGAGATGGGGTGGTGGTGTTTGTTTTCACCAGTTTGGTTCCCAGGGAGACATCACATCACTCCTTTGGGTCAGAGGGTAAAAAGGGTAAAAAGTATTCCTACTGAAATGTGAAGGCGCTGAGTCAGTGCGATGTACTGCTGTCAATGCTGCGTGGGAACGCTGTTTGCTAATGATACTGAATCGTAAATCTTAATAGGTAATTAACCCCTCAAGATCTATCCGTTGTCGATCGTATCCCCAAAGGGATATATCATAAGCATGCATATTATTTACATTAAAGAGTAGGTGTGGAACAATATAGTAACTGCATAAAAATATAATATAAAAACAGCAACATCGAATCGTTTTCATTGTAGATAATTGATTGCATCAACACTACATCAAATTTGGCATTAGTTTTTAGAAAGTAAAAAGTGGTTTAGTTACCTAGTTTAATTACTTATTTTAAGACAATGGCAATGTATTTTGAATAGTTATTATATCAAGTTCAAATTATTGGATCGTATTTGATCGTATTGCCATAATGGCATATCGTTCATGTATTGTATAATCCACCATGAATCGTGATACAATCACTGTTAAAATGTATCGTTACGCCCCTAATACAGAGGATTGCTGAAGTATTGTTGAATGATAGCCCTAGGATAGGGTACTTTATCTTTCAACGACTGTAGCTACTAATTAAAGGGGAATTCCACCCATTTTCAATTTTTTCCTTCTCAGGAAAAAGGGTTCTGAAAGACAAATCATTAACATGGTGAAATACATCTTGATGATGTCATCAGATGTATTTCACCATGTTAATGATTTTTTTCAGACCTCCATTTTTAGGAAATACGGAATTGGGGAACTGTCCAACCAACATCTCTAATGTATATTAATGACATATTAAAATGTTGAAAATGGGTGTAATTCCCCTTTAATATAATATTGTGATCAGGGTTTATGCAGTGTCTTTATGTCTTTATTTAAACTGTAGTGCCTGTAGTGACTTTTGCCAAGGTTTCAGGCTCTAGGAACTATCACACCAAGGGGTCTAATGAAGTACTGTCACCTCATAAAACACACACAAAAAAACCTGGAAGAAAATTTACAAAACTTCTTTAACATAACTTTTTTTTCTGCTCAGTTGTATCAAAGTGCAATCCTCTGTAGTGCTGTATATCTGCCTGTAAATAATGTTTCTGAGTTCTGGCACCGGCAATCCTATTAGCGCAAACCAAACGGACCCTCACAGAGACCATGTGCAACTTGTATAAAAGTCACCTATTCCCCAGTTTCTATTTTCAATTTTCGTATGTTTTATTCCTCGTTAACTTCTAACACTTTTCCTTTTTTTTGTAATAATATTGTTGTGTTTATATCCAGTAAGGTGTTCCAATGCGAGCAACCCCGACGATGTTTTCCAAAAAAAAAAAAAAAGTTTGACATTCCTTGCATGTGAACGCGTGCTGGGCCAATAAAATGATGGTGGTTCTGACACGGCCAGGGCCAGACGCCCAACTGGTGCCGAGAGAGGAGCCAAGGCAGCACGGGGCGCGCGCGCACACACACACACACACACACACACACACACACACACACACACACACACACACACACACACACACACACACACACACACACACACACACACACACACACTGGAGAAGGATCCAAGGCATGCGCTCATACTCTTGGCAGGCAGGCAAGCAGGCACTCTCTCTCTTGCTCTCTCTCTCCCTCACTCTCTCCCTTTCTCTCTCTCTCTCTCTCTCTCTCCCTAGCTCTCTCCCTCTCCCAGGGACGGATGTAACATGTCCCATTTGGGGGGGGGGGGGGGGGGGGGGGGGGGGGGGCAAGAGAACATGTTGGAGGCGCAAGAGAAAATGGTATGGGTGCGTGCGGATTCAGGAAGCCGCCCCCATACCATTTTCGGTTACAGGACTTTTATTAGTCAAGTAAAGCATCAATAATATTAATAACATCAGTTGTTGTTGAAGTTGCAACAGACACGCAGCATGCATAAAGCTAAAGCTCTGACTCAGAGAGTTTTCTGTTTTCAATGATGAAATGCTGTTGGTTTAGTGGCGCCAAAATTGTAGTTAGTAGCAGCAGTAGTGATTCAAATCATTAAAGCACTTATAAGCACTTATAAGCACTTATAAGCACTTTAATTTGAAATATCTTGGGTTGTTTTGCTGGGCATCGTGTTTGGGGGGGCAGACTGGGTATTTAGGGGCGAATTCCCCCCCATGCCCATGCCTAGATCCGCCCCTGCCCTCTCCCTAGTCTCCCTCCCTGTCATGGTAATGGATGGTCCTCCTCAGACTCCAGACTGCACATCCCGGCTGCCTGTTTCCTCTTGTAAAGGCCCTCTGCTCCGGAGAAGCATGCAGTGTTGATTTAGACAGCGAATTCTGATTTAGTCCTAGTTTTTCAAACTAGGACTAAATCAAAAGTCTTTTTTTTTTTTAACATTCTTGCCGCCATAGGCAATTGGGCTCGCCTTTGGTGAATTTTACCCCTTGTCCACGCTCA
Organism: Benthosema pterotum; assembly: GCA_039105355.1. NCBI lineage: Eukaryota > Metazoa > Chordata > Actinopteri > Myctophiformes > Myctophidae > Benthosema > Benthosema pterotum. The sequence goes on along the minus strand of CM076967.1, from coordinate 10,367,564 downwards.
TGTATGTTCTGTATATACCCCCCCCACACACACACACACACACACGCACACGCACACACACTCACCATTACAGCGTCACGGTTGTTAGGCAGACTTCGTTCGTCTCATATCCCACATAGAATTTGGAATTGTCTTCATTTCTTTAAGATAAGCCTATATTTATACATGAATATAAAGGATAAAGGTATAAACACATTCTAACCTGCGATGTCCCGATGCCACTGTTTTCATTTCCATTTCTGTGTTAGTCGATACCGATACCAAGTGCCGATACCAGAGAATAATATTATATAATAATACAAAAAAGAAAAAAAAAAATCTTATATTCTTATATAAAGTCCACAAACCAGGAATACCAGACTCCTCACACAAATGTGCACTTGGTTTAACTGCTACAGTTGGATCTGTGGTTATTAGACTGACATATTTGCCAGTACAAATATGACCCGATAACGACAAATAAGGGCTGATAGTGATACTTTTCCGATATGACGAAAAGAGTACCGACCCGATACCGATGCAGTATCGGGACATCCCTAATTACAACCATACAATGAAATGTAGGTTAAATGCTGCAATTTGTAATAAAATGGGCTCATCTAAAGAGACCCTCCCTCCATTCTGGGACTTGCTAGATAGAAAACCTACTTACATTATTGAATATCATTTTGATTTTAGTTACATTTCAGTAGTTTGAGACACCAAGTACACGCAAACATGATAGAGTCTTTCTATGTACTTTAAGACAGACAGTAAGTTCTTCTGTAACTCTACCTCAGATTTTAGTATACATTTTTATTTTATTTCTTGACAGTATATTTAGTCACAGTTTAGTCATCAGAGCTTACTCTTTATTTCGTCTTTATTTAGTTCTGGTCAGTGGAAAAAGGAGTCCACGAACATTGTAGTTTTATAGTCGACGAAGGATTAGAGGGGAGATAGAGAGAGAGACACTGAGAAATAGAGAGAGTAGGCGATAGAGAATTACAGAAAAAGGAGAGAGAGAGAGAGAGAGAGAGAGAGAGAGAGAGAGAGAGAGAGAGAGAGAGAGAGAGAGAGAGAGAGAGAGAGAGAGAGAGAGAGAGAGAGAGAGAGAGAGATGGTAAACACTAACACATGTCTCTGACCAGTGCCATTAAAAACACTGAGCGCTCTCTCTCTCTCTCTCTCTCTCTCTCTCTCTCTCTCTCTCTCTCTCTCTCTCTCTCTCTCTCTCTCTCTCTCTCTCTCTCTCTCTCTCCTCTCTCTCTCTCTCCTCTCTCTCTCACTCTCTCTCTCTCTCTCTCTCTCTCTCTCTCTCTCTCTCTCTCTCTCCACTGACAGCCTCATCTCTGGCTCCTCATCCCACAGCTAACTACTGTACCTTTGTAAGGGTTTTGTTCATGGATGGATGGATGGATGTACGGACGCTTAAAACAACACAAACTGTGTATTTATAGTTAAAAAGCGCAGCCAGAGACAGAACTCCGGGGTCAAACGGCCTCCTCCTCTCGGTATTTTGTCTCCCCATAACTTCTTCTAATCCAGTTTTTCTTATGAAAACACAGGCAGGTCCAGTCTTTGTTTGGCCTCTGTATAATTGAGTTCTAAATGGTTGTTTTTATTTCAGAACGTGTCCGTCCGTGCCTGTCGGTCCACACACAACAGGGACTCCTATGTGACAGCTTATTATTCAAGCCCTGTTTGTTTATGACTGACCTCAAACAAATTGTTTAGAAACGGGTGAAAAACATTCATATGCATGCACGCGCACACTTCTCATATGGTGCCAAAGAGGCATGACAGATACACGGGCCATTTGCAAATACAGAATACAGTTTATTTAAAGGATAACTTTGTTATTTTTTCATCAAGGTTCATGTTTTATGTTGTTATTAGAGAAAGTAAAAGATGAGGGTTCATTAGCCTATTTTTCATTTTGCTGTCTTTGGGGATTTTATTCACATTCAGTAGGTCCTGTAATCTTTTGTGACCAGATGTAATTGGGATGGGGTTTATTAGGATTATAGTGGAAATAGAACTATAGATAAAAAGAAATTACCTTAAAAATTCGTAAACAAATACATATTAAGTTATGAATGCTGGGCTCAACACTCAGAAACTACAGCCTACAGTATCTACAACCGCTGTGATGCTCTGTGCGGTGTACAGGGAAAAAAAATTAGGGGCCTAGTATTGATCCCTGGGGGATACTGCTCAACAAAGTACCATATATGGTGCCGAATGTGAATATACTGTAAGACGATTCCAATTTTCAAGTCTCATTTATGTAAAAATATGCTAAATATTCTAGTCCCTGAAGATAATATGTCCCCATTTTTTATGGAGATTTTTATCTCCATAAAAAACAAACAAAAAATATATACTATGTAAGGGATTGAATGAGTTGTTTCAAGTAATTTATTGAGTTTTTTTTTTAAATCAATGAGTTGTTGTATTGATACAAAAATCATGGGGTTACAGAAAAAAAACAGAAACAGACATAACCTGAAATGTGAACTGGTTTAGGGACACACAGTGTACCGTACATCATACAACAAAAGACACAACAAGTCACAATGTGATTTTATACCAAGCCACCCAGAGAATTTCACAGGACCGGGAGGGCCAAAGCACAGTACCACTGTTTATGCTGAAAATCTTCTGTGAAGCTCCTAAGCTCTAGTTTTCATAATAACAGCGCTACAGTACATTTTCAGGGGTCCTTTCAAAACAATTGTTTTTATTAGCATTAATCTGAAATGGAGCGGAAATGCAATTGCATAAACTCTCAGGTCATGAATCATAACTCCAGTATATACAGTACTGTATCACAGCTGCTCTGGTCTGTATATCTAGACGTGCTATAATCCAAAATGTTGAAATGTAATATCGTTTACAGAATGGTGGAATCTCATGAACAAATGCACTACAGATATGAGGAGAATGAAGTATGGAAAGCTGCTCAGTGTCCAACACCAATGCAAATGGCTGACATTGGTGACACCACATCAATGTTGATTTCATCGACTAATACTGTAGCAAAAATGTTTGTGGACTGACCTTTTTCACTGACAAAACCTGACTAAACATATTCTAATTCCATCAACAAATAAAAAGCTAGACAAAATGTTATGGAGGGACTAGTGGAGAGGAGATCTAATAGAAGTAAAAAAAGACACTAGTCATTTTACACTTGGTATAATGAAAACTAGATCAGCACTCAGTAGAGTGCATAGGTGCTGCGTACTTGCGCGTTGCACAGGCCATGGCCTACTTGTGAGTGAGTGGAGCAGGCTAATACTTTAGTTACGACATAAGTTATAAAGGTCTCTTATTTACCTCACAATTACATCACCATTACATCACCTAATTACATCACCCTCCAACTGGCCAATCAGAGTATTCCGAGGGACGCCGACCGCCATGTAGGCGCGCACCGCTCACTGAACTTGCGCCCTTCCGTTCACGCAAGTATTCACAGATCTACAAGATCTACAAGCACACAAGTGCATTGGCTGTTTTCAAGTGTAAAATCAGCCATTACGACGACATCAAAATGAAATTAAACCTTATTCAAAAGACAAAGACTGAAACTAAAACGTGCTGCCAAAATCAACACTGCGGTTGGCCACGGGACTGAATAGGATATTATAATCGAAATGCGTACCAATTTGGAGGAGAAAGAGCTCAAATCAAATTAAGGAGGTATAACTGAATAAACCGTGCCGGGTCTCCGCACACAGTCACAGTAGACTATGTGAAAATAGCTATTGCATTAATTCTGACTTCACATAATTAATTACCCAACAGCCAGTGTGGTAACAATTAACAAGACAGAGTCTAATGACAGTATGGCTTCCACCCTGGGCCTAATGCTTTGAAACGGTTAGCCAAAGTCATTATCATTTCTCTTGCTAACTGGCTCGTATCAGCCCGCATATAATGGCTGCGTATTAAAATGTCAATTGAAACCATTTCTTCAGGCTTACTGTAGAAAATTATGCTTTCCTTCATCTCTTTACTCTGGGCTGGCGCAGTGATACTGTATATGCAGTGGGGAGACTGGAGTAAGTACATTTACTTAAGAACTGTTTTTTATACTTTACTGAAGTATTTCCAATGTTCAGTACTTTTTCTTCACTACATTACAAAGGCAAATATTTAGTCCAGTGCAATCATTTGAAATGTTTATTTAGTTACTTCACTGTAGATTTTGATCATTATGTAAGGGATAACACCTGGTGAACCGGTGATTCACCGGTTTGAAGGGTGCTACCCTGCTTATTACATGAATAATACTTACTAATAAATGACTTACATAGTATATAACAAGGCTGCTTTTATCGATCTACAGTTGTGTAGGCTACGTTTGTCCGTGCAAGGAGGTGTGTTGTTGTGACATACAGTATGTGACCGCTCATGTGACCAAAACGCTGCCTTCTGATTGGAGAATTCAATCAAGCCATGTAATAATGCAAAAATAATTAACTTTTCAGCTATTTGAAATGCATTGTTAATTACGGATTTGTACTTGTAATTGAACACTTCTGCAGTACTTTTGCTTCCAGTAAGTAGGCAGTGAGTGCTTTTCCCATCAGGGTATAGTCTGCATACTGTATAGTGCTGAACAGTTGTGACAATTCTAGTTCCAACATGGTCTTGCGGGGGGGTCCCTACATGACAATACCAACTACACTATAAAAACTGGTGAAAAATCGGCCAAATTATCCATAACAGGATAATAAGAAGAATGAGGAGAACATTGTGAGAATAGCAGATAAGCCCAGAACGGGTTCGTGAAGAGTTGTGAACATCAATAATTACTAGTCCTAATCCAGTGAGAGAAGCTTCTGAAGGCATCTGACGTCAGTTTGAGGCTGAAGTAATGATGGAGGAGGTCATGTGAAGGCTGAACCATGTCGACATGAAATAACACTGCCTGTGGTTTTTGCATGCTAATGTGACACAGACTGCAATGAACATCACACTGATCGTACACTGGCTCAAATTAGAAGGTTAAATTAAATTAAACTTTTCATTTATTAATTCATTATCTTTATTTTTTACGTCTTTTGAAAATGCTGTGCAGTATTTGTCACTTTAGTGGGTGTGTGGCCTGTATGTGTTGTGGGTGCTGGTGGTTTAGCCAAGGTAAAGTTAGGTGAAATGGTGCATTTACTGTATATAGCGCTTTTATCCAAGGAGCTTGCTCTAGGTTTTGTGTCTTGCGGTTTCCTACTCCTGAGCCATTGCCACCCCTAACCCTGCCCAGAACCGAGGGCCCCTAGATCTCTGCCCAGGGCCCAGGGTTCCTAGCTCTGTTCAAATCCCAGGGCCCCTAGATCCCTGCTTGCTCAGGGCTCCTAACCCTGTTCAGAGCCCACAGTCCAGAGCCCATACAGAGCCCTGCTCAGAGGCCAGAGTGCAGGTCCCGTTCCCATTCACAGGCCCTGAACGGTGATCAGACTGTCTTTCACATGCACCTCCCCAACTAACAACACACTGCAGCTAAAACAACACGCAGTCATCCAATGACAAACA
>CM076967.1:10357041-10359541 GCA_039105355.1 Benthosema pterotum | reverse complement strand
TCTCTCTCCATATCTCTGTCTCTCTCTCTCCGTGTCTCTCTCTCAGGGACGGATCGAGGCATGGGTATGAGGGGGGCAATGCCCCCCTAAATGCCCTGACTGTCCCACCAAACACGGTGGCATGAAAAACAAACCAAATTTAAGTTATTTCAAATTAAAGTGCTTATAATTAAAATGATCTGAAGCACTACTACTACTACTAACTACAGTTGTGGAACCACTAAACCAACACCATTTCATCATTGAAAACAGAAAACTCTCTGAGTCAGACCTTTAGCTTTACGCATGCTGCGTGTCTGTTGCAACTTCAACAACAACTGATGTTATCATTGATGTTAACTTGCAGGGGCGGAAACTCTTTTTTTATGAGAATTCAATTGTACTGTAACTATGGCTTTTTACACGCCTGGACCGTGTGTTTTGGGGACGGGGAAGTGGCTGATGGTCGGCCATCAGATATTCAAATGCTAATCAGGTGGCTTTTGTTTACCTGCAAGGTATAGTGTCAATAGGCATCAGTGTTGGTCTATATTACTTAGAAAGTAACTTCTTTACTTTACCCGTTACCCCTTAGACAAAGTAATATCATTACTTTACTTATTACTGGATTTGAAGAGTAATATATTACATATTAACGTTATTACTTTCCCAAGTTCTCAACACCGCTTTTGAGAAATTAGAGAAGTACAACATAATCCGTTTATTAGAAAATAAAGCAGCAATCGATTTGTAGTGTACATAACTGCGCAGGATGCAGCGTGTGGACTGGATCTACAAATCTACTGCACATCTCTGTTGTTACAGTACCTGTCAATAGCTTGTACATCTGTTCTATATTTTTGCATGCAACAACAAGCTCATTTTAAAAAAGTAACTTGGCGTTACTTGCAAAGTAATGCGTTACTTATTACCCATTTTTGCAGAGTAATCTCGTTACTTTACTTTTTGGAGCAAAAGTAATAATATTACAGTAATATGTAATCTAAAAATTAGTTACTGCCCAACACTGATAGGCATAGAGTACAGTTAGACCAATTGGAAAACAATAGGGGAAACAAGACGCTGAGAACAAGTGAATCATGTAATGCTGTAGATTTTTTTTTTTTTTTTTTTTTTTTTTACCAAACTGTAAATAAAAGCACCAAATGAACTAGAATCTCTCTGTAAAACATGTTTACAGAAAGCACAACGGGAGGGCAACAGGTTCGCAGCCCCCATGAGGATTATGATTATTCCGCCTCTGCGAATTTGCCTCATAAAAGTCTGAAGATGTATGCCATTACCATACCATTTTCACCTGCCCCCCCCCCCCCCCCCCCCCCCCCCCCCCCCCCCCAATTGAGAAAATGTTACATCGGGGCCTGTGTCTCTCCCCTGGTCCAGGGCCAGCTCTGATAAGCTGGCAGACACAGGCTGATACTGTAGCAGCTCTAAGCCTGACTGCACGCTGCGGCGCGCTGTGTGCTGAAACCATACACCTCCCCGACGCTACGCTACGCTACAAAAAAACATCAGATGTTTAGCATCTGAAACAGTTGCTAGTATCCAACACATGCCAGTTCCACGCCAGAGCCTTTTATCCAGAGCGCTTACAGCCTGATGACTGCATTTAACTTCTATTAGCTAGTACGGGAGGGACTCGAACCCGCGTAACCCCCCCAGGGGGGTTCATTTTCTGCCCTGCGCAATAACACTACAAAGTTATGATTTTTATAATAATGCTCTCGGCCACTATGCTTGACTCACTGCATGGGGTCCCCCAAGGCTCTGTAGTTGGTCCTTTTATATTGCCTTAGAAGCTCACTGTCACCATGGATGCATTGTGATCTTGTGGAAAAACGTGACTTCAATATTACTACTACTTTGGACAACTAGGATTTGTAGAGGAAATTATGTTTTATATAGCTAATTTTATGCAAATTGGAATACATTTTAAAATAATAATAATTAAACATTTACATTTTTGGCGATATCTTTCGAAATTATGATTGTACACGCTCTATGCATTCTAATCACTCCAAAAGCAAAATATACACAAGAAATACAAATATAAATGAATAAATAAATAATAATGAATAAAATATGTTGTCATAATGTCAACTGCAGTCCTTGTAAGGTTAAAGACATCATGCCCAAGAGAGGAATGCTAGGGTTCATGATTTGTGATTTCAGTGATTTGGAAAACCCTTCGGTCCCACAGGTAACAAGATGTGCACACGCACACACTCTACAGTGGGGGGTAGGGGGTGGTAGGTTCAACAACGTGATCCTAATTGGAGGGAAGGACACCTCGCATCATGATTGGATGAAAAGCTTTTCTCCCAAAGCCCAAACTGAAAATAGTTTTTGTTTGTTTGTTTGATTACTACTTGTTTGATTACTACTTGTTTGTTTTGGTACTACTGGGAACTACTTATATATTCACCCCACTCTATGGTAGGGAAGATTAGCCAAAAAAGAAGAGAAAAAGAACAATATTTGATATATAGTGAAATCACTG
>CM076967.1:10342041-10352041 GCA_039105355.1 Benthosema pterotum | reverse complement strand
GCTGATTCAAATGATGAATATTTTAACTCTTGAGAGTGTAAACATGACACCAAATGGACCCTTGCGGGTCCATTTGGTGTCATGTTTACACTCTCAAGAGTTTGCATTTGGTCCCAGAGAGGGGACCACTGGTGAACCCCGGACTCAACCCTCCACCTCATGGCACTCAGAACCCCTCACTAGCGCTACATATAAAACCACATCAACCAAGACTACATAAAACAGCTGCACTGGACCAGACAGAAAAATAACAACAAAACAAAACCAAAAATCGGGCGGAAACAATCACACCTGTGTGAAGTGAAGGGTGCTCTTATCTCATCCATTCATTGTCAAACTGGGAAATTTAATCTTTGTGTTAGGACAATTGCCGATTTGCTTGTCGTCATTTGGCATAAATTATCTCTTCATTTAAATTAAATTTGCTGCGTTTATATAGCTGTATATACTGTATATGGAACAAAACCTCAATTGCACCTTCTTATTAGTCCCTGCAGGAATAAAAGTCAATATTCAGCAGAGCACATTTCACTGAATCTGCGGAGAGCAATTCTCAATTCTGCTGCTTAAAAGTTAATATTCTGTGGCCATTAAATAACAACTTTAACAGTTATGACGCAAGCCTATTTTATATACTGGTATATATTTTAACAAAGTCAGAATTATCTTTAGAAAATTATTTCCAATACACTTGAGAACACTGTAAAATAATCAACATTTTCTTTGTCCCTCTTGGGCGGATTTATTATTATTTGCCGCTATTTCAGTGCATATTAAATAGTTAAAACACTGATGTCACTGCAGCAGTGCTTTCTCTCTAATTCCCTGAAACACTGGGAAAACCAAAACATAATGATGTTATGCCTACTGAGTAGCAACAGCACAGAGCACAGATTAAACATTACTGCATATAGAACTCATAAATGTAAAACATTTAACATGCATTTACAGCAATTAAATGCTTTGTTGTGGTTGCAAAGGTCATTGTCATTCAAGTCCTGCCCACATTAACTACACTTTAGATACTTAATGTAGAAGTCATATGTATTATTTTCTGCTTTTAATAGCACTGTCCTCATTTCCATAGAATTTATCATCAGTTTCAGTAGGGACAGTTTACGCAGATTCCATTTCAGGAGGAATAAGACAGACAGTGACAGTGACAGGACAGTAGTTCCTGGTATTAATAAAAAATACTTTTACTATTGTAAACTTTACACAAGAGCTGAGGATCCTTCTTTGCAACTGGAAGGTTTCTATAACACACTCTCTTAAAGAATGGAACGAGGTAATTATCAAAATCACATCATATGAATAGAACATCAAAGCAAAAGAAATAAACAATAGTGAAAATATCAGATCTGATGATCTGATTTGAAGATCTGATTTGAATACACTAAAATGTAATATCTGGGTTAGTCAACTCCAAGACTACAAACAAAGATAGTTGTCACATTGTGTGGGCCTCTGTTTTGTTTGGTTTTTGCACTCATGCAACACCGCCGAACTCGAGATAAAAGAGAGGAGAGATGGACAAGCACAGGAAAAGTGGGGGGTGGCGGGTTGGGGGATCCCAAACCCAGAGAGAGAGAGAGAGAGAGAGCCGCTGGGACAGCGAGATGCAGTGATAGCAGGCAGGGAGGCAGGGAGGCATGCATCATGGCGGACGGACGGACGGACGGGGCCCCTCGGGGCCAACAGCAGTTCTTCAGCTCATTAACTATTTACACTAGAGACAGGCCTGCCTGCCGCTCAAACCCCACCGCAAAATCAATTAGCCGTCATTAGGGCAGAGCCCCCCCCCCCCCCCCCCCACACACACACACACACACTGTCAGGGGAGGGGGGGTGGGGGTCCAGTTACCACAATACAGTACATACGCACGCACACATGCGCGCACGCACAAACCGAACAAACAATATGTACGTATTTGAAGCTACAATATGCTGCCCTGATGTCACATTACATGAGAAAGGGAAATTTACTGGGGGAAAAAAATGTCATTTCCTCCTACCAGCACATCAGGAGCAATTTGGAGTTCAGTGTCTTGCGCAAGGGCACTTGTACATGGCACATGTAGAATGAAGGAGGCTGATGCAGATTTAATCACATTTCAATTACAGAGGTGACCATGCATCATTATGACAACAGGTTATGCAAGAACCCTGCATTGTCCCAAAATATAAGACGACCCTGGTTATAAAATGACCCCCTTTTACAAGACTCCTTTGTGTAAAAAGAACACTGAATGTCAAATAGTCCCCATATACAAAACTATTCAACTTTTTAGGATATTTCCATTGAAAAAAAAAACTTATATTCAGGCCAATAGGGTAAATACAATTTCATATACAGTATAATAAGGGCTAATAATTCACCTCATGATTGTCAGTGGGTCAAAAAGAAGACGTGACCTTTGGGTTTTTACCTTATACTCCACTCCGATTGAAACAATTATATTTTGGTTTACATCAATCAATCAATCAATCAATCAATCAATTAATCAAGCAATCAATCAATACAGGGGACTACATTGTAGTCCCCTGTAAGTGTATCTTTCTGTGCCAATACACTCACAGACACACTGACACACACAAACACACATGGTTCCGACACACGCACGCGAACGTGCACCTGCATACATAGGCACAAGCCCGGACCAGAAACCAGGCCCTCTCTCTCTATGTGTCTCTGGCTCTCTCTCTCCCTCTCTCTCATTCTCTCTCTTGCTCTCATATTCCACGACTTGTGGTATCTCGTGGTATCCATATCCTCCCCGTTAGCTTTCTATATCAATCGAATATTCTCTCACCTTTCTTTCTGCAGCGCGTTCGCCCCCAACTCTGTCTATCTGTTTCCTCCACGTCCATCAAAGTCATCCGACCGTCCCCCCATCTCATAATGTAAAGGGCCGAGTAGGAGGAGGAGGAGGAGGAGGGGTGGATCTAGGCATGGGCATGGGGGGGCAATGCCCCCCTAAATGCAAAATGCACCGACTGCCCCACCAAACACAATGGCATGCAAAACAACCCAAGATATTTCAAATTAAAAGTGCCTATATTTAAAATGATTTGAAACACTACTACTGCTAACTAACTACAGTTGTGGCACCACTAAACCAACAGCATTTCATCATTAACAGAAAACTCTCTGAGTCAGACCTTTAGCTTTATGCATGCTGCGTGTCTGTTGCAACTTCAACAACAACTGATGTTATTATTGATGCCATTGCTTATACTTGCCTAATACAAGTCCTGTAACGGAAAATGGTACCCATTTTCTCCTGCCCCACCCCAATTGGGAAATGTTACATCCGCCCCTGAACCATGCAGCCACAGCGTTCGGGGTGTGGGGTGTGTGTGTGTGGGGGTAGGTAGGGGGGTAGTGTGGGGTTACAGCGGCCCAGATTCCCCATTGGTGGAAAGTCAACACAGGGTCGGTGGGGTAATGCGATTAGAGCCGGATCGGCTGTGCCGTCGCAGGGGACACATGGGTCTGATCACGGCCCCCACCGGTCACCCGATACAGCGCAATAGCAGGGTCCGTATTTATCAGGGAACCCGGCCCCTCCACGTGTGCAGGATATTACACACATTAAGAGATCCCCCCCACACTCTCCCCCTCCCCCTCCCCTCCCATCCCTGGGCAGGCTGAGCTCGCTTATGAAAACGCGCGTCGGTGATCGCACCCCGCGATAACACAATTAGCCGTTTTTTTTTTTTTTCTTTTCTTGTCCCCCCCGCGATCGAGTAAATCTCGGAATTCCATCGGAGCGTTAACGCGTTTGGGACGGGAACGAAACGCCCTTTTGGTGTCACTAAAGCAGTGGTTTTCAAACAGTGGTCCTTGGACCACCAGTGGTCCTTGAGAGGATTCCAGGTGGGTCCCCAGGCTCAATGATGAACAGTTGGTAACCAAATGGACCCTTATAGATCTGTAACTCTTGAGAGTGTCAAATGAAACCAAATGGACTCTTACGGCTTACGGGTCTATGTGGTTTCATTTGAGCGTCAAATGAATTTGACACTCTCAAGAGTTAAATTTACATTTAAACATCTGAATTTTCAGGAATCTACACGGTTAGAAAAACGCAGAACTGTTATTTTGACCAATGTCGTGCCAGTTATATCTCCAAAATTGTGGACAAAAACATCAACATGAAATGGTGGTCTGTGGCTAAAATGCAAAAATAAATAGTGGCCCTGGATGATTGAAAATCGTGATCTAGAGCAGTGGTTTTCAACTGGTGGTCCGGGACCACCAGTGATCCTTGAGAATGTTCCAGGTGGTCCCCGGCTAAGTTGGTTAACCAGATGATAACTCCTGAAAGCGCAAAAAATGAAACCAAATGGACCCTTACGGGTCCATTTGGTTTCATTTTTACACTCTCAAGAGTTAAAAATATACATCATCATGTTGATCTGTATGTTTGACTGTTTTGTTTCCCCAAATCCAGTCCTAAGGTCAAAACGGGTTAAAGTCGGACATCGAGCCAGGCGAGAGACAGCGGGTGGAGTGGGGGGTGGGGAGTGGGTGCGGGTTATTTGGGGAAAAAAAGGAGCCGCCCGACCCGTCGCTGAGCATCATCTCGATTGATCCCTGCGTTTGGTCGTTGCGCTCGGCCTGCAAACAGTCAACTAAGCAGAAAGTTGTGGTTGTATGTATTGGCTGGCTGGTGGGTGGGTGGTTGGGGTGGTGGTGGTGGTGGGAGGGGGGGCTTTCAGCCCATTTAGTGACTGCATATGTTTATGGGAGGCCCAACAGAGCGTTTACAATTCAATTACACAGATAGGAGGGCGAGAGAGAGGGGAGAGAGAGGAGAGAGAGAGAGAGAGAGAGAGAGAGAGAGAGAGAGAGAGAGAGAGAGAGAGAGAGAGAGGGAGAGCAGGACGTGTCTGGATGACAGCCAGCTCAGAGATAAGCCCAGATACACTAATATTGTGTTACTCCAGTGTGTGCGTTGCCATGGTAACCATGCTGCATGACATCCAAAAGGCTACAAAGACCATCAATCTTGAAGAAGGAAGAGCTCACACACACACACACACACACACACACACACACACACACACACACACACACACACACACACACACACCACACACACACACACACACACACACACACACACACACACACACACACACACACACACACACACACACACAGAGGGACAATTAAGCGAACGCCTGTATCGGCGCCATCGTTCCTCTAACAACCTCAGTTATCTCCCTCTCTCTCTGTCTCTCTCTGTCTCTCTCTCTCTCTACCATCTTTTGCCCCACAATCACTGAGTTATTAGAAACACCAGAAACTTTTCCTTTTCCTTTCTAATGAATGAGGCGCTTTGATGTTTAAAGGAGAAGTCCACCCATTTTCAACATTCTAATATGTCAGGTGCTGGGTGGACATAATAAAAAAGTTTCCCCATTCTGTGTTCCCAAGAAATGGGGACTTCATCAAGATGTATTTTCACCATGTTAATGGATTTCTTTAGACGCTTCTTTTTTTTCTGAGAGCGTACAAATGGAAACAACATGAACCCATTAGGGTTCATTTGGTTGCATTTGTACACTCTCAGAAAAAATGTTGAAAATGGCTGGAATTCCAGTTTAACATCACTGGTGTTGTGTGTGTTGTATTGTATGGTCCTGTGTGCACTCCAGAGATCGTGAGCGGAGCGGAGCGCGAGCGGAGCGGGGAGTGGAGCGGGTGGATTTTTAAGTGAGCGCTGAGCGCGTTTTCAAATGGGTCGGAGCGCGCTCTGGAGCGAGAATTATCCTCCGCTCCAGCCCGCTCCAAGCCGTTCAGTCCAGACAACGGCACACGTGTTCAGTAGCACAGCATAAACGTGTGGTTGTGGTTCAGATGGCGACTATAGGCCTACAGTGCCAGCAGCAACACGATCAAGACATTTAAAATCCTCTCCGAGGTGCGGGAGGAAGGAGGAGATGATGATCATGATGGAAATTGGAAAAAAGAAAAAGTAAGCTGACTGTCTTGCTGTCTATCTTGCCTTAGATGCGTCACCTCGCTATTTATTTTGAAGCACTGCACATCATAACGGCAACGTATTTGAGCGCAGCGACCCCCCCAATTATGTCCAATTCCCCCACAGTGTAACATCATCAATAACCTATTATCCGTATGGCATTTTGGAGACGAAATAGCGCGGCATAAGATTATTCGCCGCACCTGTCTGGGTTAATATAGACAGTAGTGTAACTGCACATTTAACTCCTGTCTTAAATGTTTATGCTGTGAGGGGGGCAAATGGATGTAATCGACACATATTTGGAATGTCGACGAATCGCGGCCAGTGTCAAAATGTTGTCGATTTTTTTATTTTATTTTTTAGCCCGCGGCGCCCACGGGACCCAACGCAAAATGTTGCCATACGGGCTCACAACGCAGCCGTGTGCATGTGTTCTGAGAGAATCAATGTCAACTTGGCTACTGTCACTGTGTAGCCTACCTTTTGCAGTATTTTATCAAAGATATAATCCATAACGCGGAGGGGAAAGAATGTCCGAGGTCGCCTTCGTTCTTGCTTTCCTTTTTTCTTTTTTTCGGCGCATTTACAGAGCCGGATAAAAGGCTGCGCACAGGGGGGAATGCCCCCCTAAACGCCCTAAATGTAACTCTGTTGTCCTATAAGATTTTCGCCTGCCCCCCCGAAATGTGAAACTTTATATCCGGGTCTGACAAAAGCCGGCGAAGAGAGAGAGAGAGAGAAAAGAAAATCTTCCGAGTTTGAGCGCACCGCACGCCCCGCTTCAAAGACTAAAGATTTGGAGCTCGCGATTTGACAAGAAAGCAGTGACATGTTCACAACGTCGGTGGTGAACTTTAGGTGTTTGTGATGTGCCGTGGTTCCAAAAAATAAGCAAATAAGCAATCATAGCCGTTTGTTTGAGACAGACTGTGGGGGAAGGAGGAGGAGTATAGGAGGACGCAGCACAGACGCGCACAGCACAGACATTGATAGTAGCCTAATGCCCGAAAGCAGCCTAATACCCGACAAAGAAAAAGCAGCAGCCTTTTTTTTTCCAGCCGTCAAATTTTGCTCCTGAGCGGGCCGGGCTGAGCGGAGCGCGGAGCTGCCCAAATGAATAAGAGCGCGGAGCGGAGCGAGAGCGGTCTGGGAGGGGGTCCACGGGAGCGGATTGCGAGCGGGACCAAATACGTCGAGAGCGATGAGCGGAATTCTCGGCCGCTCCGCTCCGCTCACGAACTCTGGTGCACTCACTGTGTTTCCCCTTGCATGCACCTTTTCCCTCGTAGCCAGTGGTGGAAAAACGACTGACATACTGTATTTAACTTGTTACTTGTGCGAGTTCAGCGGCGCAAGTACTGTTTTCGTTTTGTGGGTTGACCCGTGGTGGACTTGGCTGGTTTTAGTCAACGATGTAATGGTGATGTAATCAAGATATCTAAGTACAGTCATGAGTATTATCTCCTGGGGCTGTTGTGGAGTAGCTGCCCTCTGAGCGCGCACAAGTAGTCCATGTATGGCCTACTTGTGTGCAATGTGCAAGTTGGAGAGTGCAGTTCCAGTCAGAAATAGAGTCACTTTTACTTCTGAAAACGTTTGAGTTGGAGTATTGGATGATGGACATACTCAAGTAAAGTACAAATACCTCAAAGCATATCACATGATGCAGTTACTGTACTTCAACCAGCACACAGTAACACCTAATCAAAACCAAGATTTCAGCTGTGTTTTTTTTTTCTCTCAGAACACAGCAGACTACGCCATACAAAAAAAATAGCGGCTCTCTTACTTTTAAGGGTAACTGCTGTATACTAATTGCCATATTACAATTGAGGGTGTTCTTTAACGCTATTTAATGCAACTTCTGTGATGCCTTTTGGCACGGCGGCACAGCAGTCGTTGCATTAATGATGTTACCCTGGAGTGTAATATTGCTTAATAGGCTATAGGGTTCTAGCGCTCAGGTGTGAACGTGTGTCTAACATTACAGGCTGCTATACAAGCGCCCAGGTGTGTGCTATACCATAACTCAGACCGCTCAATATTCCAAGCTCCCAAAATTCTGAAATAACGCAAACACCAAACCTTAACCTGCAGTCTTAAATATCTATCATATACCACTTCATTAAAGGGGAAGTCCATCCATTTTCAACATTTTAATATGTCTAATATACCTCAGAGATGTTGTGTGGACATGATAAAAAAAGTTCCCCCAACTCTGTATTTCCGAAAAAATGGAGCTCTGAAAAAATCATTAACATGGTGAAATACATCTGATGACATCATCAAGATGTATTTCACCATGTTAATGTTTTTTCTTTCAGACCCCTTTTTCCTGAGAGGGTACAAATGGAACCAAATGAACCCGCTAGGGTCCATTTGGTTCATATTTGTATCCACTCGGGAAAATTTTGAAAATGGGTGGAATTCCCCTTTAACAAGTCTACCCAGTTAGAGAATTTAGAAAATGAATATTCATTTTTTGAACTATTGACTATTGTATGGTTTGTCTGTTTTGTTTTGCGAAATCCAGCCTGGAATTGTGGACAAAAGAAATTAGTTTAGGGTCCGGGGCTGGGTGAAAATTTTGTCAAAAGGGTCTCCGTGGCTCAAATGCTGAATAAATAGAGGGTCAGACTCATGGTCAGTCCCTCCCAGCCAGGTGTGAGCAGGCCTCTAATGTACGGTAAGTGGTGCCCGTCCAACAGAAATCTCACATCTCACACACACAATCACTCTCTCTGTGTTTCATGGTTTTTATGCGCGGCCGTAAAACGAACAGCACCACTTCGTTTCACGAGTGGCGAAACTAGCGTGTCCTTTTTAGTTATAACAATAAAAAAAGGAACCGTTTCCACCCGTCCGACAGCGAGGATGATGAGCCGCTGCCACAGCGTGAGCGCTGCTGCTGCTGCTGCTGCTGCGTCGTAAAGAATGCAACCTTTTATTCTCCTCATCGTACTGTATGCTGTTCACTTCACTGTTCCTTTCTATGCTCTCTGTGTCACTCTCTCAACTCTCTACAACTCACAGTCCTCTATTGAGTGTGTGTGTGTGTGCGTGTGTGTGTGTGTCCGTGTGTTGTGTCCGTGTCCGTGTGTGTGTGTGTGTCCGGTGTGTGTGAGTGTGTGTGTGTGTGTGTGTGTGGTGTGTGTCTTTGTGTGTGCGAGCGCGTGCGCGTGTTATGAGGAGAATATTCCAAACTTTGTTGTTGTCAACAAATCATGAAAACAAAATATTCGGTTTCAGGACAATTGTGCGAGGGGGAGGGGGATGTATGGCGTGAGGCAGCGTTTTAGCCAATCACAGCACAGCAGTCTCCAGCAGATTCATAATGAGCCAATAGAGTGGCGATGAGGTGGAGTTACATATCTGTTTACAAACACAGTGTTTGTACACACTAAAGTTGCCTCTATTACCTTTAAAGGGATTGTGACAAAAAAAATCTTTTTTTTCTGAGCTTAATTGCACCCGGAAAAACTGAACATTTTTCACATCCAGTAGATTTGTTGTTGTCTGGGTTTTTTAAGGCTCAAACAAGGGCTGTGATTTTCCTGCTGAATGTGATGTCACTTCCTGCAAATCCCAAATGTCAATGGGATTTGCCAGCAGATGTCACCGTTTTCCCTGTTTTCATTGCAGCTCAAAGGCTTTCTAAATGCCAAAGAAAACTCCAGCCCACAGAATGTTTTCTGGGTGTAATATATATACACACACATTTCCAAAAGGTTTGTGTAAACTAGAGTATAGCAGTGATGCACAAGCTCACAACGAGGCACGAAGCAGCACATTGCAAATTCCTTGTATAGTAGATCTGCTATTTTCACTACAGCTTGGTAAAAACAGGCAAATTTCTTGTTCCACTTTTGGGTCTCAAAGCTAAACGTTATGGGAACCAACCGTTGATGTAGAACTTAGAAGTTAATGTTTGGGGTGGTTGGAGTTATATAGAGCATTGGCAGATTTATACTGTTGGGAGTTGGATCTGTGCCGGTGTCACATAC
>CM076967.1:10332248-10339041 GCA_039105355.1 Benthosema pterotum | reverse complement strand
GAAAAATGATTGGGGAGTCCATTTCTGGAACCGACGTCACGAGGGGCGGGACTGCTCATAGTGGATGAATGTACTGTATGTCAACAAATATGTTGAGATATGTTCTGTTTTTGCAAAAGCACAAGTTGTAATCCCTCTGGAAGTGTCTGGATGTTTGTGATGAGTGTGAGCAGAGCAATCTAAATGCGGTTGTCATGACTACGGTTTGTTTCTGCCCCTCCCTATCTCTCTGTCCCTCATCGGCTGTCAGGAGAACTAGGAAGACCTGGACAAAAGGTGAGAGTCACCATTAATCACTGCTCCTCTCCTACGCTAAGTGGAATTAACTCACACGTGCGCACACACACGCGCGCGCACACACACACACCGCACGCACGCACGCACGCACGCACGCACGCACGCACGCACGCACACAACACACACACACACACACACACACACACACACACACACACACACACACACACACACACACACACACACACACACACACACACACACACACACACACACACACACACACACACACACACACACACACACACACACACACACACACACACACAATCCCTGGCTGTGGCTGCGATGGAAAAAGTACTCACAATTTAAAGTACAACCTAGGATATATAAATGCATTATAGCATATAAGTTACAAGTAAAAGACCAGAATTATATATTTACTTGTATTGATATGCAGTGATCGTTCATGATGATCTTGTAGATCATGTGTATTGTGTATATTACAAAGGCTGAAATGGTTAATGTGTGTTTTGTAATACTACTAATCTAAACCTACAAAGAAACTACAGTCATTTCAAATAATTGTAGTGGAGTAAAATTACACCACGTAGCGGAAAATGGAGATATTCCAGTAATGTAATAAAATAAAAATAAAAAGTAAACAGTAAAGGTGCTTTTTTGGGGGTGAAAACCAGATCCAAAATCCGGATAAATTGGTCCCCCAGTTCGAAAACTATTACGGGTGTGATATTAAGTCCCCAGGAACTTAATTGCGTAAAGTGTTCCTTCACACCACTGGCTGTCATCCACAGTATGTGTTGCCAGCAGCTCAGTGCAGTGCATGGAACACTGTTCACACATGCTGCCAAGGTTGTACCTGCTCCAAAATTTCATAATGTCCATGAAAAGCTGCTGATGATGACCTCTGCTCTGGCTGAAGGAGAACCTTAGCAGCACTGCAAGCAATGTTTTTATCATGTCAAGGATACTCCCTGTTTGATATGCAGTGTGGTCCCTCACGGACGCCCCCTTTTGGATAAGATTTTTAATGTCATCATCGTTATAGCGTATCGGAATCGGCCATTATTGGGCATGAAAATGCCATGTCAGTGGCGGGAATCGCTCTCCAACATGTAAATCACGCAATAAATAACGTGACCAGATGGTCACGTATAGGCTACAGTATATAATATATAATATACGGGACTAGACAGCAACCATAGTTGCAACCTGTTGTGATTACTTGCTTATAGTCGCGACTAATTCACAGGACGGGGGAGATTTAACCCTAAACACAACCGCAAGCACGGAGCTGTGGATGTTCACCAACCTGGTCATGATTTAGTAAGACTGGTCGTGACATGTTCCCCTAACCAAACGCAACCAGAAGGCCTCACAAATAGTAAGCAAGTGGTTGCAACGTGGTTGCTCCAGGTTGTTGGTTTCTAGTGGATTTCCCCAGCGAGGGAGAGAGAGAGAGGTGCCTTACAGGAACAGCTCCACCCCCATCAAGTCTTGAAAGACCCCTACCCCTCCCCTCCCCCCCAGTAAGACGACCTGGCGCTGTGACCGTCTCTCGGCACATAGCGGCTTCATTGTTAATTCAGCGCGCTCGTTGGATAAAGAGGAGCCGTCATAAGAGAAGCTGACCTCCCTAAACGATTGGTCATTGTGGTTAACCAGTAATACAGTCCCAGTGGGAGAGCCTTGGGTCGGCGCGCGGCAGCAGCAGCGTTTTACTGACCAAGGAGGGGTGAGTGGAGCGAGCCCCGGCCTGCTGCCTGCCCGGCCCGGCCGTCCGCAAAACCAGTCGGGCAATTTGGCTTAGTGCTTCCAAGCCCGAGCCCATAAATCATTTTATTCCCACAAGCAACCGGCTCCTGTTCTATATACAGACCATCATTTAATTAAAGAGAAGCAAGTGACAGCCTCGTTAAAGTCACTCCGCCTCCACATGTGCAGCTACAGTAAGGCTTGTTGTGGTTGTTGTTGTTATGGATTGACAGAATGCTACAGGACGGTGGGCCAAGGTGACCAGATACAAACTGTTCATTTGGGAAGGGCATGTCACAGACACGTGTGTGGGACAAGTCGAGTGGGGAAATGGGACAAAATGTCGTTAGCAAATTATTAACATCTTGATGTCAATATTCCCAAAATTAATTCAGGATTCAATTCAAATATAGGCCTACTGTATCAAAAATAGATGATCTACAATCTCAAAAAATTCGCAGTGTGATGCATTTATAGTATATATTAACACCACTAGGTTCAGACTGGTCTGATTTTCATGGAGTGAAATGGTTTCTACTTGAACTCAACCTCTTGGACCCTTCTTTAGGTTCACCACCTTAAATATTGTTTTCAATCTGATGCCTACACAAAGGGAACTCTAATCCTGATGGTAACTTGCTGACATGTTGTTGTTGGTGTTGTTCAGGGTCGGACAGGTCCTCCAGGACTCCCGGGGAAGCCGGAGGAGTCGGTGGAACGGACCAAACGGGCCCAAAGTGAGTAAGTCCACTTTCCTGTTATTATATTATAGCCTATATATTATTATATTATAGCCTGATTTTGCTTATAGATTGCATATGTTCACTGTGCCAACACGATGCAACATGACCTGCGGCAGAGCTACAGCTCAGACATGACTTGGTCTGGTCCTGATGTTTCTGATGTGATGTGACATGTAAAACCTTCGTAAGTCTTTGCAGCAGAAGGCTTTTAAGAATCAGTCACACCAATGCAACTCCTTGCCATATTGCGATCTAGAAAATAGAAATGATGGCCCCATGCAGCCAAAGGACTCCCCATTTTTCTTCCCAAGGTGGCACACATAGCGTCTGTACACACACATATCAATTATGACATATAGGCCTGCGATATTCACCTGTATTACAGCAGGATTTACAGCAAGGGATTGCTTGAAAATGATAAACAGCCAAAATAACTAAGCCAAATGGGCAAACTAAACACTTTAAGTTAATGTACCATATCATGACAAATACCTGTAAGCCCATTGTTAATAACAGTGACAAGGATTGTGTGCACCACTGTTATTCGCTGTTACCTGTTATTTGAGGGGCTGAGCTTGAGCCTCTCGATCCAAGCATGGTCATGGGGGGCAATGCCCCCCTAAATACCCAGTCTGCCCCCCCAAACATGATGCCATGCAAAGCAACTCGATATATTTCAACTTAAAGTGCTTATATTTAAAATGATTAAAACACTACTACTGCTACTAACTACAATTTTGGCACCACTAAAACAACAGCATTTCATCATTGAAAACAGAAAACTCTCTGAGTCAGACCTTTAAGCTTATGCATGCTGCGTGTCTGTTGCAACTTCAACAACAACTGATGTTATTATTGATGCTTTACTTGACTTATAAAAGTCCTGTAACCGAAAAATGGTATGGGTTCTCAATGTTCTCTTGCCCCCCCAATTGGACATGTTACATCCGCCCCTGATGGTGGCATGCTTGTTTTTTCTGTGGACCAGGGGAGAAAGGGGACCCTGGCCTGATGGGACTGCCTGGACCAAGAGGTCTAATCGGGCCCAAGGTAAGACATAGATTGGGGTCTAAGAGCCAGTACAGTATATGAAATATGGTGATTTTTCCCTACTATTTTACCATGAGCCAATTTTTGTTAACCATAATAATAAAATTATGTTATGTTATGTTCCATATAACTACTACTCACTACTCTCTTCTGCTTGGTGTTGACTCCAGGGCTTACCAGGATACAAAGGAGAAAAGGTGGGTGACACTCAGCACATCATCGTATTGACGAGCGTAAAATGAAACCAAATGGACCCTTGCGGTGGGTCCATTTGGTTTCATTTTTACGCTCTCAAGAGTTAAAATATTCATCATCTGAATTAGCCTAAGTCTACACAACTAGAGAATGTAGATGATTAATGGTCATTTCGATCTGTATGTTTCACTGTTTTGTTTCCCAAATCCAGCCTGGAATTGTGGACAAAAGCAAAAGAAATCTTTAGTTTTTGGGCTAAAATGTCATCAAATTTTGGTCTGTGACTCAAATTTTGAATAAATAGGTGTCGAAATGGGGTCTTACGCTTACTTTATCTTGAAATTAAATTAATACTCCGCAGACTTTAGTTTCATTTAGTCTTGGGCCCTCCAGAGTATTGCATGCATCTCATTTGGCCCCTCTTGGGAAAAATAATTGCCCACCTCTGGTATTGATGATGATGGCCCTTTAGACTTAGATTGACATTGTATTTGCTGATCTATCAGTGAGTGTTGCTGCCTGGTAACGCTCTGTGATCTGTCCCCCATCATCACCACCATCAGGGCTCCCGTGGTGACCGAGGAACAGCTGGAGGCAAAGGCGACAAGGTGGGCAAGAGTTCTGTCTGATTTATAGTTTTCTACTTTGTCCTACACATTATTATCATCATATAGAACTAACAATGTAGAGTACATTCGGTAACACTTTATAATACGCTTCATGAACTACATTCTATAGTGTGATTTACTGTTCCTTACTCCGATTCAGGGCACAATGGGATTCCCAGGAATGCTTGGACAGAAAGTGAGTAGAATGACAAGAAAGACAATCACGCACATGTATGCTCACATGCGCGCGCGCGCACACACACACACACACACACACACACACACACACACACACACACACACACACACACACACCACACACACACACACACACGGCACAGTGTTATTCTTTACCATGTGTTGTTGTGTTGTGCTGTTTAGGGTGAAATGGTCCAAAAGGAGAAGCTGGACTCTCAGGAAACAGAGGACCCACCGGGAGACCAGGGAAAAGAGGAAAACAGGTAAGGATCATATCTTCAGAAGAATCAAACAAACAAACAACAATATATAGAGCTACATAGAAGTATAGCACGTTACCGATGAAACTAATGAAGGCTTTGTTTCGTTCTGGACTGACAGAGTCAGGGTGCTGCTATTGACCATACAGACTGTGACTTGAAATTACATTAACTACAACCTTAACCCTTAATCCACCACTGAATTGATTCCTTGTCAATTAATTGATATAAAACCATAGTTATACCCACCACCATTCACTGCCAAGTCACAAGTGACTTCATGGAGGCAGCCATGTCCCTCAGGTAAACAGAGAATGAATCGACCACATCCTGTGCGCTGATGTACTATGTCCCCTTCCAGTCGGAAACTTGGCTCTTTAAAATATGATTCCACATTGATAAACACTGCCGGAAGCTAACTACATTATTTAAAATGCTGGCGGAGTAAACAGTTAGGGCCAGTATCCCTCTTGTGCAGAGGTTTTCAACCATTTTTCATACCAGGGCCCACTTTTTTATTATTGCATTTTAACCACGAACCACCATTTCATGTTGAGTTTAGTCTCTTGGATTCAAAACCAAGGATTTTAAAGTTCGTGTCAACAATTCGGAGAGATAACTGGCAAAAAGTTGGTCAGTAACAATTTCTAACATCTTCTAATTGAGTACATTCTTGGAAATTAACTAATTCAGATGTTGCAATATAATTTAATAACCAAATTGACCCGTCAGGGTCCATTTTACTGTCTTGAGAGTTACAGATCTATAAGGTCCATTTGGTTACCAAACTAACCATTTAGCTGGGGACCACCTTGAATCCTCTCGACAAGGACCACTGGTCGAAAACCTCCGCTCTAGTTTCATACCAAACAAACAATCCAGCTTGGCCACTCGTCCAGGTGTGTATCAATATGACATTGACATGTGAAATGTGTGTGTTATTCAGGGAGTGAAGGGAGATACGGGGCGTGTGGGACCCCTTGGTCCATCAGGCCCTCAAGGACCTCCCGGACACCCAGGTCCTCCAGGCTTGCCAGCCACAGGTAAGAAATACAAATCACACTCATGTGAAGTGAGGGGCGCTCTTATCATCACGCATCATCTCATTGCGGTCAGTCGCAATTTGCCTCCTCACCTTCGTCTTCAATGTTTTGCACTCAAAACTGGCTTTTTCATTGTCAGTCAATGTCTGTGGACAAACTATCAAAACGGATCATTCAATACAATGGCATTCAAAGTTTATGTTAGGACAATGTTTGTGTTTACACTAGGGGTGGGACAATTAACCGTAAAAAACCGAACCGTTCAATACGGGCTCCAAGGTTCAATACACACTAATGAACCGCAATATTTCGGTTCAGACAGACACATTTCCTTAATTATAGTATGGATAATATCCTTATTAATAAAGCAGATATTGTCTTCTGTGAACTAAACTAATTTAACTTTGTTGTCTGTCTACAATGCTGCATGTCTGCATACGTGCCTGATACTTAACTGAAACGTGCATTATGTTATTAGTCTAGGTATTTTATATTTCCCTTGAAAATAGCCTAATCATGAGGCACAAATGGCAATATTCATTTTTTCTTCTGTAAGTAATGAAAAGGAAGAAGTTTTTTTTAATGTTTTGAAAATCTTGATTTATTTTTTTATACGTTCAATTTGGTTTTAAAAAGCAAAAACGTACCGAAACCGTGGCCCCCATACCGAGGTATGAACCGAA
>CM076967.1:10297248-10327248 GCA_039105355.1 Benthosema pterotum | reverse complement strand
AACCAGAGCTGTTTTTAGGACTATTGGTGTAGTCGACTGTACGTCAGTAAAGCCTCTTGTAGGAGAAAGTGTAAATGCCATATGAGTGGGGAAGGGGATAATAATCCTAAATATTCATATTCTTAATATCATATTGTATATGTCCCTCAAGCTCATTTCCACTGATATAACCAGCCCTTGACATTTATTTCTGGGTTCTTTAGCTGCAGCTATCACACTGTCCTGGTGTGGTGGGGCGCTGATATGCAGATTATTTAATGTTTGGGTCATTAGCCTATAATACTGATGCTACATAAAACCAGGCATGTTTCTATTCCATGCCAATGAACAATGTTGAACATTGTTTATTGTAAACAAATGGAAATTCAAATCTGAAACTGAAGACTGAAGGAGAGGAGGAATTATACAAAGCAGGGTGCATTGATGACATCGTTATGAGGCCAAAATTGAACAAGCTGTTCCTGAGAGCAAGTTCTTACTATATGAAAGACTGATAGTCCAAACTTGGCTATTTGGGGGGATAGAAAACACACATGGGAGCAGCAGGAAACACACACAAAAACAGTTGAATTTCATGTTATTCCTCTTTAAAGAATTGTGCAATATCGTTACTCACAATTATTCAAGTAATTTTCGTATTGTCCCATCCCTTACCACCAGTGTTGTAGTGGTACTTTTAGAAGTGGGGGGATGCCTCTTAAAGGCGAATTCCACCCATTTTCAGTTTTTTTCTGAGAGTGTACAAATGTGAACCAAATGGACCCTAGCGGGTCCATTTGGTTCCATTTGTACACTCTCAGAAAAAAGGGAACTCATTAACATGGTGAAACATCTTGATGATCAAGATGTATTTCCCCATGCTAATGATTTTTTCAGACCTCCATTTCTAGGAAACACAGAACGGGGGAACTTTTTAACCATGTCCACACAACATCTCTAAGGTATATTAATGACATAGTAAAATATTGAAAATGAGAGGAATTCCCCTTTAAGACACGTGCATGCACACTTGCATTTGTGTGCGTGCAGTTTGCATGCAACTGTTGCAACACACACAGACACGCTATTAAAACAAGTATAGCATATTGAGAAAGATTGTTTACAGTGCCTAATTGTATCCTTAAAAGTAAATTACAAGACAAAAAACATAGGCCTACTTTTGCCCCAAAAATATTTTAGATGTGAGAAGTGGGGGGACGCCCCCGCGCCCCCCCCCCCCCCGCGCCCCCCCTCCACTACATTTCGTACTGGCCCCTGCTTACCACCTAAATTACCTTTTGTGTGCAATCAATCAGTGTGATGTTACTGTCTCTGTCCCGCTGCAGGACTGTATGTGGTTGGACCAAAGGGGGAGAGGGGTCTGCCCGGTCCAGCTGGGAGGTGCAGCTGTAACTCTCTGTCCACCTCTCCCTACGATGAGCAGGGCTCCAGAGGAGGATATCCCAAAGTGCCAGCGGTGAGCCAGTCTAAACTCTAGTTCATCACGTCTGTTAATCCCACTGTGGAATCTCATTCTCTGCCCAGGTGTGCATTCCAGCATGATGCTACTGGGATGCTACTATTTTTGCCCAGCTGTTTAACCCATCTATCCCATATCTAGGCATAGGCATGGGGGGGCAATGCCCCCCTAAATGCCCAGTCTGCCCCACCAAACATGATGGCATGCAAAATGATTTGACACACTACTACTGCTACTAACTAACTACAGCTGTGGCACCACTAAACCAACAGCATTTCATCATTGAAAACAGAAAACTCTCTGAGTCAGACCTTTAGCTTTATGCATGCTGTGTGTCTGTTGCAACTTCAGCAACAACTGATGTTATTGAGGGCTCGCTTCCAGCGAGACCTCTATGTTCTCCACTTTTTATATTTATTATTTCTTTATTTATTTATTTTATTCCGCCACTTTTTTCGTCCTTCTACTACTTCCACATACTTTATGCTAGAACTTTCGTTCAAACTTTAAACTGTTTGCTTTATGCAGTGATGGTTGCTTAAATTTTGTTTTTTAAAATTCTTTATACTTTTTTCACTATTTCACTTTTTAACTTTTTCAGCTGTGTGTGGTGCAACTCCATATTTGGAGATGCCTAAAAAACTTTGTGCTCTCATAACTCTGTCATACTTTCACTTTGAAACTCCGTTCCAACTTCAAAATGTTCAGCTATCTTTGAACTTTCATTGCCCGTAGGTTTTTTTGGGACAAAAATCTATAGTTTTCAAGATATTTAACTTTTTTACTTTTTCAGGCGTGTGTGGCACAACCCCATATTAGGCTGACTTTTCCAGGCCTGGATATGATACAATGATACAATGTATTTGAATACAATGTAGCAACTGTCACACACACGCGCGCATGCACGCACAGACATGCTCTTGGGACAGGCATGCACAAATATGTGGATGCACGCACACAGACAGACATTTCTGCCTGACTTACACAGCATGTTAGCATTAACATGTTAGCATGTTAACATTAGCTTTAGCTATTGAAAGCATTGACATTATCTATAGCTATTGAAAGCATTGAAAACAATGTAATTGATTGAAGGTCAACTGTTACTTACAGGTACTAAATGTACCTTAGGTTATAGGTTTGTAGGTAACCATATGGACCCTTACAGGTCTTTAATAGCATAAACCCCTTTGTCTTCCCATTGGCTGGTCTTTACACAGCTATAACTTGGGTTTGGAACATGCTACAGCCTCAATATTTGGTAGATGGACGTAGTGAGCATTACTAGCATTATTAGCATTTTCACAATACTTAGCATTATTAGCTATACTTAGCATTAGCATTACTTAGCATTATTAGCATTTTCACAATAATTAACATTACTTAGCATTATTAACTATACTTAGCATTAGCATTACTTAGTAGTATTAGTATTTTCACAATAGTTAGCATTACTTAGCATTAGCATTAGTTAGCATTATTAGCATTACTTAGCATTGCTGGAATTACTTAGCATTATTAGAATTTTCACAATACTTAGGATTACTTAGCAGTATTAACAATACTCAGCATTAGCATTACTTAGCATTTTTAGTTTTTCTCACAATACTTAGCATTACTAACTATACTCAGCATTAGCATTACTTAGCATCATTGGCATTGCTTAACATTATTAACATTTTCACAATAGTTAGCATTACTTAGCATTACTAACTATACTCAGCATTAGCATTACTTAGCATCATTAGCATTACTTAGCATTGTTAGCATTTTCATAATACTTAGCATTACTCATGCTAGCTTTAAACCTTCAGCTTTATGCAGTGATTCATGCTTGTATCAAACTTTAATAATTATTTTTTTTACTTTTTTCTTTTCTTTTTTTCCACATTTTTCCACTTTTTCACTTCCTCAAACGTCATCACGTTCTGCTTGATGCATTTTTTCACCCTTTTACTTTTCACTTTTTTTTTTTTTACTTTTCACTCGTGTACTGTTTTTTTTTTTTTTTTTTTTTTTTTTTTTTTGCTTTAATATTCTTTCTGCTGCACACGACATACATTACGGCGTTTTGGCGAGCCCTCGCAGTTTTTTGCAGGAACTGCCTTTCTAGTTATTCATGCTTTACTTGACTAATAAAAGTCCTGTAACCAAAAATGGTATGGGGCGAAGCCGCCCCCATACCATTTTTTCTTGCCCCTCCAACATGTTCTTCCCCCCCAATGGGACATGTTACATCCGCCCCTGCCCATTGGCATGGGTCAACATGTGGCTCGAGGGCCAGACATGGCCCTTATTTAATTAACCATCTCAATCCGGACTGTAAGCCTTCAATTTGCAGTTTTTGCAGAATGATTTTACAATAAGGATGCTAGGGTTCATGTGCTTTACAGCAGGGGGTTTCAACCTTTTTCATACCAGGGACCACTATTTATTCAGAATTTGAGCCACGGACCACCATTTGATGACATTTTAGCCCCACATTTTAACCCCCCAAAACTAAAGGTTTCTTTTGCTTTTGTCCACGATACCAGGCTGAATTTGGGAGACAAAACAGATCAAAATGACCATTAATCTTCTACATTCTCTAGTTGTATAGACTCGGGCTAATTCACATGGTGAATATTTTAACTCTTGAGTGTGTAAAAATGAAACCAAATGGACCCGCAAGGGTCCATTTGGTTTCATTTTTACGTTCTCAAGAGTTATATCTGGTTAACCAACTTAGCTGGGGACCACCTGGAACCCTCTCGGGGACCACTGGTGGTCCCCGGACCACCTGTTGAAAACCCCTGGTTTACAGGACAAACCTTAAGTGTTCCTATTCAGTATTTCACTGCTGGTGACAAACATTGTGCGAAAATGTATTAGCTGAACATTGGGAGATTATAGTTATTCTACCAGCTCGTAACATGTTGAAACAACAACACTTTTTTGAACTTGTAGAACTTCTATTTTCATGCAAAGACAAGATTCATACACTTGGTTTAAATATTGAATTGAACAAAATGTGATCCTGTCTCTCAGATATTTGTGGTGAGCAGTGAAGAGGAACTGGCACGCGTCCACACAGACAACGCGTTTGCATTCCGCAAAGACCAAAGATCCCTTTATTTCAAAGACAGCGACGGATGGATGCCAATCCAGGTGCGCCATGAAATACTTTCTAACTCTTTTTAGCATTAGGATTTGTGTAATATATTGTCAAATGTTAAATCATAGTATTGTTACGAAGCTTTCTGTCAGGATGATAGTTCTGTGATATTTCATAACAGGTTAAAATGGTATGTGTGGGCACCAGTGATGGGCAAGTTACTGGGAAAATGTAGTAAGCTACACTACTTGTTACTCTCGAAAAAATGTAGCTAAGCTACACTACAAGCTATCCCCAGAAAATTGTAGCAAGCTACACTACAAGCTACACGACAAAAGTACAGCTTGCTACATCATCAACACTACATATATATATAAATAATATCTCAACTTAATGTACAACTTTCTAAATAATTATCATAATAATAAAATATAAATAAAAATCATAATAATAACAATTTAGGGGTGAGTTTGAACATAGGATGGTGGCATGTCTAAGTTTTGGGATGTACAGTATATTAGAGGTTTTCTACCCATTAAAAATGGGCGGAATTCTAAAACGTGTGTGGGAAAATTGTAGTAAGCTACTTTACTTGTTCCTCAACACAAGTATTGTAGCTTCACTACAAGCTATTCCCAGAACAAATGTAGTAAGCTACACTACAAGCTACAGGAAATTGTAGTTAAGCTATGTAGCTTAGCTACTTGTAACAACAAGCTACTGCCCATCACTGGTGGGCACCCAGATCCACACTGTGTGTGTCATTATTTCATATTTCCATGCTCTAGGGTGACCAGATGTCCCTCTTTGCGGGACAGTCCCTCATTTTCAAGATTTTTGAAGCGTCCCACAAATTGAGACTCTGTCCCACATTGTGACTGACAGACATCAGTGTTCAAAATGCCCTAATAATTTGTAGTGCCCTAATAGTTGGATTTCATCATTTCTTGCTATGTTTTTTTTTTTTAATAATTCCCACATGTGGTACCACTATATTTCCACACTCACTCTAGAGAGGCCACATTGCATACTGTCGTATCAAAAATAGCTGATCTACGATCTCAAAACGCGTCGCAGTGCGACGCGTTTTGAGATCGTAGATCAGCTATTTTTGATTTTAGATCAGCTGTTTTTGCTGTGTGAAATGGAATCTTGAACGGGACATTTTGTCCCGTTTCCACACTCCACTTGTCCCACACATGCAACACTTCTGTCCATCAAATGAACAGTTTGGATCTGGTCACCCTATGCTAGGCTTCCTAAGTGTATGAGTGTGTGTGTTGTTGTTGTTTGCAGTTGACGCCGTTCCAGTCGATGGAGAATGCGCCAGACGATGAAGGGTACTGCGGTGACGGCGTCGTCCAGATCCCCAACGGAGAGGAGTGTGACGACAGCAACAGAGTGGTCACTGACGGCTGTGTCAGTAAGTAGGAGTGTTGTAGTCAAGAGCACCTAAATCGAGAGACAAGACAAGGCCAAACACCTGGGGAGTCGGGACCAAAACAAGACCGAGACAACCACAATACATGTGGGGCTGAGATCTAGACGAGACTATCTCCTATGGCATACCTGGGTATTATGCGGCCCGGGGGCCAAATGCGGCCCTTTGGCTGACTCTGACCGGCCTGGGAAAGGGTACCATGGTTTTCAACCAGTGGTCCGGGGACCACCAGTGGTCCTTGAGAGAGTTGCAGTTAAATATGGAAAGTTGGTTAACCAGATGTAACTCTTTGAGAGCGTAAAAATGAAACCAAATGGACCCGCAAGGGTCCATTTGGTTTCCTTTTTACGCTCTCAAAGAGTTGGTGGTTAATATTCATCATGTGAATTAGCCCAAGTCTACACAACTAGAGAATGTAGAAGATTAATGGCCATTTTGATCTGTGTGTTTGACTGTTTTGTTTGTGAAATTCAGCCTGGAATTGTCGACAAAAGCACAAAAAATCTTTAGTTTTGGGATTATCAAAAATGTCATCAAATGGTGGTCCCCTGTGGCTCAAATACTGAATAAATAGAGGGCCCTGGTGTCAAAATGGTTGTCTTACTCTTACTTATCTGGAAAATTAAATTAATATTACGCAGACTTTAGTTCAGCCTTTAGACTTGGCCCTCCACCATATTTTATGTATCTCATTTGGCCCCTTAGGAAAAATAATTGCCCACCCCTGACCGATGGGGTCAAGACCAAGACCTAGAGGGGTTGAGACCGAGGCCAAGACAGAGACCAATACCAATGCGGGCAAGACCAAGTCAAGACCAAGACATTTTTTGTGCTCCATCTATGCTTAAATCTCTGTAGTTGTGGGCTGCTGGTGATATGAACGTCATGCATCCAGTGGGCACTGGCGCACTGCTCTGCTGTCTTAATAAATGGGCTCCTCTGTCCTCATAATGGATATAGAACATTTCCTTTGCATTGTCTCGTCTCGAGTGTTCTCGGTGGCGAAAGAGACCCGAGACGTTTGCGCCGAGATCGCAACAAGAACAAGACAAATTGAGGGCGAGACCAAGACAAAACCACGAGACAATGAAGTGTGAGAGCGGCGAGACATTTGAGGTTGAGGCAAAAACAAGACGAGAACGACGAAAAAAAAGTCTTGAGGCAGATCTCGAGATGGTACAGGGACACGATTCAGCCTGTCAATGTCAAAGGGACAGCTACCGAACGAGTATAGTCCTACAAGTACCTGGGAAGAAATCTAAAGGACTTTAAAAGGCACACTGCTCAGCAGGAGTCTACCAGTTCACTGCAGTGTCAGTGGTTTTCATGTCAAGCCTGTCAAAGTTGATTATTTATTTGCTGGTAAGCCAAGGACCGCCATTTAATGACATTTAGCCTCTTAGAACCGAAACGTCTTATATTTTGTTATGGTTGGATAAGGACGATAGTCAGTTTTCAGACTAGCCAGACATCTCTAAACTGCTCCTGTCCTCCTTCTCCCCACAGAGTGTAAGCATGCGTACTGTGGAGATGGCTACCGCTACGAAGGTGCTGAGGAGTGCGATGGAAAAGACTTCGGCTACCAGACCTGCAACTCATATCTTCCAGGGTAAATACAAGCACCACCGACTGACCTAGAATTACCACTCGATGTAGCCAAATTGTGGATTGCACTAGTACTACCTGGAGTTTAGGGCAGTCACAATTAACATTTATCAGTCGGATCTAGGCATGGGCATGTGGGGGCGCCTAAATATATATATATATATATATATATATATATATATATATATATATATATATATATATATATATATATATATATATATATATATATATATATATATATAGATCAATTAAAGTGCTTACAGTATATTTAAAATGATTTGAAACACTACGATTACTACTAAATAACAATTAAGGCACCAAAACCAACACCGTTCTATCATTCAAAAGAGAAAACTCTCTTTTGAATTAATTGTTGTCTACCTCTGTCTTTTTGTTTTGTTGTTTTTCTTGTTGATGTTGTAGATTCTTGTTGTTGAAAATGGGGAATGGCCCTCAATTGTACTTTAGTTTAAAAAAAACTCTCTGAAGGCGGTATGAGTGCGGCTTCATCGCCTGTGACGCTTTGCGCCACAGCCTCATACCATTTTCGCCTGCCTCTTCAAGTGGAAAACGCTACATCCGGCCTGTTATCAGTTAAGTTGACAATCAACTTTTCTCTCGTGTCTCCATACAGGTCCTATGGCCGTCTCAGGTGCACGCCGCGCTGCCTCATCGACTCTACAAACTGCAAGTACTTCACATGAGGAGGAGGCAGCACACCTCAGACAAGTTGTCGCCCAAAAAAACACCAAGAACATGGACTTTTTTTTTAGACACAAACAACAACAACAACAACAAATAACAAAAAAGAACAGCGATGCTACAAACAGGAGGCACAGATATGGATGGTGAAGTGGCAGCACATGAAACCTACAAAAACACACACACATACAGTATATACATACTCCTATATAGAAGTACTCTGCGTTGCTGCCGAGAAGATGCCACGTACGTACACAGCTCCCAGGGTTTCCGAGAGTCCGTACGTCGAGACTCGCAGCCTCCCCCTCAACCCCATTTCACAGGAAAAGACAGAAAAGTGTGTTAAGACTCTGTCTTAAAACAGTGGGCCGATGCCTGTCCTCTCCTCTAACCGACCTTGACTATAGGACCAGAACCGCTGTCTGAGCGACAAGGTGGCGGCGGTTTGTTTGGTTGTACTGTATATCACAGCCAACCAGAGTTCATTCATTACAAGCAAAACCCTGGATCGATTCTGCTGCTGCTGCTGCAGTCGGATGTGCTGCACTGGGATCGTCTGGGACGTTGTCTCATCTCGACTTAATGCTGTTATTTAAAAAAAATACATAGAAGAAAGGGAGGACATCATCCACAACCATGGTGCTGTCTGTTCTGTTGTTCTACTGCAATGTGAATGACCATGCACAGCGTCCGCATGAGCCCCAGGTCACTACCGATGACCGCGGGAGGGGGAAAAAAGGCTGTCCCTTACCTGAGCATGATGTAACCCTTATTCAGCACTATACTTTAATTGTTTTTGCCATGAAAAAGCTTTGTACTGTGTATTCTTAATATCACGTTTACATCTTGGGTTTTGTTGAATGTTGGAATTTGCCAAAAACGACCCGTATGGTCATTTATTGTACGTAGCCATTCAATTTGAAACCTAAAAAAAATCTTTGTTATTAGGCTTCTTGGGCTACAGGCAGACATTCATCCACCTCTTTGGCTTCTATAGTGGGAGCTCCAGAGAGCCTGGCATGACTCCAGTATGTGTGAGGGTACAGATCTTGACAGGGTGAGGAGGACTGAGGAAGGATCATTCAGATTCTGGACATGGTCAAGTTGGTTTGGCATCCATGGAACTACTCAGGAACCAGTAGGTGCATGTTACGGTAGCTCTGATTGGGCGGCATGCTTCAAACGCCACGTATCGTATCCCGTCGGGTACAAACCGCGTAAATGGTAATGGATAGGGACTAGTGACTAGTGCACACCGAGGCCAACAACAACAAGTCAAGTAACAACAACAACAACGTATTGTGATCGCAAGCATCAGTCGTTGCGCAGCAGCAAGCGCCTCCTGTGCTGCTTCACTGAGAAACGATTCATATGCTGTATGCAAAATGGCTTTAAACTGTTATATTCTTAAATCTCCTCGTGGCACAGGTAAAGTGGAAGACGCTTAAAATAGCTGCTATTACTATACACATGGGAGGAATGTTATATTCCAGTGTAAAAGCCCACATTCTGTTTTCTTTTTACGGTCGACTGCCGACTGTAAATACCTCTTCTTCTTCGTATTCCTAGACTTTCTGTCTTACAGTATACAGGAACTGAGAAACTCCTCTCGTAAAACACTGAAACTTAATAACAAACGTAGATGTACTGTGCTATGTCTTCAAACCCCCCCAGCGACGGTGTGAAGGAATACTGTATACCCGGTATATAAGCTGACGTCTTTTTTCTATAAATAAGCTACTGTTGCGAGTCGCCGTGCCAAGGGAGGGACGCTGGATCCTCAAACACACAGAGACACGGAGCGATGTGGTGTGTGTGTGTGAGGCGTTATAATAATGTGTTTAGTTGGTGTACAGATGATGATAATAATGCAATCCAAAGTTATGACTGTTACTGTTAACTGTACTTGCATGTTTGTGATACTGCATTCAGGAGTTTGAAAGAAAGTAAAAAAAAAAGATAAAGAAACAAGCAGGTGTCTTACTTAAATACTAGGGGTGTAATGATATAGCAGCGGCATTGAAAAATCGATTTTTAATTTCAAGAAATATAAGTTTATCAAAATGAAACTTTGACTAATATAATAATAATAATTTGACTAATCGTATCGTTTTGCAATGCAAATAATTGGCATCGAATCGGTTCGCTTTGCAGATAATCAATTGCAATATTATAACATTTTTGTGCATCAAATTTAGCATTTTATTTTGAAGAAAAAAGAAAGTGGTTTTAAAACAATGTCAAGGTATTTTAAATAATTACTACTGTAACTATCTAGTATCTACAACTTTGACTACTTCAAACCATTGAGCCGTGTTGGATCATATCGCTATAATGACTCAATATCGTCCATGTATCGTATCATCAACAATGTATCGTGAAACGTATCAAATCGCTGTTAAACTGTATCGTTACACCCCTATTAAATACCATACTAGTGTGTAGCTAGGTATTGTTTATATAAAACATGCAGTACTGCCGTTTGTATACAGAGTCGTGTGATCACTTGTGTCATGTTATGTCTACTACTGTACAACGCCAAGCCAAATGATAATAATAATACTACAGGATACTTGTTTATTTCTATGTCCACATAACACTGGATGTTCCGTATGTGTCTGTTCAGCTGTACTGTGTACGCACAATGGTGTTGAAACGTAAAGATGCATGATGTGGTAACATAATGCTTATGGAATATCAGTGTATACAAACACTGTTGCAGGACAGTGACGTGTAAATCTTGTTTCATTATATACTTTATATACTAGTTGTGGGAATTTGAAAAGGGCAAAAAAGAAAATTGCCAAATAAAGCGAGAACCAAACCATTCAACCCCAGTTGCTTTTTATTTTATTTTTTATTTTTATTTTTACATATTGGTGGTCTTGGACAAGAGTAGAGGCAAACTGATTCGACTTTTGTGTTCAATGTGTCTTCATGTTCGGAAGGAGTGAGTGCAATTCCTGGCACTGGCATTGCCGTCAGCATTGCAGCTATTCCGCAGTGGCTGCAACTGCCGACAATGCACTCTCTCTCTCTCAAGATTTTTACAATTTTGTTCCAGACATCCTGACTTCATTATAGGCAAAACAAGATTGTTTAAAAGGGACAACCATTTTTTTTTTTTACATTTTTCAAGATTACATGCCAAAAAGTTATTTTTTTAAACAAAATATCTGTGACTTTGTACTGCACCTTTCTGGCACTGCACCACGTAGCACACTGAGAAAAATATGAATAATTATCTGAGTTGTTGTTAGACGTATAAAAGGTATCAAAACACAACATTTATATGGTACATTTGATTGAGTTTTGATTTTCAAATTCCTGGTGGAACAACTTTTAAGTTTTCTAAGGTTTGAAAGATTTACAAGTGTCGGTCCACATTGCACATTAAACCTTGTGAGGTTTTGTAAATTATCGATTCGTTTTCGGAATAGTGGGTTCAATCCATGATGTGACCCAAGGGCTATTAGCAACACATCACAGCCTCCCAAAAGTGAATCACAAGCTTGACCCCATTAGGTCACAACAACAACAACACACTGCTTCAGAAGGTCTATAGGCCTGACAGTCACTCTATTCAAAGGGTTGTCAGCACTTGAGCATCGATGGATCCGTGTGGGCGAGCGGAAAAGAGGAGTGATTGGGATCTGTGTGTGCTGGAGACAGGCTGACAACGATTGAGATGTTATTGATGTTCCTGTCTGGGCAAGAGGGCGCTGTGTTGCGTGTGTGTGTCAGGGCCGGATGTATCATTTCCAATTGCGCAGAGGGGGCAGTTGAAAATGGAATGGGTACAGCTTCATCGCCCGTGGCGCGAAGCGACACGGGTGATGAAGCCGCACCCATACCATTTTCGTGTTACAGGACTTATATTAAGCAAGTAAAGCATCAATAATAACATCAGTTGTTGTTGAAGTTGCAACAGACACGCAGCATGGCATAAAGCTAAAGCTCTGACTTTACATTATTTCTGCTTTGGATTATGGAACGGTATTGGTTTAGTGGTACGACAATTGTAGTTAGTTAGAAGCACAGTGTTTGAAATCATTTTAATTCTAAGCACTTCAATTTAAAATGTGGGTTGTTTTTGCATGCCATCATGTCTGGTATAGGGCAGTCAGGGCATTTAGGGGGTCAGGGGGTCAGGGGGGCATGACCCCCCCCCCCCCCCCCCCCCCCTCCCCCATGTCCATGCCTAGATATCCGCCCTTGGTGTATATGTGTGGATCCAAGCAGACATGCATCAAGCTGAATAACGTTGCTGTCAGCGGCTGCCCACAAAGTGCTGTGTCAGTCTTAAGTGGTGAAGAGAGCAGGCACTGAACTCCCACCGGCTATCCAGCCCCTTTAAAGAGTGCGTGGGCTGGCAGGGGTTTCCAGATTAGGACCCGCGATCGCCGTATTAGGCCCCGACCGACACACACACAGCCGTCTCCCTGAGCTCGATCTCCGAGTCGAGATTGGGGGGAAGCTGAGAGCCTGCAAAAACATGGCAGCCAGCCAAGGACACCGGGACGATGTTTGAGATGTTGGAGGCAAGGTACGACGGCCTCTAACTGGATTAGCGCGCCATATTTCTCTCCCAAATCACATCAGGACAATTTGCCTGCTGAGAAGCCCAAGTAAAAGCTTACCTCGGCGTATTTATCCTATCACAACGCATTCCGCCTGACCAGGCCAATCAGATTTGTGGCAAAAGATGTCTCTGTTACATAGTAAAATGCCAGTGGATATGCTGGGTTCAGCCCCATGCTGCTGAGACCATAGTGCTCACAGGTACTACAGAAACAGTCTGATTCTATTTGTTTTCAATGTGCCAAATTGATATGTATTAAGATCCTTGAATCTCTTGATCTTAAATTAAGTCATAAGACCTGGTATACTGGGGTGTGCAAAATGGAGCCCTCTGAGAATATTCTGTCATCTTAAAGTATAGTGCAAGCACTTCTACTATGAACAGGATTTTGTAATCCTTCCTGCTCAGGTCCCTAGCTCCACTTTACTACACACAGGTGTGATTTTTTAAATGCATCATTTTTATTTTTTTTTAAACAATGCTTGCCATAAGTGGTTATTTTATAGCACTTCACTAACCATATACCAACAATTCCAATACTGTGATCAGGACTATAACGTGCAAAAACTGCTATTATTATGTCTGATCGGATGGGATGCAGGTGAATTGGGCACTAAGCGCAGAGAAGATCCGGTAAAACTTGACCCTCGGTCAGTCCCCACAACAAATCAAACTGGTTCTCTCAATTGCTCTCACTTCTGACCAAATTAGGCTTAGTTTTCCAGCTTGTTGACCAAAACATTGTCAGGTTGTAGATATTAGATTTTTTTGCATTTATTGATAGAAGTACAATAGATAGACAGAAAAGGCGAGAGAGATGTGGGGCGGGCGACTGCAAAATTTGCAGGGATCAGGACTTGAAACGCTCGACACACTGCCATGCTGGGATTACCAGTCAGGCACCGGACCCCTAAGCAGACCCAGGCCATGGTTAGGGTTTTTACGGTAGAAATGGGTGTTATAGTTGTAATGCAATGCATCAGATCATGGACTGTCCTGAGCGAGGGAGGCCCTCTGGCAGGGGCGGATATAACATTTCCCAATTGGGGGGGGCAGAAAAAAATGGTAAGGGGGCGGCTTCATGAAGCCGTCTCCTTATCATTTTCAGTAGTGTTTCAAATACTAATACAATTTATACTAATAATAAATATAAGCACCGAAATATCTTGGGTTTGTTTTGCATGCCATCATGTTTGGTGGGGCAGACTGGGCCTCGTCTCTCCATGCCTATGCCTAGATCCGCCCCTGCCCTCTGGGGCAGGGCGCAGGCAGGGGGGGTCCCCAGCTGTTGGCTCGGGGCCCGGTGAAAATCCCTGACCTATGGGGAGGAATGGCCGGCATGCACGGTGCTGTGGGACTGGCTAGGGGACACAGGGATACAGGGATACAGGCCTCAGTTAAACTCCACGCCAATGTCATTCAGACAAAACGCACAACTACACACTGCTGGCTCGTTAATCACCACATCTAATGGAATAGATATGGTTGTCTTTGACCACTTTGGCATCCCTGTTTGTTTCAAAACAGTCAGTGAGAACAAACCAATTGATTATGGGTCACGAGTTCAATAAAAATCTCATTTTCTGGCCCGGTCGGATGGTTAACTCAACCCAAACCGTCCAGGAATCTATAGGCTGCTGGAACAGCTGCAGGTTCAACTCATGATCCCCAACAGTCTTTGCCATATGTCGCCCCCATTTCCTGTCAGACTACTTTTCATCTAACTATAAATCACCACGGGTTTGTGTGTGTGTGTGTGTGTGTGTGTGTGTGTGGTTGCAATGCATGTAACTCGAGAACCATTTGCCCCACACCAAAGTCGACACACATGTCCCACACCCCGGCAGGGAGTGCAGTGCCCAGCCTCGAGTCTGTAGGACACACCGTTGTTCAGAAACACCACAAAAGGCTCTGCAGGGTCCCTGCAATTGATTACTTAACCAGTCCAGTTTTTCCACGGTGAGTTTGCAGCACTCTCAGACACTGGCAGACAGGCAGATACAGACATCTCCATATACAGTGGGCACAAAATAAGACTTTTAAAAAAGGAAAATAGGCAAGCTCACAAAGCGACACAATGTGTAAGATCAGCTATTTTCCCTAGTTCGCGACCAGTGAACCGTCACGGCCGTCGGTCGGAAAACTGTCCCCTACTAAGCCCAACTGCAGTAAAACCTATGACCAACCCAACCGTAACCCTCGACCGTTATGCAAATGGTCGCAACCATTATGCACAACAGCCTTGATGTACAGTATATGTCTTGGCTATAAGCTACAGCATGAGACTGTTCCAAGAATGCAGTGTTTGTGGTGCATTTATTCACCTCCAACGTTGTCACTACAGTCAATCCAACAGAAAGGCTTAGGCATACTTCCAAATTAATTTCATTAGATTTAATTACATAAAAATCAAATGGTATCTTATGTACATCGATATAGAAAAAAACAAAACAATTAAGATACATTGGCATATTGTCAGGATTTTACTTAAGGGATAGATTTTTTTTTATATATATATAAAAAAAAGTTTAAGGTGAAAGCTCTATATAACTATAAACAGTGCTATACAGTTTTGTAACAGCTCTTTAGTAAACATTAAATACACATTTCAACATCAATGTTATCCAATCCATCCCATAAAGATCAATTATCAGCATTAATTCTCAGTTTGAGTTCCAATCTTGCCTGTGTGTTGTTTCTTTACATCCAGTTTCAGCCGTTTATCCTGCATGAGTTCCTTTCTCACAATTGGACGAGTCGGTTACCCTGATATGAACGATTATTTTCCATCTACCCCCCAGCCTGAGTTCCAGCCGGATTTGCTGCGTTTCGCGCATTTGAAACGTCACAACCCATAGGTAGGCGGGCATAGGCAGCAGAGAACTCTGATTGGTCCGTTTGTTTGAGGGGGGAAAACACTAGTTCATGTTTGAACAGCATCCACTCAGAAACAACGTGGCAATGCAACAGGTGATGTCCAATGCTAATCTAAGAAGGCTAGGAAGGGAAGTAGGAAGTCCACATTGATCCATGGAATGAAACAGACATGCGCAGTAAGTAAGTAAGTAGCCTTGCCAGGCCATGATGTCAGAGAGCCCAGCTGAGCCATTGAGGCCCATATAGGTCAGGAGCCTATCTCCTGTTTCTGTAGCATGAGGCAGCTTGATGTACAAGTACACCCCCTGGACATGACGCTAGTACATCGCAGGACTTACCCCCAATCCATCCCTTGATGCTGAGTGCCAACAGGGAGGCATTTGGGTCCCATTTTTAGAGTCTTTGGTATGACCCGGCCGGGAATCGAACCCCGACCTCCCAGTCTCAGGGCGGACACTCTAACACAAGCCACTGAGCTGTGCGCAGTACAGACCAAGAATTTTGACGCTGGCAAACTGTACTGCCATGTCAGTTTCCTGCCATGGATCAATGTGGACGCCACCATGGGAGTCTCCACCTACTTCCCTTCCTAGACTTCTATAGATTAGCCTTGGTGATGTCAGGGAAGTGCGAGTCAAAACAGAATCTGGCCAGAGTGATGGGAAGTGACATTTCAGTTGTGCAGAACGGTGCAAAGCAGCTGAAAATCCAGCTAGAGAAGACGCCCCGTCACTGAACCAAAGTCTAGCTCTCTGTGGCAACAATCCATATATAGTTACGATGTACTTACAGCTAATACTTTGTTTTTAAACAAAATAATGTTACTTATCACCTCACCTTTTTAACATTTGGAATAACACTTAACCTGCAGAAGAAGGCTTGTGACAACAATCAATTATTTGAAGGGGAATTCTACCCGTTTTCAAACTTTACTATGTCAAATATACCTCAGAGAGATCCTCTAGTTTGCTAGAAATGGAGGTCTAAAGAAATCATTAACATGGTGAAACAAAACTTGATGATATCAAGTTGTTTCACCATTTGATTATTTTTCATTTAGGACCCGCTAGGGTCCATTTGGTTCACGTTTGTAAGCGGGTGGAATTCCCCTATAAATGCAGTGAGTCTCTCAACCTGTGGTCCGGGCCCACCACGGGACCCCCTGTGAGGATTTTTATTGACTAAATTCAGGCGGTTGGCCTTCTTCCCTCAGAGTTTGAGGCACTCGTTTTCATCAATGCAGCATCCCGCTGCCCCCCCTGCATTAAGTGCAAATTCAAAACAGCGGTGTATGGCACACAGGGATGTTGAGTGATATCCAACAACCGCTTCCAAAACGCCAACACTTCACCTGCAAGGCATTTCTCGACAGAAGGTAGCTCTTTGCATGTCTAATTATCTATGGTGAACTTTTATGAAACCAACGCTTGTCAGGCTAATCCTAAACTTTTCAAACAGCTGCAGTGTTGGGGAGTTTGACTTCAAACAATCAGTTCAGGGACAGATTACCCACGCACGAAAATGTCATGCGCAAGTTGCACGCGGGCCCTGCAAAAAATTACCTGTTTTTAAAATCAACTTTTTGACCTACATTTAAAGTCAATGGTCAATGAAGCGCCCCCCGGAGCCCTTTTCAGGGCGTGAAACCAAATAGGTAAGGTATCGCCACTCCATCAATGTCCCTGAAGGGCCCCTGAGAGCCAGTGGCCCTGCATGGCCACACCGCATTGACCCAATGGCTAATCTGTCCCTGAATCAGATTGGTCTTTTCTGTTTGGATGTCAATAGCAGTAAATTGCAACCTCACACTCTGACAATTACTTAATGAAAGATGGCCATGGTCTGCAAACTAGGACTAGGAAGGCAATAAAAAACATTGAAATAAAAAAAAAATGTAGAAAAAAAAAGCGCGATGGATTGCAAACGGCAGCAGCTGCCGCATGCCAGTCAAAAGTGGCAAAAAGGCGCCAATGCTTTCAGGATTTTTAGTGGTCCTCCTGTCCCAGAACAAAGTTGAGGACCACCAACACCGTAAAAAAATTGTGGAATATTCGTGAGTTTAAGATCCCTCCGATATGTGAACGTACAACGCCACTAGCGAATGACTTGTGACGGTCAGAGTCAGTCCTCTGGTGCGACATGAAACCAGAGATGCCAGTGGAAGGGGGTGGATCCCATCGGCGCCGCCTTTTTTCTCTCAACTAAATGGGTTTTCTGTGGCGACTGCGACGGAGCAACGCCTACTTCCTCGTCATAAACAAGTCGCAGGGAGGAAAAAAAAAGTCCCTAAAAACTTCAAAAAAAAAAAAAAAAAAAAAATAACTACAGGAAAAAAAAAAAAGAAAAAAAAAACTACTAAATTGGCATTTGTTCAAAAAACCCGAAAAAAAAAAAAACCGCCGTTGTTCGAATGGCTCAGTGTGATTCTGTGGCAAAACAAAAAAAAAAAAAAATAAAACACAGTACCTAAAAAAAAAAGGCATCTAGATTACAAAAAAAAAAGCAAAAAAAAAGTGTCAAAAAAAAAGCCGAAAAAACAAAAAAAAAAAAAAAATAAAAAAAAAAAAAAAAAAAAAAAAAAAAAAAAATAAAAAAAAAAAAAAAAAAAAAAAAAAAAAAAAAAAAAATAAAAAAAAAAAAAAAAAAAAAAAAAAAAAAAAAAAAAAAAAAAAAAAAAAAAAAAAAAAAAAAAAAAAAAAAAAAAAAAAAAAAAAAAAAAAAAAAAAAAAAAAAAAAAAAAAAATAAAAAAAAAAAAAAAAAAAAAAAAAAAAAAAAAAAAAAAAAAAAAAAAAAAAAAAAAAAAAAAAAAAAAAAAAAAAAAAAAAAAAAAAAAAAAAAAAAAAAAAAAAAAAAAAAAAAAAAAAAAAAAAAAAAAAAAAAAAAAAAAAAAAAAAAAAAAAAAAAAAAAAAAAAAAAAAAAAAAAAAAAAAAAAAAAAAAAAAAAAAAAAAAAAAAAAAAAAAAAAAAAAAAAAAAAAAAAAAAAAAAAAAAAAAAAAAAAAAAAAAAAAAAAAATAAAAAAAAAAAAAAAAAAAAAAAAAAAAAAAAAAAAAAAAAAAAAAAAAAAAAAAAAAAAAAAAAAAAAAAAAAAAAAAAAAAAAAAAAAAAAAAAAAAAAAAAAAAAAAAAAAAAAAAAAAAAAAAAAAAAAAAAAAAAAAAAAAAAAAAAAAAAAAAAAAAAAAAAAAAAAAAAAAAAAAAAAAAAAAAAAAAAAAAAAAAAAAAAAAAAAAAAAAAAAAAAAAAAAAAAAAAAAAAAAAAAAAAAAAAAAAAAAAAAAAAAAAAAAAAAAAAAAAAAAAAAAAAAAAAAAAAAAAAAAAAAAAAAAAAAAAAAAAAAAAAAAAAAAAAAAAAAAAAAAAAAAAAAAAAAAAAAAAAAAAAAAAAAAAAAAAAAAAATAAAAAAAAAAAAAAAAAAAAAAAAAAAAAAAAAAAAAAAAAAAAAAAAAAAAAAAAAAAAAAAAAAAAAAAAAAAAAAAAAAAAAAAAAAAAAAAAAAAAAAAAAAAAAAAAAAAAAAAATAAAAAAAAAAAAAAAAAAAAAAAAAAAAAAAAAAAAAAAAAAAAAAAAAAAAAAAAAAAAAAAAAAAAAAAAAAAAAAAAAAAAAAAAAAAAAAAAAAAAAAAAAAAAAAAAAAAAAAAAAAAAAAAAAAAAAAAAAAAAAAAAAAAAAAAAAAAAAAAAAAAAAAAAAAAAAAAAAAAAAAAAAAAAAAAAAAAAAAAAAAAAAAAAAAAAAAAAAAAAAAAAAAAAAAAAAAAAAAAAAAAAAAAAAAAAAAAAAAAAAAAAAAAAAAAAAAAAAAAAAAAAAAAAAAAAAAAAAAAAAAAAAAAAAAAAAAAAAAAAAAAAAAAAAAAAAAAAAAAAAAAAAAAAAAAAAAAAAAAAAAAAAAAAAAAAAAAAAAAAAAAAAAAAAAAAAAAAAAAAAAAAAAAAAAAAAAAAAAAAAAAAAAAAAAAAATAAAAAAAAAAAAAAAAAAAAAAAAAAAAAA
Organism: Benthosema pterotum; assembly: GCA_039105355.1. Classification (NCBI taxonomy): domain Eukaryota; kingdom Metazoa; phylum Chordata; class Actinopteri; order Myctophiformes; family Myctophidae; genus Benthosema; species Benthosema pterotum. The sequence goes on along the minus strand of CM076967.1, from coordinate 10,307,504 downwards.
AAAAAAAAAAAAAAAAAAAAAAAAAAAAAAAAAAAAAAAAAAAAAAAAAAAAAAAAAAAAAAAAAAAAAAAAAAAAAAAAAAAAAAAAAAAAAAAAAAAAAAAAAAAAAAAAAAAAAAAAAAAAAAAAAAAAAAAAAAAAAAAAAAAAAAAAAAAAAAAAAAAAAAAAAAAAAAAAAAAAAAAAAAAAAAAAAAAAAAAAAAAAAAAAAAAAAAAAAAAAAAAAAAAAAAAAAAAAAAAAAAAAAAAAAAAAAAAAAAAAAAAAAAAAAAAAAAAAAAAAAAAAATAAAAAAAAAAAAAAAAAAAAAAAAAAAAAAAAAAAAAAAAAAAAAAAAAAAAAAAAAAAAAAAAAAAAAAAAAAAAAAAAAAAAAAAAAAAAAAAAAAAAAAAAAAAAAAAAAAAAAAAAAAAAAAAAAAAAAAAAAAAAAAAAAAAAAAAAAAAAAAAAAAAAAAAAAAAAAAAAAAAAAAAAAAAAAAAAAAAAAAAAAAAAAAAAAAAAAAAAAAAAAAAAAAAAAAAAAAAAAAAAAAAAAAAAAAAAAAAAAAAAAAAAAAAAAAAAAAAAAAAAAAAAAAAAAAAAAAAAAAAAAAAAAAAAAAAAAAAAAAAAAAAAAAAAAAAAAAAAAAAAAAAAAAAAAAAAAAAAAAAAAAAAAAAAAAAAAAAAAAAAAAAAAAAAAAAAAAAAAAAAAAAAAAAAAAAAAAAAAAAAAAAAAAAAAAAAAAAAAAAAAAAAAAAAAAAAAAAAAAAAAAAAAAAAAAAAAAAAAAAAAAAAAAAAAAAAAAAAAAAAAAAAAAAAAAAAAAAAAAAAAAAAAAAAAAAAAAAAAAAAAAAAAAAAAAAAAAAAAAAAAAAAAAAAAAAAAAAAAAAAAAAAAAAAAAAAAAAAAAAAAAAAAAAAAAAAAAAAAAAAAAAAAAAAAAAAAAAAAAAAAAAAAAAAAAAAAAAAAAAAAAAAAAAAAAAAAAAAAAAAAAAAAAAAAAAAAAAAAAAAAAAAAAAAAAAAAAAAAAAAAAAAAAAAAAAAAAAAAAAATAAAAAAAAAAAAAAAAAAAAAAAAAAAAAAAAAAAAAAAAAAAAAAAAAAAAAAAAAAAAAAAAAAAAAAAAAAAAAAAAAAAAAAAAAAAAAAAAAAAAAAAAAAAAAAAAAAAAAAAAAAAAAAAAAAAAAAAAAAAAAAAAAAAAAAAAAAAAAAAAAAAAAAAAAAAAAAAAAAAAAAAAAAAAAAAAAAAAAAAAAATAAAAAAAAAAAAAAAAAAAAAAAAAAAAAAAAAAAAAAAAAAAAAAAAAAAAAAAAAAAAAAAAAAAAAAAAAAAAAAAAAAAAAAAAAAAAAAAAAAAAAAAAAAAAAAAAAAAAAAAAAAAAAAAAAAAAAAAAAAAAAAAAAAAAAAAAAAAAAAAAAAAAAAAAAAAAAAAAAAAAAAAAAAAAAAAAAAAAAAAAAAAAAAAAAAAAAAAAAAAAAAAAAAAAAAAAAAAAAAAAAAAAAAAAAAAAAAAAAAAAAAAAAAAAAAAAAAAAAAAAAAAAAAAAAAAAAAAAAAAAAAAAAAAAAAAAAAAAAAAAAAAAAAAAAAAAAAAAAAAAAAAAAAAAAAAAAAAAAAAAAAAAAAAAAAAAAAAAAAAAAAAAAAAAAAAAAAAAAAAAAAAAAAAAAAAAAAAAAAAAAAAAAAAAAAAAAAAAAAAAAAAAAAAAAAAAAAAAAAAAAAAAAAAAAAAAAAAAAAAAAAAAAAAAAAAAAAAAAAAAAAAAAAAAAAAAAAAAAAAAAAAAAAAAAAAAAAAAAAAAAAAAAAAAAAAAAAAAAAAAAAAAAAAAAAAAAAAAAAAAAAAAAAAAAAAAAAAAAAAAAAAAAAAAAAAAAAAAAAAAAAAAAAAAAAAAAAAAAAAAAAAAAAAAAAAAAAAAAAAAAAAAAAAAAAAAAAAAAAAAAAAAAAAAAAAAAAAAAAAAAAAAAAAAAAAAAAAAAAAAAAAAAAAAAAAAAAAAAAAAAAAAAAAAAAAAAAAAAAAAAAAAAAAAAAAAAAAAAAAAAAAAAAAAAAAAAAAAAAAAAAAAAAAAAAAAAAAAAAAAAAAAAAAAAAAAAAAAAAAAAAAAAAAAAAAAAAAAAAAAAAAAAAAAAAAAAAAAAAAAAAAAAAAAAAAAAAAAAAAAAAAAAAAAAAAAAAAAAAAAAAAAAAAAAAAAAAAAAAAAAAAAAAAAAAAAAAAAAAAAAAAAAAAAAAAAAAAAAAAAAAAAAAAAAAAAAAAAAAAAAAAAAAAAAAAAAAAAAAAAAAAAAAAAAAAAAAAAAAAAAAAAAAAAAAAAAAAAAAAAAAAAAAAAAAAAAAAAAAAAAAAAAAAAAAAAAAAAAAAAAAAAAAAAAAAAAAAAAAAAAAAAAAAAAAAAAAAAAAAAAAAAAAAAAAAAAAAAAAAAAAAAAAAAAAAAAAAAAAAAAAAAAAAAAAAAAAAAAAAAAAAAAAAAAAAAAAAAAAAAAAAAAAAAAAAAAAAAAAAAAAAAAAAAAAAAAAAAAAAAAAAAAAAAAAAAAAAAAAAAAAAAAAAAAAAAAAAAAAAAAAAAAAAAAAAAAAAAAAAAAAAAAAAAAAAAAAAAAAAAAAAAAAAAAAAAAAAAAAAAAAAAAAAAAAAAAAAAAAAAAAAAAAAAAAAAAAAAAAAAAAAAAAAAAAAAAAAAAAAAAAAAAAAAAAAAAAAAAAAAAAAAAAAAAAAAAAAAAAAAAAAAAAAAAAAAAAAAAAAAAAAAAAAAAAAAAAAAAAAAAAAAAAAAAAAAAAAAAAAAAAAAAAAAAAAAAAAAAAAAAAAAAAAAAAAAAAAAAAAAAAAAAAAAAAAAAAAAAAAAAAAAAAAAAAAAAAAAAAAAAAAAAAAAAAAAAAAAAAAAAAAAAAAAAAAAAAAAAAAAAAAAAAAAAAAAAAAAAAAAAAAAAAAAAAAAAAAAAAAAAAAAAAAAAAAAAAAAAAAAAAAAAAAAAAAAAAAAAAAAAAAAAAAAAAAAAAAAAAAAAAAAAAAAAAAAAAAAAAAAAAAAAAAAAAAAAAAAAAAAAAAAAAAAAAAAAAAAAAAAAAAAAAAAAAAAAAAAAAAAAAAAAAAAAAAAAAAAAAAAAAAAAAAAAAAAAAAAAAAAAAAAAAAAAAAAAAAAAAAAAAAAAAAAAAAAAAAAAAAAAAAAAAAAAAAAAAAAAAAAAAAAAAAAAAAAAAAAAAAAAAAAAAAAAAAAAAAAAAAAAAAAAAAAAAAAAAAAAAAAAAAAAAAAAAAAAAAAAAAAAAAAAAAAAAAAAAAAAAAAAAAAAAAAAAAAAAAAAAAAAAAAAAAAAAAAAAAAAAAAAAAAAAAAAAAAAAAAAAAAAAAAAAAAAAAAAAAAAAAAAAAAAAAAAAAAAAAAAAAAAAAAAAAAAAAAAAAAAAAAAAAAAAAAAAAAAAAAAAAAAAAAAAAAAAAAAAAAAAAAAAAAAAAAAAAAAAAAAAAAAAAAAAAAAAAAAAAAAAAAAAAAAAAAAAAAAAAAAAAAAAAAAAAAAAAAAAAAAAAAAAAAAAAAAAAAAAAAAAAAAAAAAAAAAAAAAAAAAAAAAAAAAAAAAAAAAAAAAAAAAAAAAAAAAAAAAAAAAAAAAAAAAAAAAAAAAAAAAAAAAAAAAAAAAAAAAAAAAAAAAAAAAAAAAAAAAAAAAAAAAAAAAAAAAAAAAAAAAAAAAAAAAAAAAAAAAAAAAAAAAAAAAAAAAAAAAAAAAAAAAAAAAAAAAAAAAAAAAAAAAAAAAAAAAAAAAAAAAAAAAAAAAAAAAAAAAAAAAAAAAAAAAAAAAAAAAAAAAAAAAAAAAAAAAAAAAAAAAAAAAAAAAAAAAAAAAAAAAAAAAAAAAAAAAAAAAAAAAAAAAAAAAAAAAAAAAAAAAAAAAAAAAAAAAAAAAAAAAAAAAAAAAAAAAAAAAAAAAAAAAAAAAAAAAAAAAAAAAAAAAAAAAAAAAAAAAAAAAAAAAAAAAAAAAAAAAAAAAAAAAAAAAAAAAAAAAAAAAAAAAAAAAAAAAAAAAAAAAAAAAAAAAAAAAAAAAAAAAAAAAAAAAAAAAAAAAAAAAAAAAAAAAAAAAAAAAAAAAAAAAAAAAAAAAAAAAAAAAAAAAAAAAAAAAAAAAAAAAAAAAAAAAAAAAAAAAAAAAAAAAAAAAAAAAAAAAAAAAAAAAAAAAAAAAAAAAAAAAAAAAAAAAAAAAAAAAAAAAAAAAAAAAAAAAAAAAAAAAAAAAAAAAAAAAAAAAAAAAAAAAAAAAAAAAAAAAAAAAAAAAAAAAAAAAAAAAAAAAAAAAAAAAAAAAAAAAAAAAAAAAAAAAAAAAAAAAAAAAAAAAAAAAAAAAAAAAAAAAAAAAAAAAAAAAAAAAAAAAAAAAAAAAAAAAAAAAAAAAAAAAAAAAAAAAAAAAAAAAAAAAAAAAAAAAAAAAAAAAAAAAAAAAAAAAAAAAAAAAAAAAAAAAAAAAAAAAAAAAAAAAAAAAAAAAAAAAAAAAAAAAAAAAAAAAAAAAAAAAAAAAAAAAAAAAAAAAAAAAAAAAAAAAAAAAAAAAAAAAAAAAAAAAAAAAAAAAAAAAAAAAAAAAAAAAAAAAAAAAAAAAAAAAAAAAAAAAAAAAAAAAAAAAAAAAAAAAAAAAAAAAAAAAAAAAAAAAAAAAAAAAAAAAAAAAAAAAAAAAAAAAAAAAAAAAAAAAAAAAAAAAAAAAAAAAAAAAAAAAAAAAAAAAAAAAAAAAAAAAAAAAAAAAAAAAAAAAAAAAAAAAAAAAAAAAAAAAAAAAAAAAAAAAAAAAAAAAAAAAAAAAAAAAAAAAAAAAAAAAAAAAAAAAAAAAAAAAAAAAAAAAAAAAAAAAAAAAAAAAAAAAAAAAAAAAAAAAAAAAAAAAAAAAAAAAAAAAAAAAAAAAAAAAAAAAAAAAAAAAAAAAAAAAAAAAAAAAAAAAAAAAAAAAAAAAAAAAAAAAAAAAAAAAAAAAAAAAAAAAAAAAAAAAAAAAAAAAAAAAAAAAAAAAAAAAAAAAAAAAAAAAAAAAAAAAAAAAAAAAAAAAAAAAAAAAAAAAAAAAAAAAAAAAAAAAAAAAAAAAAAAAAAAAAAAAAAAAAAAAAAAAAAAAAAAAAAAAAAAAAAAAAAAAAAAAAAAAAAAAAAAAAAAAAAAAAAAAAAAAAAAAAAAAAAAAAAAAAAAAAAAAAAAAAAAAAAAAAAAAAAAAAAAAAAAAAAAAAAAAAAAAAAAAAAAAAAAAAAAAAAAAAAAAAAAAAAAAAAAAAAAAAAAAAAAAAAAAAAAAAAAAAAAAAAAAAAAAAAAAAAAAAAAAAAAAAAAAAAAAAAAAAAAAAAAAAAAAAAAAAAAAAAAAAAAAAAAAAAAAAAAAAAAAAAAAAAAAAAAAAAAAAAAAAAAAAAAAAAAAAAAAAAAAAAAAAAAAAAAAAAAAAAAAAAAAAAAAAAAAAAAAAAAAAAAAAAAAAAAAAAAAAAAAAAAAAAAAAAAAAAAAAAAAAAAAAAAAAAAAAAAAAAAAAAAAAAAAAAAAAAAAAAAAAAAAAAAAAAAAAAAAAAAAAAAAAAAAAAAAAAAAAAAAAAAAAAAAAAAAAAAAAAAAAAAAAAAAAAAAAAAAAAAAAAAAAAAAAAAAAAAAAAAAAAAAAAAAAAAAAAAAAAAAAAAAAAAAAAAAAAAAAAAAAAAAAAAAAAAAAAAAAAAAAAAAAAAAAAAAAAAAAAAAAAAAAAAAAAAAAAAAAAAAAAAAAAAAAAAAAAAAAAAAAAAAAAAAAAAAAAAAAAAAAAAAAAAAAAAAAAAAAAAAAAAAAAAAAAAAAAAAAAAAAAAAAAAAAAAAAAAAAAAAAAAAAAAAAAAAAAAAAAAAAAAAAAAAAAAAAAAAAAAAAAAAAAAAAAAAAAAAAAAAAAAAAAAAAAAAAAAAAAAAAAAAAAAAAAAAAAAAAAAAAAAAAAAAAAAAAAAAAAAAAAAAAAAAAAAAAAAAAAAAAAAAAAAAAAAAAAAAAAAAAAAAAAAAAAAAAAAAAAAAAAAAAAAAAAAAAAAAAAAAAAAAAAAAAAAAAAAAAAAAAAAAAAAAAAAAAAAAAAAAAAAAAAAAAAAAAAAAAAAAAAAAAAAAAAAAAAAAAAAAAAAAAAAAAAAAAAAAAAAAAAAAAAAAAAAAAAAAAAAAAAAAAAAAAAAAAAAAAAAAAAAAAAAAAAAAAAAAAAAAAAAAAAAAAAAAAAAAAAAAAAAAAAAAAAAAAAAAAAAAAAAAAAAAAAAAAAAAAAAAAAAAAAAAAAAAAAAAAAAAAAAAAAAAAAAAAAAAAAAAAAAAAAAAAAAAAAAAAAAAAAAAAAAAAAAAAAAAAAAAAAAAAAAAAAAAAAAAAAAAAAAAAAAAAAAAAAAAAAAAAAAAAAAAAAAAAAAAAAAAAAAAAAAAAAAAAAAAAAAAAAAAAAAAAAAAAAAAAAAAAAAAAAAAAAAAAAAAAAAAAAAAAAAAAAAAAAAAAAAAAAAAAAAAAAAAAAAAAAAAAAAAAAAAAAAAAAAAAAAAAAAAAAAAAAAAAAAAAAAAAAAAAAAAAAAAAAAAAAAAAAAAAAAAAAAAAAAAAAAAAAAAAAAAAAAAAAAAAAAAAAAAAAAAAAAAAAAAAAAAAAAAAAAAAAAAAAAAAAAAAAAAAAAAAAAAAAAAAAAAAAAAAAAAAAAAAAAAAAAAAAAAAAAAAAAAAAAAAAAAAAAAAAAAAAAAAAAAAAAAAAAAAAAAAAAAAAAAAAAAAAAAAAAAAAAAAAAAAAAAAAAAAAAAAAAAAAAAAAAAAAAAAAAAAAAAAAAAAAAAAAAAAAAAAAAAAAAAAAAAAAAAAAAAAAAAAAAAAAAAAAAAAAAAAAAAAAAAAAAAAAAAAAAAAAAAAAAAAAAAAAAAAAAAAAAAAAAAAAAAAAAAAAAAAAAAAAAAAAAAAAAAAAAAAAAAAAAAAAAAAAAAAAAAAAAAAAAAAAAAAAAAAAAAAAAAAAAAAAAAAAAAAAAAAAAAAAAAAAAAAAAAAAAAAAAAAAAAAAAAAAAAAAAAAAAAAAAAAAAAAAAAAAAAAAAAAAAAAAAAAAAAAAAAAAAAAAAAAAAAAAAAAAAAAAAAAAAAAAAAAAAAAAAAAAAAAAAAAAAAAAAAAAAAAAAAAAAAAAAAAAAAAAAAAAAAAAAAAAAAAAAAAAAAAAAAAAAAAAAAAAAAAAAAAAAAAAAAAAAAAAAAAAAAAAAAAAAAAAAAAAAAAAAAAAAAAAAAAAAAAAAAAAAAAAAAAAAAAAAAAAAAAAAAAAAAAAAAAAAAAAAAAAAAAAAAAAAAAAAAAAAAAAAAAAAAAAAAAAAAAAAAAAAAAAAAAAAAAAAAAAAAAAAAAAAAAAAAAAAAAAAAAAAAAAAAAAAAAAAAAAAAAAAAAAAAAAAAAAAAAAAAAAAAAAAAAAAAAAAAAAAAAAAAAAAAAAAAAAAAAAAAAAAAAAAAAAAAAAAAAAAAAAAAAAAAAAAAAAAAAAAAAAAAAAAAAAAAAAAAAAAAAAAAAAAAAAAAAAAAAAAAAAAAAAAAAAAAAAAAAAAAAAAAAAAAAAAAAAAAAAAAAAAAAAAAAAAAAAAAAAAAAAAAAAAAAAAAAAAAAAAAAAAAAAAAAAAAAAAAAAAAAAAAAAAAAAAAAAAAAAAAAAAAAAAAAAAAAAAAAAAAAAAAAAAAAAAAAAAAAAAAAAAAAAAAAAAAAAAAAAAAAAAAAAAAAAAAAAAAAAAAAAAAAAAAAAAAAAAAAAAAAAAAAAAAAAAAAAAAAAAAAAAAAAAAAAAAAAAAAAAAAAAAAAAAAAAAAAAAAAAAAAAAAAAAAAAAAAAAAAAAAAAAAAAAAAAAAAAAAAAAAAAAAAAAAAAAAAAAAAAAAAAAAAAAAAAAAAAAAAAAAAAAAAAAAAAAAAAAAAAAAAAAAAAAAAAAAAAAAAAAAAAAAAAAAAAAAAAAAAAAAAAAAAAAAAAAAAAAAAAAAAAAAAAAAAAAAAAAAAAAAAAAAAAAAAAAAAAAAAAAAAAAAAAAAAAAAAAAAAAAAAAAAAAAAAAAAAAAAAAAAAAAAAAAAAAAAAAAAAAAAAAAAAAAAAAAAAAAAAAAAAAAAAAAAAAAAAAAAAAAAAAAAAAAAAAAAAAAAAAAAAAAAAAAAAAAAAAAAAAAAAAAAAAAAAAAAAAAAAAAAAAAAAAAAAAAAAAAAAAAAAAAAAAAAAAAAAAAAAAAAAAAAAAAAAAAAAAAAAAAAAAAAAAAAAAAAAAAAAAAAAAAAAAAAAAAAAAAAAAAAAAAAAAAAAAAAAAAAAAAAAAAAAAAAAAAAAAAAAAAAAAAAAAAAAAAAAAAAAAAAAAAAAAAAAAAAAAAAAAAAAAAAAAAAAAAAAAAAAAAAAAAAAAAAAAAAAAAAAAAAAAAAAAAAAAAAAAAAAAAAAAAAAAAAAAAAAAAAAAAAAAAAAAAAAAAAAAAAAAAAAAAAAAAAAAAAAAAAAAAAAAAAAAAAAAAAAAAAAAAAAAAAAAAAAAAAAAAAAAAAAAAAAAAAAAAAAAAAAAAAAAAAAAAAAAAAAAAAAAAAAAAAAAAAAAAAAAAAAAAAAAAAAAAAAAAAAAAAAAAAAAAAAAAAAAAAAAAAAAAAAAAAAAAAAAAAAAAAAAAAAAAAAAAAAAAAAAAAAAAAAAAAAAAAAAAAAAAAAAAAAAAAAAAAAAAAAAAAAAAAAAAAAAAAAAAAAAAAAAAAAAAAAAAAAAAAAAAAAAAAAAAAAAAAAAAAAAAAAAAAAAAAAAAAAAAAAAAAAAAAAAAAAAAAAAAAAAAAAAAAAAAAAAAAAAAAAAAAAAAAAAAAAAAAAAAAAAAAAAAAAAAAAAAAAAAAAAAAAAAAAAAAAAAAAAAAAAAAAAAAAAAAAAAAAAAAAAAAAAAAAAAAAAAAAAAAAAAAAAAAAAAAAAAAAAAAAAAAAAAAAAAAAAAAAAAAAAAAAAAAAAAAAAAAAAAAAAAAAAAAAAAAAAAAAAAAAAAAAAAAAAAAAAAAAAAAAAAAAAAAAAAAAAAAAAAAAAAAAAAAAAAAAAAAAAAAAAAAAAAAAAAAAAAAAAAAAAAAAAAAAAAAAAAAAAAAAAAAAAAAAAAAAAAAAAAAAAAAAAAAAAAAAAAAAAAAAAAAAAAAAAAAAAAAAAAAAAAAAAAAAAAAAAAAAAAAAAAAAAAAAAAAAAAAAAAAAAAAAAAAAAAAAAAAAAAAAAAAAAAAAAAAAAAAAAAAAAAAAAAAAAAAAAAAAAAAAAAAAAAAAAAAAAAAAAAAAAAAAAAAAAAAAAAAAAAAAAAAAAAAAAAAAAAAAAAAAAAAAAAAAAAAAAAAAAAAAAAAAAAAAAAAAAAAAAAAAAAAAAAAAAAAAAAAAAAAAAAAAAAAAAAAAAAAAAAAAAAAAAAAAAAAAAAAAAAAAAAAAAAAAAAAAAAAAAAAAAAAAAAAAAAAAAAAAAAAAAAAAAAAAAAAAAAAAAAAAAAAAAAAAAAAAAAAAAAAAAAAAAAAAAAAAAAAAAAAAAAAAAAAAAAAAAAAAAAAAAAAAAAAAAAAAAAAAAAAAAAAAAAAAAAAAAAAAAAAAAAAAAAAAAAAAAAAAAAAAAAAAAAAAAAAAAAAAAAAAAAAAAAAAAAAAAAAAAAAAAAAAAAAAAAAAAAAAAAAAAAAAAAAAAAAAAAAAAAAAAAAAAAAAAAAAAAAAAAAAAAAAAAAAAAAAAAAAAAAAAAAAAAAAAAAAAAAAAAAAAAAAAAAAAAAAAAAAAAAAAAAAAAAAAAAAAAAAAAAAAAAAAAAAAAAAAAAAAAAAAAAAAAAAAAAAAAAAAAAAAAAAAAAAAAAAAAAAAAAAAAAAAAAAAAAAAAAAAAAAAAAAAAAAAAAAAAAAAAAAAAAAAAAAAAAAAAAAAAAAAAAAAAAAAAAAAAAAAAAAAAAAAAAAAAAAAAAAAAAAAAAAAAAAAAAAAAAAAAAAAAAAAAAAAAAAAAAAAAAAAAAAAAAAAAAAAAAAAAAAAAAAAAAAAAAAAAAAAAAAAAAAAAAAAAAAAAAAAAAAAAAAAAAAAAAAAAAAAAAAAAAAAAAAAAAAAAAAAAAAAAAAAAAAAAAAAAAAAAAAAAAAAAAAAAAAAAAAAAAAAAAAAAAAAAAAAAAAAAAAAAAAAAAAAAAAAAAAAAAAAAAAAAAAAAAAAAAAAAAAAAAAAAAAAAAAAAAAAAAAAAAAAAAAAAAAAAAAAAAAAAAAAAAAAAAAAAAAAAAAAAAAAAAAAAAAAAAAAAAAAAAAAAAAAAAAAAAAAAAAAAAAAAAAAAAAAAAAAAAAAAAAAAAAAAAAAAAAAAAAAAAAAAAAAAAAAAAAAAAAAAA
>CM076967.1:10258115-10291748 GCA_039105355.1 Benthosema pterotum | reverse complement strand
CCGCGATGTTTGTGTGCGTGTGTGTGTGTGTGTTGTGTGTGTGTGTGTGTGTGCGCGTGCATGTGCATATGCGTGTTTGAGTGCCCTGTTGTGTGTTCAAGCGTGCACATCTGTATGATTGCCGGCGTGTGTGTGGATGGGTCAGAAGACAGGTCAGTGGTGTTTTAGAGATTTATGTCAAAGGTTGTGTGTGTGTGTGTGTGTGTGTGTGTGTGTGTGTTGTGTGTGTGTGTGTGTGTATGTGTGTGTGGTGGGTGTGTGTGTGTGTGTGTGTGTGTGCGCAGCGCGTGTGTGTGGCGTGTGTGTGATGTGGCGTCTTGTATATGAGCACTGCGGGTGTGCATGTGTGAGTTGGTGTTTCCTCCACGAAAACGCAGATGAACTCCGAGCTCCCTGTAACATGGCGTTGTCTGTGGGGGGGGAGTGACCCCTTCAACCTGCCCCTCCAAACACACACACAACCCCCCCACTCCCCCCTGAACCCCACCAACCCCACTCCCTCAATGCACCCACCACCGCCTTAATTGCGCTAAGTGTGTTTTGTGTAAAAATATCACCCGAACCCTGCACCCCTTTCCTGAACCGTCAATCTTCCTCCTCCTCCTAGAAACGGGCCCGGGTGCTCTTAATTTAATAAACATTGAAGGGCTCTCTTTTTTTTCCTCCTCCTCCGACACCATAAACACGAGGCCTGGTCTTGTGTTACAATGAGAACATATGTTGTGTCGTTAGGATCCTGATACAGGGTCGTATAGGAACGTTCTCAGGGTTCTGTTATCATTCTGTGCTAACCCCCTCCCTCCGTACCGCCGGGTTCTTTAAAAAAATGTGCTGGCTTCTTCCTGGACGCAGTGCTACGGTTCCCTGAGCCAAGTACGTGATAGAAGCCCACAAAGAGATGATAGCCATGTTTGATAAACCGTCATAAATCATTGATGGAGGAGGGAAGTGTAATGTGAGGGAGGGGAAGTGGAACAGAATCTTTAGAAGGTATAATACGCATGCTATAGTGCAGGGGATTTCAACCGGTGCTCCAGGGACCATCTCCTTCTTGAGAGGATTCCAGGTGGTCCCCAGCTAGATGATGGATTGTTGGTAACCAAATGGACACTTATGGATCTGTAACTCTTGAGATCATAAAATGAAACCAAATGGACCCATAAAGTTTCATTTTACACCCTCCAAATTATATTAAATTATATTTCAACACCTGAATTACCTAATTTTTGAGTCTACGCCCTTAGAAATGTAGAAGAATTGTTATTTTGAACATTTTGCCATCTCGTAGAATTGTGAACACAAACTTGAAGATCGTTAGTTTTGGGTTCGAGAGACCAAACATCAAATGGTGGTCCGTGGCTAAAATGCAGGATAAAAAGTGGGCCCTGGTATGTTAGAAATGTTGAGCAGGGGTCCCCAGCATGTAGAAACTGCTGGATGCTAACCTGCAAATGTTGAGAGCGATTTTCATAATTGACACAATATTGTGATTATAACAATAAAAACCTACAGAAGGCAAAAAAATGCAAATCTGCATCATGCTTCATAAAGCAGATTTGACATTCAAACTAGGGGGGATCCATGATGCTGGATCTTTTCAAAGCATTAGTTTTGCTCAGAAGACCCGATACGTGTCATCACAAATAAGCTCAGTGAGCTGGGGTAAGTTACTTTCTGCCAAATGAGTGTGTTTTTGTGCAAAACTAATGCTTGGAATGGATTCAGCATCATGAAAACCATCTAGTTTGACATGTCAAGTATGATGACATTTTAGACGTTTTCCCGTCTACAGGTTATTAAGGGTGTTGAGCAATTATTAAATTATTTGGTCAACATAATGCAAGTTAGCATCCGTCAGTTTCTACATGCTGGGGACCCCTATTCAACATTTCTAACATGAAAACCTTTGTGTACTCAACATGTCCGGGTTCACAATGGAGCTCTATGGGCTGGCAAGTAGAGCAAAATGCAGTGGAGAGAGTGTGCAACTGTGTGTGTGTGAGTATGTAGGCATGCGCGCTGTGCGCGCGGCATGCATGCGCGAGTGGCTGCTGTCGTGTGTTTGTTTTCCTACATGCGCTGCATGAATGCACCTGTGCACTGTGACAGCACAGAGGCACACATTTGTGTCAAGAACAAGAGAGCCCACGTATGCATGCATGTGCACGCATGAGCGATACAGCACACATGTTTGTTGTTTCTGCAGGAGTTTGCATGCATGCATGAGTGCACCCGCGAGTGCATGTGTGTGTGTGTGTGTGTACTGTGTATGTGCGCAGGGGCGAATGTAACATTCCCAATTGGGGGGGGGCAGGAAAAAAAATGTTATGGGGGCAGCTTCATCGCCCGTGTCGCTTCGCGCCACGGGCGATGAAGCCGCACCCATAACATTTTTGGTCACAGGACTTTTATTAGAGTATAAGCATCGATGATAACATCAGTTGTTGTTGAAGTTGCAACAGACACGCAGCATGCATAAAGCTAAAGGTCTGACTCAGAGAGTTTTCTGTTTTCAATGATGAAATTTGTTTGATGAAGTTGGTTTAGTTGTGACACAACTGTAGTTAGTTAGTAGCAGTAGTAGTGTTTCAAATCATTTTAAATATAAGCACTTTAATTTGAAATATCTTGGGTTGCTTTGCACGCCATTATGTTTGGTGGGCAGTTTGAGCATTTAGGGGAGCATTGCCCCCCCCCCCCCACCCCCCCCCCCCCCCCCCCCCGCCCGCCTAGATCCACCCCTGTATGTGTGTGTGTGTGTGTGTGTGTGTGTGTGTGTGTGTGTGTGTGTGGTGTGTGTGTGTGTGTGTGTGTGTGTGTGTGTGTGTGTGTGTGTGTGTGCTCAGCGGTCCATTGTGTACTCACAGGCAGGCATCAGCACGGCGGAGGAGCCAGGCATGGAGGGGTCTGGCAGCGTTCCAGCCATGGAGGCAGGCAGTGGCTGTCTCTGTCTGTTCCGTAGGTGTAGTAGTGAGGACAGCGAGCCAGGCACGGGCCTAGTGCACACACACACACACACACACCACACACACACACACACACACACACACACCACACAACACACACACACAACACACACACACACACACACACACACACACAACACACAACACACACACAGGAAAACGTCACACTCTATGTACAACCACGGAATGCCTTCTGTAGAGACCTTGCATGTGCACGCAAGCACACACACACACACGCACACACACACACACACACACGCACACACACACACACACACAGACACACACGTGCACATGCATACATACACACGCACATACACACACACACTGACATAGCTTTGCACATGTTCGTTTTTTTATGTAGGGTGATTTTGTTTTCTTTTAAACATAGCATATTTTTGAGTTCGAATGATTAATCATGATTGAATTAATATCGAGGCTGTGATTAATCTGATTAAAACTTTTAATCATTCAACAGCCCCAATAAATAAATAAATACATGAATAAATAAATCTGGATTTCAATTCAAATATAGCAAAAAATAGCTGATCTACAAGCTCAAAACGTGTGACAAAAAGAAACAACAGAAAGCCAACAATTACGGGCATTAGATCACTGATGTCAGTCACAATGTGGGACTCAATATGTGGGACACCTGAAAAGTCTTGGAAATGAGGGACTGTCCAGCCATAGAGGGACATGTGGTCACCCTATGTGACTGTATGTGGTGTGAATGATGCTACGCCAGTCGTTTTCAACACAGTTATCACTTCCTGGTGGCAGGGTTTCATCGGTTGTGTATTTTATAGAGACTCCCTCCACGCTTTGCATGCAGCTTTTTCACACTACAGAGCATAGGTGGTATTATACAACTTTTTGGTGTGTGCGTGTGTGTGTGTGTATGTGTCCTGTAAACGATGTACGTCAGTACAGACCCCCCTGGTTCCTATAAGTGGTGATACGTAACTCCAGGATTCCACAGTGAGGTTCTTGAGGGGGTTCCCTGGAGGTCCCCATTGCTGCTAAACATTGTTGGGCCACAGGGCCAGTTACTTTAAAATTAACTACATTTCACCATTTAAAAAAACAAACCAACAAAAACGTACCGGTATATGTTAATGGCATTTAGAAGATTTAAAGCACTTTCCCGTGGGTCTGTAATATGTGGTTTTACATACAGTATTTTAGATTAGATTTTAGCAGAGAGCCCAGTGTCATCTCTGATGTCATCAGCATTTTAACGCCTGTAAAGTCAACCATATCACACCAAAGGAAACAAGAGTCAGTTTTAGCGTCAACTCTTGTGACTGTTTGGACCCAAGGAGTTGCAAGGTAACCCTTTGGTGTGAAAATGACTTTAGGGTATAGAACTTCCAAAAGAAGCTGACACTGAAGCTCTGTCTGGATATTTACAATGATTGTGGATGGGAAATAACGCTCCACCCAAGTAGTGGCTTGGCACTTTGTTGCGGCTTGGCACTTTCCCGGAAGTGACATCACAAGGCAGCGGCTTTTGTGGAATCTCTAGAGTTCCCACACTGTTACTGAGACAACATGTAGTCAAGGAAGTGTTGATGACATCAGAGATTGCTAAAATCTACAATATCTAAAACCAAACGATACACACATAGATAAAGCCCCCCAGCAAAGTGTTCTATATCTCCTAAATGTCAGTAGCATAATTCTTTTGTAAAAAAAAAAAAAAAAAGTGACATACCCTTTTAAGGCTCTGTTCCATTTAGTGTACAAATGCTTCTCACAATTGTTTAAAGGGGGACTCCACCCATTTTCAACATTATAATATGTCATTAGTATACACTAGAGGTGCTGGGTGGACATGATAAAAAAAAGTTCCCCCATTCTGTGTTCCCAAGAAATGGAGGTCTGAAGAAACCCACTAACACGGTGAAACATCTTGATGACATCACCAAGATGTATTTTCACCATGTTAATGGATTTCTTTAGACGCTTCTTTTTTCAGTAAAAAAAATCAGTAAAAATGTTAAAAATGGGTGGAATTCCCCTTTAATTCCAAGGCCTCCCATATAACTCTGAGACTATACAGATGGAACCAAATGGACTCAGCTGTACACACTGTCAGGACTTCACACCCCTGTGGGGCCGTTTGGAACCCGCTCAAGGCCACCGTGAGACCCACTGGTGTTAGGAAGAGTGTTTCTACTTAGCCGACATGCAAATTAGCAGCACCCCCGACTCTGTTAGAGCAGAATGAACCAGAGGCTTCATTAGTATCATCAGTAACACCTGTGGAGGAAGTCAGGAAGGGGCCCAGGAGTAGGAAGACATATCATGTGTATATACAGTCCTATTAGACTCTCATACAGTCACTGTGGAACTCTCTGGAACCCAAAGGATGCTTACTGGTCCACATTGTAAAAGGTAAATGTAGCACATTTATATTATATAGCGCCTTTGTTTATCCAAGGTGCTTTAAATCGATTGTTGATCATATTCACCCATTCACACACACCAATGGTGGAAGAAACCATGAGAGGTACTGACCAGTACAAGTGTCTTGTTCAGGGACAAATCAACACTAACTCTGGGGGAGCCCAGGTTCAAACCGGTAACCTTGCGGTTGCCATCCGGAGACTGTTCCCCTGAGCCGCCGACGCCCCAAGGGTCAGAGTTAAACTGACAGCTCCTATCTAAAATGGGGTTCCAAAAGAAAGGGGGGGGCATGGTGGCACAACTGGTATTGCTATCGCCTCACAGCTAGAAGGTCCTGGGCGATCTAAGTATCTGCTCCTCCGTATCATCAGTGCCCAAACCCGAGACCTTTCTGTGTGGAGTTTGCATGGTCTCCTAGGGTAGATACCCTCACAAAAACATGCAGTGATCCTGGGCTCTAAACTGCCTTCCCCTGGCCAGCCGAGGCGCCTGATGGAGGGGACTGGAACTGGTTAGAATGCTCCTTTTACGCACTACGTCCAACCAGGGAAACCAGGGAAAACCCATGTCAGGTGAAAAGGAGCGACGTGGACACTCATGCACGAAGCAAGCATGCAGTTCAAGTCCGTTGCTCTCCCCAGGTTGGGGCATGAAGGGTGTGTAGAGAACAGGATCATATTGGATAATTGACACGGGGGTGAAAGATGGGTTACCAAATCGTGGGCTAAAAAAATGGGGGAGGCCCAATGTATATTCACCAAGGGGGGTTCCTCAAATTAATACAAACAAAAACAAACGTTTAGAATTACTGCTGTTACAGCAGGCACATCAGCAAAGCACTGTCAGGATTCAATCAAGGGAGCTTAATAGTCACAGTTAGTTCCAACCAACACAGCTGGCAGCAAAACACCCGACAGGCAGGCAGGCAGTGGAATTCCTTCCCTGCACTGGAGATGTGAAATGTGAGATTCCGGGATGGACGAGTGTGTTAGCCTAGCGCTGCTTACAACAACACGGGGACTGACTGACACGTCTCCTGTCATCGGGTTAACCTCCGTGTCCTCCCCTATGGTACGCACACACACACACACGGCCATAAACGGATGAACATTTTGTACGGTTTAAAAGTTGAGGGGTTGCTGGGTGCAGCAGATGATGACGATCTTCGAGGCGGTAAGTGACGCAACGCAAAGCGACGGCAGTGTTTCTGTCACACAACAGCCCCTGACAACAAGATGCCGGGGGGGATCGGAAAAGGGAGGGGAACTGGACCCCCGGCGGGAGTAGCCCTCGCCCCTTCGCTAACCACGAAAGCATGTGTGGACTGACGGGCCGGCCGTCAGTCCGCCGGTCCAGCACCGCTGCACTCGCCGCCCGGCGGTGGTGATAAATCACTGGGAATGATTGGTGGGGCTGGAGCGGCCTCAAAACCACCGACAGCAGTCCTGTCTCAGCTGCTGGCTCACTCACACACACAACACAACACAACACAGCATGCCGGGAGACTCCATCTGCACTGGACTACATGGGTGATGTCACCATTTATACAAACTGCCACACCACCAAAAACCCCATGCAACGCTTGTCAAGAAACGCAGCATTACAGCTGCTTTGCTGCAAACTGCAAACTTATGATCAGACAGGGCTTGACGTTTAGGCTTGTCCTGTTGTCCGGTAATAAAGTAAGTAATAAATCTTTCTGCGCATTACAAGTGCATTCAAATTTTACTTGTCTGTTGGGCATGTTGCTGTGACGTTCCTAGCAGTCAACTCAAATATTGTCTGGCATTACTGTCTGTCTTTCCTAATAAACACCTTTTCAATATTGGTAATTGCCGTGCATAGAATGTCTGATTTTACATACATTTACATTAACAGACTGAACACGTCAGCATTTAAACTCACCCAGTTTCATATGAATTTGATATGCTATTAACTTAAGCCCTAGATACTGTTTGTATTTTGTGGTATGGAAAATAGCAATCTATAAACACACAGCATGGCACAGTGTGTTCTATGCTGTGAGCTTGTAAATTGACTATTTTGACAATTTTGACTGTTTGAATGTTGACACCAGGGTCAACAAGTTAAAGGGGAATTCCACCCATTTTCAACATTTTTTCTGAGAGTGTACAAATGTTCCATTTGTACACTCTCAGAGAAAAAGAAGCGTCTAAAAAGAAATCCATTAACATGATGAAAATACATCTTGATCATGTCATCAAGATGTTTCACCATGTTAGTGGTTTTCTTCAGACCTCCAGTTCTTGGGAACACAGAATGGGGGGACTTTTTCATCATGTCCACCCAGCACCTCTAGGGTATACTAATGATATATTACAATGTTGGAAATGGGTGGACTTCCCCTTTAACATACAATTAAGTTTTCTTTTAATGCTTGACAAATTGTCATAGTATTACGAAAACATTGCATTAAAAAATGCAGAGATCAAAGCTGGAAATAGAAGATCGCCACCATACCCAACTAACAAATGTGGGGCCTGTTCCCTGACCATAGCGTTGTCCATAGCAACACTATTGGCAAATTTAACCATTATCATCAGGATCAATTCAGACACAAATCCATTACAATCACACTTTCACCTATTAGTGCCAATCAGAATAACCCCAGGCCCCCCCTCGCCCCCTTCCTAAACGGGTCAGTGTCATCAATTGACCACATCATAGCATGTGATTTGGGTTAATGACGGCCAGATGGGAACGAGGGGAGGAGGGATGAGGATCAGGGGGCGGATGTAACATGTCCCATTTGGGGGGGGGGGGGGGGGGGGCAAGAGAACATGTTGGAGGGGCAAGAGAAAAATGGTATGGGTGCGGCTTCATCGCCCGTGACGCTTCGCGCCACGGGCGATGAAGTCGCATGCAAACCATTTTCAGTTACAGGAATTTTATTACGCAATAAGCACTTTAATTTCTTGGGTATCTTGGGTTGTTTTGGATGCCATCATGTTTGGTGGGCCAGTCAGGGCATTTAGGGGGGCATTGCCCCCCATGCCCATGCCTAGATCCGCCCTGGAGAGGATGGTGCAAAAGGCAGCAGCAAGCAGCAGAACAACCCCCCCCAAAAAACCCAACAGACCCCACCTGAATAAATACCTGTATTTTCCCATGCGGGCCTAAATGTGTATAGCATTTATACCCCAGACATTTTAGATTGCTGCGCGCACACACGCACACGCACACACACACACGCACACGCACACACACACACACACACACACACACACACACACACACTAGGGCTGCCTTAAAAAACATGCGGGAACGTTATTATGCCGTCCCCGACTGCGCTCAGTCAGTCGCTCCTGTCCCACGCTCCAATTTATCACAATCACACTCAGTGAGCGGCACGTCGTGACATGATGTGAGCAATGCTGCGAATGCAAACATTTCCACATGCTGGGCGAAGGGGGGGAGGGCTAGGGCCATGAAAGTACAATGAAGGTTAACATAATGTGAACATATGCGACAAGGCTCTCTCAGTTCATGCGAGTCTCCTGGTTCTCTCTCTCGCTCCGTCATTCAGACTCGGTGGGAGAGAGGGAGAGAGAGAGAGAGAGAGAGATTAAACACAGTCTTGCGATTGAGAAAGGCCGCCGTAGGCAGACCTGGCAGACCTCTCAAGAGAAGACAGATTATGCACCCACTGCACCCAAAACAAAGCATAGATTCAGTTACTAACTGCCCGTCCACTGTACCAAGACATCAAATGCGTACTTCCCAACACTTCCTAACTGCCTGTCCACTGTACCAAGACATCAAATGCGTACTTCCCAACACTTCCTAACCGTCTGTCCACTGTACCAAGACATCAAAGACATACTTCTCAACACAGTCTGTCCACTGTACCAAGACATCAAATGCGTACTTCCCAACACTTCCTAACCGCCTGTCCACTGTACCAAGACATCAAATGCGTACTTCCCAACACTTCCTAACAGTCTGTCCACTGTACCAAGACATCAAATACGTACTTCCCAACACTTCTTAACAGTCTGTCCACTGTACCAAGACATCAAAGACATAATTCTCAACACAGTCTGTCCACTGTACCAAGACATCAGAGACATACACTCACAGATTACAATGACCCAAGGAGACTTTGAATACCGTACATGACTGACGAAAAAACTCACGTACCTGTTAGGTACAGGTAGTACAACAATGCAAACACAGCAGTGAGATGTGTGAGCTATACTGTGACAGGAGAACTGATGTCAAATGGAACGCAAGCACCTTAACTAATACAAATCATCATGTATACAGATTCACAAGATAGGAACACAGCTCTGTTTCCTATTGATAGCTAATATTTATTTGTAATTGCATTGTTTTATGTTGATTGTATTGCTCCCCTTCTGCTTTGGCGAAGTAAACGTATGTTTTCTCATGCCAAATTACAGCTCATTTGAATTGAATTGAGAGATTACCTTCAGCAATGAGAAGTTTACAACAAAAGACACGCAGGCTGCGGACGGACGGAGAGACAGACAGATGGACAAATGTGGAGGAAATGTGGTCTTTTTTTGGAAGGAATGAAGAATGCAGAGCCTTTTTACTTTAACAATAACTGTCTAAGTGCCCTTGAGCAGAGCACATAATCCCCCAGCCAGCCGCTCCAGAGGAGCTGGTGCACCGCCAACTGTAGTGGAGACGTGCTTGTGTGTGTGTGTGTGGTGTGTGTGTGTGTGTGTGTGTGTGTGTGTGTGTGTGTGTGTGTGTGTGTGTGTGTGTGTGTGTGTGTGTGTGTGTGTGTGTGTGTGTGTGTGTGTGTAAGTAAGCGTGAGTGATGCGAAGCAGGGTGCTTTAAAAAGGCATGAGCTCAGTTGAACAGGATCTGGGGATCACATTGGATCAGTCCATGCAGATCCAAGTTCTAAGGTGGATCTCATACAGCCTGGAACGGCCAGCCTTGCTGTGATGTGTCCATGATGTATGCCTTTGGTGGGAGATCAGAGACCACTGACTCCCATAATAACACAAACTAAAGTTGATAATAATAATATACCGGGTGAAAGTAAGTGCTGCGTGTGTGGCTACAGTATACTAAAACACACTTCGTCCCATTGTGCTTGTTTCTCTGAACATGGCAACATCAACAATACACACTTCGTCCCATTGTGCTTGTTTCTCTGAACATGGCAACATCAACATGACTCCACGCATGCAGCCAGGTAGGGACACACACACGCACACAGTCTGTGAATCGTCTGATGAAGTGCTTGCTACGCAGCACTTAATAATATACCGGGTAAAATTAAAGCTCTTCATCATCCGTCGCGTTCTGCCTGCTGCAGCCAATCGAAGCATCGCTATATGGGATGCACACGTAGACACACGAAGGGGCTAGTGCCCATTTAAAAAAAACGGCATAACAATCACATGTGATCACATGTGGCATTGAGATAAGCATGCACACACAAAACCACTCGCATGCACACGCGCACGCACGCGCGTGCACACACACACACACACACTGTCCTTTTCTGCAAAGTACACTGTAAGCATTACAAAATCGCACCAAGGCAAATTAAACATGTCATGGCATGAGAACAAGCTGACGACTAACCACTGCTGGTTATGGTTGAAAATGAGTTAACATGTGGCTAACCATTATTACCGACGGGGTGCTCTGAAAATAGCACATCTATGCGGTGTGAGCTTGTACAGTACATCGGCTAGACAAGCGTAAAACCAGACAGTATGACTCCATCAAGTCCGGCCAAAATACATTTTAGTTTACTAAATCAATTGTAGATTTAGTTGACTAAAACTAGACTAAAATAGGACTAAAATGGGACGGAATATAATTTAAAAGACTCATCTATGACTAAAACAATACATGAAGGCTCAGCCCAACTCATACCCGGAGCAGCCGAAATGTTGTGACATTGAGGGATCAGAAAACTGAGTTCACGGGAGGGCAGTTGCAGCCTGAAAGAGGGACAAAGACGGACATTTCAAAAATTTTCCGAGTGTACAAATGTAATGTAATTGCTTTCACTCTGTCAGGTGAAAGTAAGCAGCCTGGACTCCTCAAGCACTGAAGGGAGAAGCCTGAGGTCAGTCCGTTGCTCTTCCGAGATGGCAGATCGAGGGAGTATAGTGGCCAGGATTACACTATAGACAATTGACACTGGGTGAAAAGAAAATGTTACAACAATCGTGGGATAAAATATTATTGGGAAAAAAATACACTCCAGGGGTGTGGGCCAAACCCTGGCCTAGCTACAGAAGAAAGAACTGCTTTGAACCCCCTCTAAGACCCACACGTCCCCCACCTCTCTGTGAGCACCGCTCACCTGTGGATGCCTGGCACCGAACACACACACACACACACACACACACACACACACACACACACACACACACACACACAACACACACACACACACCACACACACACACACACACCACACACGCACGCACACACACACACACACACACAGTGAAAACACAGCCAGCAGGAGAGAAAAAGCACCTTCACCGAGCTGACAGCACTTCTCCTGGATTTAAACTCCACTTTGGCTGTTGGCTGCTCTGATAAATGAAGACATTTCTCACGGCTTAAAATACTCCCACTCTTCAGCGCAGAGACTAGACAGAGACAGACTGTGTGACGGAGGTAGCAGAGGTTTTTGTTTGGGAAGCGTTTGTTTGTGCAGCTTTGAATGCAGGCGTGGTAATGGATCGCAACGGATGAACAGGGATGTTCTGTCAAAAGAGGTGACAGTCAATTCAGTGGTGGACTGGGCGAAAAAATCGGCCCGGACATTTTTAGCGTGATTTGGCCTAGACCAGCCCACAACAACCAGCGCGTGATGGACCTGTTCTACCTGGTATCGTTGGTTAACAAAGATTTAACTCTTTGAGAGCGTAAACATGAAACCAAATGGACCCTTGCGGGTCCATTTGGTTTCATGTTAACACTCTCAAGAGTTAAAATATTCATCTAAATTGGCTAATTCTAATCAAGTCTAATTACAAAATGTAGAAGATTAATGGTCATTTTCATCTGTATGTTTGGCTGTTTTGTTTCCCCAAATCCAGCCTGGAATTGTGGACCAAAAAGCAAAATAAATCTTAAATCACTTTGGGGTCTGTTGGGGCTAAAATGTCATCAAATGGTGTAGTCCGTGGCTCAAAGTTCTGAATGGATTGTGGGCCTTGGGATCAAAAAGGTTGAAAACCAGTGCTTTTAACCATACCGTGATCCCACCGTCCCCCCTACAGGTCGTGGCCCAACCGGGAGACCTCCCTGTACGCCCAATGGTCAATCCGACCCTGGTGACCATGACTACTTGCGTATAAATGAGAATCAGAGAAATCATTTCCCCCACCGCAACCGTTTGTCGTGACCGCTATAAAACGGCCGCGACTGTTGGAGTAACTGTTGGCAGATACGATAAATCAGCAGCGACTAATGGTCGGCCGTTTTGCTACTGGTCGCAGCCGAACAGCCAACCACAACCCTAACCCTAAACATAACCTCAGTACAACCTATGCCTAAACCTAACCTTAAAGGAGAACTCCACCCATTTTCAACATTTTAATATGTCATTAATATACCTTAGAGATGTTGTATGGACATGATGAAAAAGTTCCCCATTTGGTTCACATTTGTATCCTCTCAGGGAAAAATGAAAATGGGTGGAATTCCCCTTTAACCTAACCTTAACCCCCCCAATCGGTCATGGTAAAGTTGAAAAAATACCACAAATAAGTTCCGACCGCTGAGCCATCGGTCGTGACAGTAACAGTCGCGGTCAGGAAATGATTTCACTCCTCCTGGTATAAATGCACCTGGTTAAAGAAATGTGCAGGATCTGTAGGTATGCTCAGAAAAACACAAACATAATCTACACACAAATGAGACAAGAGAAGAATTCAGACTTCAGACGACGGTATTTCACTGGTAATGGAAAGCCAGTCTGACTTCCAGAGCTTTTATATAATAACATTATGACCCTCACAACAGCCAACGCACAACCATGTGTCAAACACAGCAGATGGAACAATAAACCTCTAAATGCAGCCATAATGGAGCAGTAATGGATCAGGGATGCTGTTTATCAAAGAGAGGTGACGATGAATACGTGCAGATAAATGCACCTGATTGTAGTTATCTGAATAGAGAAATGTAGAGAAAGAGGCATATTACACAATACACAGGCTTGCACACATGCGCACACACTTGACAATTGACTATGCATTGCTTTATGTGTGTGTGTCTGTGTGTGTGTGTGTGTGTGTGTGTGTGTGTGTGTGTGTGTGTGTGTGTGTGTGTGTGTGTGTGTGTGTGTGTGTGTGTGTGTGTGTGTGTGTGTGTGTGTGTGTGTGTGTGTGTCTGTGTGTGTGTGTCTGTCTGTCTGCACGGAACGTGCTCACCTTGCATGAGTGTGATTTATATACTGTATATGCATTTGCAGGCATATGCATTTTCTCTGCAAAAAAAACTTGACGGACAGGACAGACTGTATATGATGAAAGGACTCTTTCATCTAATGCAATTTACTGTATGCTTGGTTACCCCTCTGATTGTAAACCTGCATAAAAAAGTCTAGTGATAGTGTACAGTGTATGTAACTTGGTCAGTTTGGTGTGGTTGCCACAGGCTGTAAGCTTGTGTCCGCTGCAATAAACCTACCATCCTCGAAACTTCAATCTGCTTGCCTGCATCTCAAACCTCTATCTCAGTGCTTAGTTTTTTTTAGTATGCATAGGGTACAATATAGTACAGAAATGCTGAGAGCACATTGTGAGCCTTTAGATCGTCTATTGTTATCGTTCATCGTACACAGATGCATTTTTATTGTTTTATAATCACATGCCCAAAATAGGGATGGATGACAGCTATATACAGCACAGCACATGGATACTGTAACTGACTAACTCTAATGGTTGCATATAAGAGTGTTGCATCTCTGAGTGTTGTTTGTTGGTGTTTATTTGTTTGTCGTGTTTGTGTCACACAGCATCAACCAGGATCTATCTATAACGACACTACAGGATGTGTTTGGCTATTACAACCAAACTCACATGCATGAGGGGCATTCATAAATGTGTGTGCAAGAGAGAGAGAGAGAGAGAGAGAGAGAGAGAGAGAGAGAGAGAGAGAGAGAGAGAGATAGAAAGAGAAAGAACATAGAAGGGAGAGGGTGACAGAAGGTACTCTCTGTGCAAGCGCGCGCGTGTGCGTGTGCGTGTGCGTGTGCGTGTGTGTGACTGTGTGTGTATGAGATTGTGTGCCCATGTGTGTGAGGTCCAGAGAGAGACAGACAGAGAGAGAGAGAGAAAAACAGAGGCAAGATAAAGGGTAAAAAAAGAGCATGTGAATGTGGGTATGATAGGGTTTTTTGCGTGTGCGTGTGTGTGGTGCACGTGCGTGTGTGAATAATGACAGGCCGTGGCTCCGCTCTGAGGGATTGATAATAGCCGGGGCCGGTGGTGGTGGTGGGTGGGGGGGTTGGGGGTGCTGGGGGCCCCAGGGGAGAGCAGGTAGACACTCTGCAGCTCTGACCCTGCACTCTCACATTACTGCCCCCTCCTCTCCCTCCTCCTTCTCCTCCTCTCCAGGGGCGGATCTAGGCATGGGCAATTGGGCATGGAGGGGGGGGGGGGGCAGTGCCAGTCTGCCCCCCTAAACACGGTGCCATGCAAAACAACCCAAGATATTTCAAATTAAAGTGCTTATATTCAAAATGATTTGAAACACTACTACTGCTACTAACTACAATTTTGGCACCACTAAACCAACAGCATTTCATTACTAAAAACAGAAAACTCTCTGAGTCAGACCTTTAGCTTCATGCATGCTGCATGTCTGTTGCAACTTCAACAACAACTGATGTTATTATCGGTGCTTTATGCTTAATAAAAACTAAAAAGACTAATAAAAAAGACTAATAAAAGTCCTGTAACCAAAAATGCTATGGGTGCGACTTGTGCCGCCCCCATACCATTTTCTCTTGCCCCTCCAACATGTTCTCTTTTGCCCCCCAAATGGGACATGTTATATCCGCCCCTGCTCCTCTCTCTCTCCCTTCCTCTCTCCTCCATATTCTCCTCCGATACCCCACCGCCAGCACCACCTCCCCCCACCCCCAGCATGATATCACTGCTGCCCCTCTGCCTCTCCATCTCTCTCTACAGTATATGTATCTAAGTCTCTCCTACACTGTGTACTTCCCAACTTCTGCAGAATCATATTCATATTGAGGGCAATCCCTAAATCTTCAATGTAGCCGAGGTACAGCAATAGTCTGACGTGTAATGCGCACATCACTGGTTACTCCTGACATAACATGCGTTGGTCTGACGTGCATTGCGTGAGTGCGTGCTTTGCGATTAGGGTTAGATTAATAGTTCTGACTCACGCACAGACATTTCTGCCCGACTTCCTATAGTAATCTCGCTGACTGCATTCGCAACTACAATGTTACGTTGGGAATAGTGGAGAAAAGATGTACTAGATCAGCTATTTTCAGTGTAAAAACTCTACCCTTATGACACCATAAAGGTTGTGTCGAAATACATTTTATCAACGAATTCAACCACGAATTCAACCACGGTGAAGTGAACTGTAATCGTATGATATTCATTCAGCGCCGATTCTTCCTATACGCAGACTACGCACCCTGCGTTGGGCCCCCGATTCCCCAAAGGCCCCCCCGCCAGCTCTGAGTAAATAACTAATTGAAAGAACTGTTATTTACGCAAATAACGTAGAGTGGGCGCATGTACGTTTATTGAATCGCGGAGCCTTACGCAAATAATGTACAGCGGGCGAACGTAACCACTCTAGTGCATGCTTGTTCTGTACGTAGAAGGGAAATCTTCTTCCGTAAACAGCGTTACTTGAATCATGCCCGCTGTCGCGGTTTTTTACACCACGCAGAAACGCCCCCCCTTTTTGCTTAGCATGTTTGGTCAACAACATCATTACTTCAGGATATGAAAAAAGGAGCAGCAGCAGTCAGGTAGGCTGGCAGGCTAACGCTATGAATGACTGCAGTTTTCGGTTGTGCTGTTAAATGTTGGGTTGTCGGTAGTGTGTTGTTGTTGTTGGTGTTGTTGTTGTGTTGTACAAAATGTTTTGTTTGGTGGCAGAGATACAAGCTTGTTGTATTTTGTCAATAATAATATCTCCTATCATGCGGCATGCCCAAAGCTTAGAGTATTATGGATATAGACAGTCATGTCAACTCCATTCACTTCATGAAGCCAGTCCCATCACAGAGTCTCTGTGACTGATGTTTATGTGGCACTATTATGCTACTACACAGAATGTGTTACTGTAGCCTACAATACTTTGACGGTGAACAAATATTTTCAACTCTTATTTGTCCCTATTCTAGACCTGCTACATCTCTATAAGAGACAGTTTCATAGTTTTGTTGTTGGTCAGGATTGAAATAGCAATAAATACATTCATTTGAAAAGGAAACATTAGAGAGAGAGAGAGAGAGAGAGAGAGAGAGAGAGAGAGAGAGAGAGAGAGAGAGAGAGAGAGAGGGTCCATAGGTTTATAACAATTAAGTTATCTATAATTTATTTCTCCGCAAAAATAACAAAAAATGCCAAAATCAGCGCCTGAGAAGCAGGGCCCCTAGTAAAAAACCTGCTTAGGGCCCCTTGGAGGCCAGAATCGGCACTGTATTCAATCACCTAAAACTCCAAAGGGGCAGGACAATGCAAGCGTGAAAATTAAGTCCAGGTCTGGTGTTCACCAAGCAAACGTCACACGTCACAATTTCACAGAACCTCTGTAACTTCTCCGAGCGTATACAGAAAAAGAAAGCGCAGATCTCAATGATAGTAAAACTATAGTCGCATTAAAATACTGCCCATCTGAAAGGACCTTAGAACAAAATTGCATTTTATTCGACAAGAGGATTACAATTACAACACGACCAGTGTTGTAGTGGGACTTATAGAAGTGGGGGGACGCCTCTTAAAGGAGAATTCCACCCATTTTCATTTTTTTTTGTACAAATGTGAACCAAATGGACCCGCTAGGGTCCATTTGGTTCACATTTGTACACTCTCAGAAAAAAAGGAAACTCATTAACATGTACTGTATTACAGCATGCTAATGATTTTTTACCTCCATTTCTAGGAAACACAGAATGGGGGAACTTTTTACCATGTCCACACAACATCTCTATAAGGTATATTAATGACATGGTAAATTATTGAACATGAGTGGAATTCCCCTTTGTGCATTGTGCATTGCGCTCTAAAGTCCCTGCAGCTCTGTGCTGTTATGTTCAGGACCCCCTCACTGGCTGTGCCCACACCCCTAGAGGACCCCCTCACTGTGCCCAGTCTGCCCACATCCAGAGAGGACCCCCTCACTGTGCCCACACCCCGAGTCCAAATCCCTGTGGGCTCACTGCTGCTCCAAGCTATACAGATACACACAGATCCTACAGTCTGTGTGCACACACATACGCAACACGCATGAACACACACAGCACGCTTGTTGAGTGCTCACACACACACACACACACACACACATACACAAACGGACACACATTGTAGTGTCCTGGTACAGTCCCAGCTCAGGACTGAAGTACGAGGGACTTGAACACAAGGGGCTTGGCGGGCGTCCAAGAGCAGAGGGAGAGAGAGAGAGAGGCAGAGAGAGGTGCACTGACTCATATCCTTCCCTTTCTGACTTTGCTCCAGCAATGATGTAATGCTCTTGGCTTCTAGCCCTCCTCCCCTCCCGCTTCTCCCCCTCCACCCACCCCCAGCCTGCCTGCCTGCCTGCCTGCCCTGCCTCCCTCCTTTTTTCTCTTCCCCCTCTCCTCTCCACCTCTCTCTCTCTCTTTCGTTTATTTCCCTCGTCCAACAACTCTCTCTCTCTCTCTCTGCGCTGCGCTAACTATCCTGTCTGTGGAATGAAGTCAGCCCTAGTTTTTAGGGGTGAGGGAGGGAGGGAGGGAGGGGTGCGTTTTAGACACAGCAGCACGAAAAAACTTTCGAACGTAACCAAAACAGCCCGCGGGGCCCAGCGGTTCCAGTTCCAGACGCTCAGCTCTGCTCGGGAGAGAGAGAGAGAGAGAGACTGGCGGTCGGTGCTGGTCGCCATGGGAACGCGGGTAAACAGGGGGAGAAACAAGGGCCTCAAACAGCTTGCAGCTGCCCTGGCTCTCAGAGTAAACACTAGGCAGAGACCTGCCTCTGATTTACTGCCTTTAATCACGGGCGGGGAGGAGAGTGCCATGGGGTTTGGGGCTGAGGAAATAATACGAATCTGATCAAATAAATCAGACCTAATGGCTTACGACACCGCCTGACTTTTATTAGCCCGGGAGAGAGAGAGAGCTAGGGGGGAGAGAGAGGGATGGATGGAAGGATAGATGGATGGAGGCATGGACGGATGGACAGATGCATAGAAAGACAAATTGAGGGATGGATGAGTGGTTGGAAAGATGGATGGATGGATGGATGGATGAGAGGATGCTATAATAGCACTTGTTCCTAACAGTGGGGTATGACGGGGACCCCCAGGGGTCCTTGAGGGAGTTCCAGAGGGTCCCCCCAGCATGCAGCTTATGTACCCAAATGGACCCTTATATATGAGTCTACTCAGTGTACAAATGGAACCCAATGGACTCCTGGGGTATAGAAATGCCATTAAAACGGTGCTGGTCTGTATAGCCTCATAATTCAGGTCAAACATCCACAGCTAGAAGTCGTAGAGAAACCTTCTCATATTCGGGGTCCGCATGCAGGCTAATGAGTGTCATTTTGGAGGGGGCTCTTGACAAAGCTTGGGAACCGGCGCTATTATAGCGGTTTGGGAGACGGGGGGATCGTGGGGAGTGGGAGTGGGTTTGTGATGGAGGAGAAGTCTTTCTAACCATCAACCCCTCCCTCTCTCTGCTCTCCTCTCCTCTACTCTGTGCTCTGCTCTGGGGGGATCTGGGGACGATTTAAGCAGTGCCAGAGTGCAGATATGCTGTGATGGGAGGACGGGTGGGTGGGGGGGGGGGGGGGGGGGGCGGAGGGGGGGGGGGGGGGATGATAACGCTGCAAGTAATTAGCGGAGTGCCTATGGTCGTGTGGTGTTTGTTCACTCCCCTCTCAGTTGGATGACAAACGGTCCCGTCGGGGGTTCCATTGATTGGCCACAGACGCCGCGGCCGCCATCGCTGTGCGCGCGTTGCACGGCCCCCGCGGTGAACGCACACACACACTCTCTCGGTTTCAGGGGTACGGGCGGATATAACATGTCCCATTTAGGGGGGGGGGGGGGGGGGCAAGAGAACATGGTATGGGGGCGGCTTCATCGCCCATGCTGCAAACGATGAAGTCACACCCATACCATTTTTGGTTATTAGTCAAGTAAAGCATCAATAATAACATCAGTTGTTGTTGAAGTTGCAACAGACACGCAGCATGCATAAAGCTAAAGGTCTGACTCAGAGAGTTTTCTGTTTTCAATGATGAAATGCTGTTGGTTTTAGTGGTGACACAGCTGTAGTTAGTGAGTAGCAGTAGTAGTGTTTCACATCATTTTAAATATAAGCACTTTAATTTGAAATATCTTGGGTTGTTTTGCATGGCATCGTGTTGGGGGGGGGACTGGGTACTTAGCGGGGCATTGCCCCAACCCCCCCCCCCCCCCCCCCCCCCATGCCCATGCCTAGATCCGCCCCTGTTCAGGGGGTTTCTCACCCCCCCATCCACCACCACAACGACGAGACAAGACCCTGTGAAGAGTGGAAGCGTCTCTGTCTTTCTGTCTCTCTGCGACTCAGCTTGGCTCAGAGTCAGAGCATCAGAAACAAAGTGGCGGTGGTGGTGGTGGGCGGTTGTCATCACGTTGCGCTGTGACCCAGCCATGCTATACGCCTGGGAATATATACAGTACTCTATATGCCGTTGTTGTTGTTGTTTACTGACTGCAGCAGCAGACGCACCTTCTGTCATCATCTTGTGGAAAGCTGTTGGTGTTTTACCAAAGGGACACGCTCTTTTTATAACGTCAACCCGATAGACCCTTCTAACCATCGCGAATCGATCATTCACTATACCTGTACACGTGGAAGTCTGATAGGCCTGTGACAATGGCGTGATATACAGTATATTCTGGTTAAAAGTTGCCAAAGTTGAAAAATCCTCTTCCAAAGTGAGGAGAGCCATACAGGGAAAAACTTTACTTGAAGCCTACAGTTTTTTGGGAAAAGCTATAAAGAAAGGAAAAAGTTTAGTGGTAGTGTTGTAGCAAAGGTTTCTCAATATTTGATTTGATTAGATGTCATGTAAGAAATACAAATCCCTCATAATAGGACTTCCCCGCAGTCCTATTATCATATTACGTCATCATACTGTACATCATCTCATTCTGGCCAATCATTCGTTATTTAAAGCATTGGTAAGTGATTTGAAATTCATCATAGTACCAGCCTGGTGCGCTAGGGGCGCCCAAGAGTAGCTATACTATGTGAACCTGCTGCTCGATCCTGATTGGAGGAGAATTCACCCTCCACCTGGGGAACTTTTATTAGCTCCTCTGCTAACATGGGGGAGGGGGAAACTCCATATATGGTCTGCACACCTTAAAGTGGGGGTGCCGTGATTTTTGTATTTTTTCCAATTTTGTACATGTTTAAGAGGTGACAGTATGTAAATAGACCCCTTTGTGTGTTTTATATGTGCAATGATGTCTTCCCTTTGTATTTAGGGTTTCTTCCTGGGGGCTGAACCTTTCCAGTCAAACGTGCCAATGAAAAAAACTTCAGTATAGTGACATCATGTGCTCAGCTCCTCCCATAACTCCTCCCCCTTTATCATGCAACTAAAGCTGTGGGTGTGGCTTCAGTTCAGGTGGATCTCCACCCATCACCACCCACCAGGCAAACCAGGCATACTTAATGAACTGGTGGAGTGGAATCATAAAAATGACAGTTTAACAAACACTGTACACTTTTGGGGAAAAAATCTTACTTTTCATATAACATTAATACCTGATGATCATGTTTTAGGGTAGAAAAAAATCACGGCACTCCATCTTTAACAGAATTTTTTGGGGGGTGATATCTGACAAAAGTGAAATCACTTACCCTACCTTTAATGTTTGTGTTCTCGTTATCGATGCCTTTTAATGTTTGTGTTGGGGACAAAGTTTTTGTGTTTACACACAAAGTAAAAGCTATACATGGGATGAGGCTGCAGTACTGCCCCTCAAAAACACAATAAAGTCTTCTAAGGTCTTCTATTATTATTTTAGACATCTACATAATAAATGCATTTGGTTGTGGACCGAATACTGTGTGTAGGCTCCACATAGTATTATGTCTCTAAAGAATAAGCACATGAGGACCCACACAGGGGGAAACCCTCTGCTTGTACAGTTTGTGGTAAAAGCTTTGCTATAAAACACATGTCTCCCGGAGATGGACTGCATGGCATCGATTGTGATGAAATCAGATTAATCTCCAAAAACAATCCAGAGTCGGGGGGTGGGTGTGTGGGTGAGTGGGGGGCAGTTTGTCATCCCCTAATGGCCCAAACATGACGCCCATGGTTTCCCTTTGCCTCTGGATCTCTGTCTATCCTTCCTCCCTCTCTCCTCTTCCTCCACCTCACTCTGTGCTCTCCATCCTCTCCTCCTCCTCATCAGAGTCACAGTCTTTCTCTCCCTCTCTCCTCCTCCCCTCTCTCTCTCTCTCTCTCTCTCTCCCCCTCCGCCTTCCACCCCTGCTGATCCCTCATTTCCTCTCTTCCATCTACCTCTGATCCCCCCTTTCCTCTGCTGTATCAACCTCTGTCATTTGCCCTACATCCACCCCCTACCACACACTATACTCTGTCCTGCGATCCTGTGCATGCCGCAAGGCATGTCCTGTGTGTGTGTGTGTGTGTGTGTGCATGTCTGTGTGTGTGTGTGTGTGTGTGTGTGTGTGTGTGTGTGTGTGTGTGTGTGTGTTTGCGCGTGTGAGTGAGCGTATGTGAAAGACATAGAGTGAGTGTGCGCTCGTGCAGGGGCCTGCCTGTGTGTGTGTGTGTGTGTGTGTGTGTGTGTGTGTGTGTGTGTGTGTGGTGGCCCCGGGGCAGTGATGACACAGGCCCGCTGGAATGAGCAGGGAACAGAGCCTGGGCGTTGCTCTCTCTCTCTCCTTCTCTCTCCCTCTCCCCCCATCTCTCTCTCTCCGTCCCCCCCTCCCTCTCTCTCTCCCTCTCTCTCTCTCTCTCTCTCTCTCTCTCTCTCTCTCTCTCGGAGCACAGTGCTATTAAACCCCACTGCAAGTACACAATGAGCTCATCTTAATTCAGGTCAGATGTACATCCTGCGTTCTCTCTCTCTCTCTCTCTCTCTCTCTCTCTCTCTCTCTCTCTCTCTCTCTCTCTCTC
The DNA here is from genome assembly GCA_039105355.1 of Benthosema pterotum. Classification (NCBI taxonomy): domain Eukaryota; kingdom Metazoa; phylum Chordata; class Actinopteri; order Myctophiformes; family Myctophidae; genus Benthosema; species Benthosema pterotum. Next base: position 10,268,982 of record CM076967.1, on the reverse strand, counting down.
TCTCATTCCTTCTCTCTCTCTTTTTCTCTTTAATTCATCATTCGCTGCACTACTTCTTTTTTCCCTCCACCCTCCCCATCCCTCCCTCCCTCCGTCCACCACCCCTCTCTCTTCCTTCCTCTGTATGTATCTGCCCCTGACAGGGTCCGCATACCCCCAACAAACCCCCCTCAAACCCCCTCCCCTCCATCCATCCTCCAACCAACCATCCATCCCCATGCACCCCCTCAGTGCTGCAACATTTCACACGCGTGTGCGTTTATAACTACAGCGGACCACACCGCCGGGCCGTGTTAGGCATGTCGGCGCGGTGATGTGTGGCTATTGTCCAACGAGCCATAGGGCCCCCGGGGAGGGCAGCGGTTCCAACCGCCCCCGGGGTGGGTATAGGAGGGGAGGAGGGAGAGAGGGCAGCATGCGTGGTCCCGGACCCCCCACGCCACACCAGCCCCCGCCCCACACACACACACACACTCTCTCCTCGGGGGTGGACTTTCCTCCTTATCGCTCGGCTCGCTAAACGCCAATCTAATCATAAACAATAATAAAGGAAGTTTGGTTTAAATTGTTAAGGGTCGTGAGGTCAGAGCTTTGCGCTGCGCACAGGGAAAATCTTTTAAAAAGCGAAACGGCCCGCTGGGTAACTTAACGCCTTCAGTTGTATATATATATACATATACTCCGTTGCACGTGGGTGTCGTACAGCGTCGGAAAGTATAGCAGATCCACAAGCTGTGCAGAGCATTGCAGCGCAACGTGCTGTGAGCTTGTAGATTTGCTGTTTCAGCTGTGTGACACCATATACAGTACGGATAGATCTTTGACACATGACGACAATGCCACAGGAAACACACTATGCGGAACAGTTTATGGAATTATACATTACAGTATAAGAGCCTTTCTGACTGGTAGACAAAAGAGATTTAAGATGGTTATTCCACATTTGACCCTTCTCAAACTAGGGCATTAAAGGGGAAGTCCACCCATTTTCAACATTCTAATACGTCATTAGTATACACTAGAGGAGTTGTGTGGACATGATAAAAAAGTTCCCCCATTCTGTGTTCCTAAGAAATGGAGGTCTGAAGAAAACCACTAACATGGTGAAACATCTTGATGACATCACCATCAAGATTTGAATGGATTTATTTAGACGCTTCTTTTTTCTGAGAGCGTACAAATGGTACCAAATGAACCCGTTAGGATTCATTTGGTTGCATTTGTATGCTCTCAGAAAAAAAAAATGAAAATGGGTGGAATTCCCTTTTAACCAAACACGATTTTTGTTAGTCGAATCGAATACTTTGGTAGTATTTTGTTAGCGAATAACGAATAATGAATTAATAGTCGAATAGTGTTTTGCTAGGCGAATCATCAAATAGTCGAATATTTAGTTAATGCCCTACCTCAAACCTTAACCCTAACCTCAAAGGAAGTCACAGGTGTTTTTTTTTTTTAACTCACAGCATGGATTTGTTTTAACCCGCAACGTATGCATGGGTTTGTCTGAATGAATGAATTCACCCCGATGTGATTACAGCAATCCAATTCCACTTTTACAATGTTATCAACTGCCATTACAACATAATCTTAAATACATAAATACTATAATCATTCCACACACGCTCTGAACAAGACCATGATAATGATCAAGTTAATAATAATAATGGCTACAAATAAATATTTACTGATATGCACATTTTGTTTTAAAGCTTTCGAAAAGGAAAAACATTACTCTTTGCTCTCAGCTGACGTGGAGCTATTTCAGCATCACTTATGGCTCTCGGAACTATTATAATGAATGCTATGATTATGATTTATGTGAGGAAACAATAAGTGCTAATAGTACTGAAATGAATAGCATTGGCCTCCCTGTCACTGTGATTTTTCCACAGCCGTCATTTTGCACTGCCGTGATAAAACATGTTGGCCAGCACTGCTACCCTATATACTGGTTAATTATTCATATTCACTTATGAGAGGTCCAGGGACCCCTATAGGGGTACTTGAGAGGGTTCCAGGTGGTCCCCATCTCCATGATAATTAGGAACTAGGGGTGTAACGATGTAGTAACTGCATCGAAAAACCAATATTTAATTTCAAGAATCGAAGTATATTGAAAACAGCATGAAAACAGCAACATTGACTGTATCATATTGCTTTGCAATGCAAATAATCGGTACGGATTAAAAAAAATGTTACGGGGCTTCCTGAATTGGCATATACTGTAGTATTAATTTTGAAAGCTAATCAGTGTCAATTGGGGGGGGGGTCCATGTTGACATGAAAAAGTTGAAACAATTCAGCGGAATCTCATCAATCAGCATTTGGGAAATCACATAAAAGGATCTTGCTGAAAAGCCCTGCCTGGAACACAGCAGCTCACATGCATTGCACTTTTTTTTCTGTATTCATTTTTTATTGAGCACAAAGCCTGCAATTTATTTGCGCTCACACACACTTCCGACACAAGCCGAGACAATGCATGCCTGCAAGATGCTGAGGCACTGCAGAGGTGTGAAAAATAACATGTTGTATTTACAGCCACGTGGGAACAAGGCTGCAGAGTCACTTCCTGCATGCAGACTTATACAGAGCACATGATGTGAATGATGTGACAGACACGCATCAGTGCACCGCTTCCATTCACACATGAGGATACTCATGTGTGTGATATAAACCAGTGGCTTCCAGAGCTTTTGATGCCTATAAGACAGTGGTTTTCAACCAGTGGTCCCTGAGAGGGTTCCAGGTCCCCAGCTAACCAGATGTAACTCTTGAGATCGTAAAAATGAAACCAAATGGACCCTTGCGGGTCCATTTGGTTTCATTTTTACACTCTCAAGAGTTAAAATATTCACCATCCTAATTAGCCCATGTCTACACAACTAGAATATTAATAGTCATTCTGTTCTGTATGTTTTGCCTGTTTTGTTTCCCAAATTTAGGCTGGAATTGTGGACAAAAGCAAGAAATCTGTAGTTTTGGGGTCTGTGGGGCTAAAATGTCCTCAAATGGTCGTCCGTGGCTCAAATGCCGAATAAATGGTGGGCCCTGGTATCAAGAAGGTTGAAAACCCCTGGCCTAAGACACCCAAAATGACAGTCAGTCAGTAGCCTGGTACCAGACTCCGTTTCTATGTTCAAAGTTCAAATTCAACTACAACTTTGCAACTCCGTCTGGCAAGGATCTCTGCGAGTGGGCGTGGCTTATGAAGGTTGAAATACTGTTGAGACTTCTGATTTGTTTGTGAAAAAAACAACAGTTTACCTTCTTTGGAACAACAGGAATAATGGTGCTACGCAACAGGTGACGTCCGGGAAATTCCAGTCAACCAGGCACTCGACAGACCCAAAAGCAAGTTTGCACAATTGCCCACTCTAGTGAAAAGAGCAGATCTACGAGCAATCAATATCACAAAGAAAATAATTCTGCCTGCAAAACTGTCCTCCTGTGCCCGCCGTCTCTGGCTCAACGTTCCGTGTGTTCCCTCAATGCATAATATAAATATGGAACAAATAAAATACAGACACGGAGGACTGCATTACCCAGTCTGCTTACAATCCTATTAAATGAGAAAATCACCAGTTGGGTAAAGTTTCCATGATAGCCAATAAGAGAACAAAGTTTTGCTGACATATCCAGCACCGCTAACGTAAACATTTCAGCAAACTATTAGCATTTTGAAGACATTTCGTAGAATTGTCCTCAGGTCTTTAGAGAAGATGCTATTATTTACACATAAAGTTGTTATTGTTATTGATCCCCTGAGGGAGGGAAGATTTGGTCAAAATGTAGTGCGATCAATTCCACATTATTACTTTATAGAGTAGTGTGCTGCAATCTCCAACATTCCTCCCTCGGACTTTCACAATAGATGTTCACTCTTTCCAAGATGGAAAAAAGGTCAATAGCTGTCTATTTTGACTAAATCAACCTGACACATGCCTGTCTATGTCCCATAACACAAATAGCAATATCATCCTAAATAGAAAAGTATGTTTCATATATATATGAAAGAAATATATTAAAAAAAAAACATATATATAATTTGTTCATCCCCTGGGTCATTGGGTCATTCTGGTGATCCAATGGTGATCAATGATTAGAAATCGATATAGCAACAATTGCAAATACATGGACATTGTCTTAAACTAAGTCATTAAACCACTCTCTTTCGTTTGTTCTTTAAAAAAATGTAAAAATTGATGCCATGATAATGTAATCGATAATTTGCAAAGAAAACAATTCAGATTATTTGCATTGCAAAACGATACAATATATAGTCAATGTTGCTGTTTTCATTTTGTTATACTTCAATTCTTGAAATTAACAATTGATGTTTCGATGCAGTTACTATAATCACTACTATAGTGAATATTTAACTACATCAGCAGCAGTAACATAACATTAACGTTTTCTCCGTCAGTCTCATTCTTCATGTCCACATGAGTGAAACCAAACGAGATGATTTGTTTATTTTTGGAACACCGTTCTTATTTACCGCGATATGGTTACCTCCGGTCTAAGGTTTCTGCCCAACAATACTATATAGTAGTACAGTATGAAATGTAATATATAGTACAGTATGTAATGTATACTGTAAGTATATCAGGGATGTCAAACTCAAATACGCAGAGGGCCAGTGGGGGCGGAGTCGAGGGCCTGAGAGACACCGGACTGTGTTTCAACAAACGGGCACAGTGCTTTACAAGGACATAACAGCACTGAAATAGTAATAGTATTTTTTTTTTTAATTAAGACATTCCTTTAAAAAAGTGAGAATATATGAGTGCTCTTCCAGGGGTTGACACTAACACTTGCCCGCTTGCCCGGGGCAAGTAAAAAAATGGTGGGGCAAGTGAAAACTGCTACCTGGTTGCCCGATCGGGCAAGTGTGCAACTTAGTGCACTATAACACAACACAAGATAAATTTGTCTTGAAGGCAGTCATTGCACTCTGCGTCTGTGTCTTTCCCTGCTTTCTAGCTGTCCACAATTCCAGGCTGGATTTGGGAAACAAAACAGGCAAATTAACACATCAAAATGACCATTCATCTTCTACAGTGTAGACCTGGGCTGATTAAGATGATGAATTTTAACTCTTGAGAGTGTAAAAATGAAACCAAATGGACCCGCAAGGGTCCATTTGGTTTCATTTTTACGTTCTCAAGAGTTACATCTGGTTAACCAACTTAACTGGGGACCACCTGGAACCTGGGGGGCAAGTGACCATAACCTGAGGGCAAGTAGAACCTGACTTCAGAGACCTTAGTGTCAACCCCTGTTCTTCTCAACATTGAGCCATGATAGATTTCTGTGCATTTGTTCAATATTTATACAATTTGAACACTGGAGAGCTAATATGGCAGCTTTGTTTTGAGCTATCTGTAATGTCTGTCTTCGTAGCAGATGGCCAGATGACCGGCTAATAGCTTGAATTACTGCTTTCCTAATGTTAAGTTTTATACACCTCCTAGTTATAGCAATGCAATAATTCATTCACAGGCCTGATTTGCCCACTGGGCCTTGAGTTTGACATGCTGTAAATCATATGAAACACATTTCTGATACATACTGTGGGACTATGCCAGGTCTATGCCACTATTTATTCAGCTAAATGCTGAATAAAAAGTGGGCCCTGATATCAAAAAGGTTGAAAACCACTGCACTATGCCATACAGTCAAATTCCTCCTCCTGCCACCAGAATGGAGTTTTTTTTCGTCATTTCCAGTGTCTCAGACAGTCACCCACGTATACAGTGCACAACCACCCACCCACCCACCCCCATGGCGTACGTGAGTCAAAAGGTTGAGGTCTCCAGTGAAATGTTGTATCTCGCATGCTTGACTAGGCTATGTCTAACACACTTAGCACTGACACAGCTCAGGACCAGATGTTTGGGATTCGAAAAGCATGCGTTCAAATCCACCGGGCAACCCTCTCGCTCTCTCTCTCTCTCTCTCTCTCTCTCTCTCTCTCTCTCTCTCTCTTTCTCATTCTCTCTCTCTCTGTATTATAATGATAGCCATGACATTAAGGTCCGCTGCTTTCCTCTGAGGGGCCCAGGGGCAGATGTGACATTTCCCAATTGGGGGGGGGGCAGGAGAAAATGGTATGGGGGCGGCTTCATCGCCCGTATCGCTTCGAGCCACGGGCGATGAAGTCGCCCCCATACCATTTTCAGTCACAGGACTTTTATTAGGCAAGTAGAGCATCAATAATAACATCAGTTGTTGTTGAAGTTGCAACAGACACGCAGCATGCATAAAGCTAAAGGTCTGACTCAGAGAGTTTTCTGTTTTGAATGATGAAATGCTGTTGGTTTAGTGGTGCCACAGCTGTAGTTAGTTAGTAGCAGTTGTAGTGTTTCAAATATTTTTTTTAATATAAGCACATTAATTTGAAATTTATTGGGTTGTTTTGCATGGCATTGTGTTTGGGTGGGGCAGCCAGGGCATTTAGGGGGGCACTGCCCATGCCTAGATCGGCCCCTGGAGGGGCCTCTGCTCTTATAACGCTGGTTTGTGTCAGCGCAGGAGCTAGAGAGAGAGAGAGAGAGAGAGAGAGAGAGAGAGAGAGAGAGAGAGAGAGAGAGAGAGAGAGAGAGACAGACAGACAGACAGACAGAGACAGAGAGAAAGAGACAGAGACAGAAGGAATGACAGAAAGTGATGGGAAGGGAATATAGAAAGAGCATGCAAAGTAAGAGGGAAAAAAGAGAGGTGTGGAAAACAGGTAGAGTGCATAAGAAAGAGTAAAAGAAGTAAATGGAAGGGGAGAGGATGAGAGAGAGTGAGAGAGAGAGAGAGAGAGAGAGAGAGAGAGAGAGAGAGAGAGAGAGAGAGAGAGAGAGAGAGAGAGAGAAAGAGAGAGAGAGCCTCAGGTTTCAAGGCGCTGCAGGCTCGACTCGGCCCCTAAAGTAAATGGACTTGAGGAAAGCCTATCTTAATTGATTCCAAGCCTCAGAGCTCTTTAGTAAACATTGCGGGGCAATGAAAATGACTTGTTATCCTAATTCATTGGACGTTCCGCGCCGCACGTATTCGTCAGAGTGAGATGGGGAGAGAGAGAGAGGGAGAGAGCCTTCACACTAACTGGCTGCAGAGACAGATGATGGCGGCTCTGTGGGTTCAATTGATTTTCACAGCTGCCGCCACCACCGACCGACCAGGACTGGGCCTGGGTCTGGACCGGGTGATTTTTCTTCATTTTGGTGAGATCCGGGGGTTCTTCTGTTCTGTGGGAACGGTGTGGTAAATGGAGTGAGAATAAACCCACATGCAGGGACGGACTGGGACAAAGATTCGGCCCGCACTGGCCGGCCATAACCAGCATGCTCTGATACAAACAAAACGATACAAACCAACACCCACTGTACACCACCCTTTGTTGCTCTCCCTAGACTAGAATGATGCTGGCAAAAGGATCCAAGACAGAAGAGGGTGTTGTTGTCCCTCACAGATACAGGTACAATACAGACCTGTCCAAAATAAATAAAAATAAAAAATAAAATAGCGGCCCACCGGGAGAGCTCCCAGTACTCCCTGTGGCCAGTCCGACCCTGAACACATGTGAGACAGAAGTCTTCACAAAAACCACACGCTCCCATTTCCACCACTCTGCTTGTGGATGACTGTCTCTCAAAACGCGTGGACTATACCGATAGACATGGATATAATTAAGGATTTCCACCAATTGTGGTGGTAATTAATCACGTACGACTTTTGCAACCACATGAATGGGTTTTAAATAATAAATTACCTTATAAAACAAAGTGGCGTTAGAGGAAGGACAACACAACGGCACTGCCGCTGCCGCAGGCTGAAAGTAATACTCACAAAAGGTACTTCATCCCCACAAACGAGGTGATTAGGATTGATAAATTACTCACTATAATCTACTAATGGTCCAGTGGAGGAACATCTGTCAATTGTGCATTAATGTGCACAAAGACCTTTTGGGAGTATAGTGCTTTTGATGTGCTGTTTTCTTTTTTTACTCTGCTTCTCATTGGCTGCATGGGAGCAAATCAGGTGAGGGCCGTGCTCATTGGCTGCATGGCAGCAAATCAGGTCTGCGGCCTTGTGGTAGGCCGAAAGCCGATGACAGTAGCCGATGTTTGTTATGTTGTTGATAAGCATATTTTGCATTGACTATGTTGGTGTATTGGTTGTACTGTAGTCTACCAGCCTGTAGATTCTCTAGGACAACCGGTGGTCCGGGGACCACCAGTGGTCCTTGAGAGGGTTCCAGGTGGTCCCCAGCTAAGTTGGTTAACCAAATGTAACTCTTGAGAACGTAAAAATGAAACCAAATGGACCCTTGCGTGTCCATTTGGTTTCATTTTTACGCTCTCAGGAGTTAAAATAGTCATCATCTTAATTAGCCCAAGTCTACACAACTAGAGAATGTAGAAGATTAATGGTTGCCTGTTTCGTTTCTTAAATCCAGCCTGGAATTGTGGACAAAAGCAAAATAAATGTTTTGGGGTCTATGGGGCTAAAATGTCATCAAATGGTGGTCCGTGGCTCAAATGCTGAATAAATGTTGGGCCCTGGTATAAAAAAGTTTGAAAACCCCTGCTTAGCCTCTAGGGACATTAATTTCTTGTATTGATGATGTATAGTTTCCCTAGCATAAAAAGAGGAAATAAAAGCATATAACGGCATCAATATCGGCTATCGGTTAGAGTTTTATTTAAGCCAAGAATTTCCATATTGGAGCATATACTCATGTCCGGGTTCACATTGGGGCTCTACGGGTTGGCACGTACACTTAGTAGTACTTTTCCCATCGACGAACAAGAATACATTTTTCTTCCTTCCCATGCAGCCTGTAACATGGGAGTGAACCTGTCACCCCGTGGCCTGGCGGCGTGTTTGTAAAAGTGCGGTTATAGTTCGTGTGAGTAGAGGAAGTTCCTGCGCTGAGACCTCGGCTCTTAGCGGAGCGCGGGCCGGGTTGGCACTCGTGTCTTTTTCCTGTGGAAGACCTCATGTCTGTCCCTTCGGACGGATGGACGGACGGACAGACAGCTTTCCTTTCCCTAGTCCTGCTTTTCCCGCTGATGTGTGGATATTTCCAGATAGATACGCCATCATGCCCCTGTGAACTCTCTCTCTCTCTCTCTCTCTCTCTCTCTCCTGTACGTGTGAATTGAACTCGTCCTCCTCCGGATAGGCTTTCGTTTTTTTTTAATGCACGTGGTGCGATTCCCATCGCCCCCATTGTTATGCAGCAGTCACTCCAGTCCGTCCCCGGGCCGGGGCAACCCCCTAGGTTTACCCTGGGGAGTACACATAAGGTCTGTCCTATTGTCCCTCTCTCTTCTCTCTTTATCTCTCTTTCTCTTGTGTTCTGAGATCTGGCTTTCCCCTTTCAAGTTATACGATCGCACACAGGAAATATCCGGACTGTAAACGTAACTCCCAAAGTGTATAACGCCTTTACAGACGACGTCACACGAGTAAACACCAGTATGCGCGTGCAAACTGGCTGCAGAAGAACCCTGCCTCTCATAACATGCAATAGAAAAGTTCCAACTTCACCCACTTGTTAAAAACGCACCATCAAACTTTCAAATGCTGTTTTTATCCCAATATGGAAGAAAAAAAATATTAGGATTGTTATTGTGTTCTCTCGCCCTTGAAATATATAATCCTCGGGTTCTGTTGTGCTTCAACAATAATAGCAATTCAAAACAGTTTTCCTCAAAACCACTCCTCCAGTCGCTGTCATAAGAACGAGAGGTGCGCTCAACATGATCACGGCAGCTCAGCCTGTTTGTGTCAGAACAGAACCTATAGACAGAGTATAGGCAGAGTTACGCAAACTCCGTTCACTTCATGAGGCTAGTCTAATGGCGCCTCCTCTAGGCATACAGTCATAGATAATGGGGACAAGGACAACAAATAGGGACACATCTTTTTTATTTTACTGTAGATCGTTTTGCAGTAATTTAGTTGTTACTTGTTACTGTAATACTTTGAAACAGCTGACATGTTTTGCGCAATATATTTCAAGTCCAGCTTGTCACTCTTTCAGGCTGCATGGGGCATGAACAGCAGCTTTAGCCATTGACATACATACATATAGTACTCTAAGGCTTGAGCGCTCAGTTTCTTACCCCTCAATGTCGCAACTCTTTTACTAGATGGCTGCACCCGATGCGCACCTGCAACTCATCTGTGTAATTTATGCTTCGTCGTGTGACGGTATCGCATACGCAGACGTCTAAGCTCACAACAGTCACGTCCATGACGCGATGTGAGCTTGTATATCAGCGGTTCTCTGTGCGCAGTACTGTTGCACAACGAAGTATAAACGTATCCCTGGTGCACCTCTCTAGCCAACACACAAGAGGAGGTTGAATGAAGTGAAACCAACGCTCCCCAAAACAACATGTTTGGAGATCTGTTGGGAATTGATTACATGAAACGGTCACCTGTGCATCCAGTCCCAATGTTTGTAAACAAATAATTGGTCTATAACGCCTTTTTTACACTTTACAGGATCGTGCAGTATTGTGTTTTTTTCCTTGTTTTTTTTTTCATGCTGCTCATGAGCAGACGCGTTATTGACGCTGATCCAGGTACGGTAAAGATCGCCTATTTCAGTCGTGTCTTTTATGCTGCATCCACATGGGATCATGCATGCAGTAGATGGCAAGCCAAAGGTATACTGTATATATTTGTTTGTTTAGTGTGTTTTTTTTTTAATCAAAAGTAAAAATATCACATATCTGTGCCTAGACAACAAAACTCAAAATCAACATCAAACAAGCACCACCACAAAATAAAATCATTCACAACTCCAATCATCCAGACACACTCATCATTTTCTTCTACTCGATATGTACAAAAG
>CM076967.1:10183115-10253115 GCA_039105355.1 Benthosema pterotum | reverse complement strand
TCGAGGTTAATAAGGAATTCCACGGAATAGTGAGTTAGATTCTCCAGAAAGCTTGCCTGAAGGGTCATCGTTCTTAGGAAATGAGCCCATACTAATCAGGTAATCTGAGTTTAACCCATTTTGGGGCACTAACCCATTTTACTGTTCTAAGCATTACATTACTCATACTGCACTCGCACAGGTGTGAAGGAGGCGGTATAATGGCCTAATATCCCATATGTCGATTTTGTGGAAAAAGCTTAAATGTTGGGATGGCTTGAATCAGCAGTGAACTACCTAGTATTACTTTAAATCAGGGTGGTGGTCCCCAGGGTGATTCTTAGTCAGGGTGGTTAGGGTGACCAGATTGTCCCTGTTTGCGTGGGACAGTCCCTCATTTCCAAGACTTTTTCAGATGTCCCACAAATCGAACCCCTGTCCCACATTGTGACGGACAGAGTTCAGTTCAAATGCCCTAATATGAAGTCTACTTGTGGAGTTCTGGGTCAGGCATGCTCAAATATGTGTGACGTATGCATGCACACATTGACAAACATTTCTGCCTGGCTTACATAGTTCTTTGGCGCTAACTTCCCCAGTTTTCCGTTTTTAGCCATATTCCAAAGCATGTTGTCAATCATCATTTTTCTGCTCTGTATTACACAGTGATCAGATCAATGCTCCACAGGCACCACAGGCGTGTTTGTTAGTGTGCGTCCGTGGAGAGGCGTGTGAGCCCATTGACGCACAGCAGAGTTGGTATACGGCCGGCTTGTGTTTCCGACACGGAAACGAGGACTAAAGGACTAAAAGCCAGGTCAAGCGGAGCCAAAGCAGGCGTTTACCAGGCCTGTAAGGAGGAAGGCGTCAGGCAGCGCCCAGAAGCCCGATAGCCCCGAAGAGCTTTATATGATGTCAATGTGCAGCGAGCAGGGACGCACCCAATGCTAACTATACACTGTACACACTGTCTGTATACTGGAATGGGCGGACAGATCGGCACACACACACGCAGGCAGCCAGCCACACGCACGCACACACAAAGCTCTACAAAACGGTTTCACGGCAACTAGATACAGAGAGTAATGTAAACCAGTGGAAAAAAGGTACTCTTAAATGTACTCTTAAAAAAGTACTTTTTTTACTTAAGTGAATGTGCGCCAACTGCAAACCGAAGAACCTCACCTAAAAAATACAATAAAAGTATGGAATACCAAGTGCACTTGATTAAACGTAGAAAGGTATTGGCTAAAAAAACAAAGTATGTTAAAATGGATAAAATGTATACAGTGGTTAATGCATGTATTGTAATAATAATCAATAATAATTAGTTGAATAAAGTGCAAATTCCTCAAAATTGTACTTAAGTCCAGCACTTAGTAAATGTACTTATAGCAGTGCTCCATGTAAGCTGGAATCAGGTTGTCTCACACCATTTGGTCTCATAGTCCTATTTAGTCTTTGAAATTGTTTCGTCTTAGTCTAGTCTTAGTTGACTATAAAATCTTTTAATCGTATTCTTAATGGATTGTTACTTTGGCCAGAAAAGATCTAAGTCTTTTTGCCATAGCATTTAATCTTAGTCGATTTGGGTGACTAAATATCAAGAACCTTAGCATTTTAGTTATTTTAGTCTTGGCGGTCTGCGCCGGACCTTCACATTTCGCTGAGTAACAACTATTTAAAAGAATATACCATTTTTCACAGCCTAAAACTACTGTAAATTTAAACTATGAAATAATCTATACTATGATGACTAAAATGAACACTAAATAATTGACAGTTTTGCCAACAAATAAAAAACTAAACTAAACTAAACTAAAACTAAAAACTAGACTAAAATGTTAAGAAGGGTCCAGTAGTGCATAAGGGATCCCATACAAGTCATTTTTTACACTTTTTGGCTGCTTCTTGTTGGTAAATCGGCTGCTGGTAAATCGGCTATTTTCAGCCAAGTGTAAAAATCACCTTATTCAACTACAATTAAAAATGAATGTTGTCAAACTCGACAGTGGTTTTGCGCCGGGCGGACGGACGGCCGTTCCCATACTGTGAAAATGACTATTTAAGAGCATGAAACGTTAAACCGCTGGAAAGAGAGAGAGAGAGAGAGAGAGAGAGAGAGAGAGAGAGAGAGAGAGAGAGAGAGAGAGAGCGAGAGAGAGAGAGAGAGAGAGAGAGAGAGAGAGAGAGAGAGAGAGAGAGAGAGAGAGCGTTAAGGCCCATCCAGCGCTGGTTGGGATGACCTCATCCTCCCTCATCCCCACGGGACCCTCCTGACATGCTCTGTGCTGTGTGGGACAATACTGAATCCATGGCAAAACATGAATGGCCACACGCGCACGCTAACACACACACACACACACACACACAGACACACACACACACACACACACACACACACACACACACACACACACACACACACACACACACACACACACACACACACACACACACACACACACACACACACACAGACACACGCTAACGCTCACACACAAACGCACGCACACATCTGACTCCCAGTTCCAGATGTAACACAACCCTGACATTACCTCAGAGACTGTTGCTCTTGCATGGAATGACAATCGGGGAGGATTCAAGACAATAGCAGCCCCACCACCACCCTGCAGCCTGAGGGGGTCCCTGGTCCCACCAGGGACCACTACGGTCCTGAGGTGACTGACATGCACACGCATACATACATACACCCCTCCCAGGAGATACCCTACATGTCTATCTGAGAGAATCAGAGTAGCGCTGTCAGTCTAGATCGGTGGTTTTCAACCAGTGGTCCTTGAGAGGGTTCCAGGTGGTCCCCAAGCTAAATGGTTGGTTAACAAGATGTAACTCTTTAGAGCATAAAAATGAAACCATTTGGACCCACAAGTGGTCCGTGGCACAAATGCTGAATAAATAGTGGCCCTGGTATCACAATGGTTGAAAACCACAGGTCTGTATTTTAAAACAGACTTGAAAGGTTTCGGCATGGAAGCAAGACTGCAAGGACTTTTTTTCCTGTGATCCCAATGGTTGTGTGTGTGACTGTACCCTGTACTGATTGCATCTCTGCCAATAAAAAGTATTCAATCAATACATCAATCAAAGGTATAAGCTACAGGATATACTGTTGGCACAGAAGGGACTGAGGAGAGTGATCACTCTCCCTCTGCCCACCAAGTAAATGAAGTTCCCTCAAATCTGCATCTGTACTCACATTAAATCCTGCACATACTGTAATTCTACATGCATTCATTAAAAGCATAGTACTCCATGACAGAAACGTTGTCCATGAGCGGTTTAAGGTAAAAAGAAATAATCTCAACCTCACAGAATCTAACTTGCACTAGAACGCCAGTACTACAACATCTAACAAACTGCTGCTCATCCAAGACACCGCGGTTGGGTCATGGTGGTGTGTGTGTGTGTGTGGTCTTTCACAAATAAATATATTTAACATACTGTAGGGTAATTTAATTATTTTTTGCATAATTGCTTCCATCTTGAATGATGTTAATTCAATTTCTAAATAGTGGAACTGGAAATAGCAGCTCAAAACTTGTCCCGCACACACACACACAGATTGGCTATTTCCACTATGAATCTCTTTTTGAAAGTTTAATTAGGTGTAAATATGATATATAACATTCATGTTATTCGTCACATCTGACCCTAGCTGTGCAGCTTTTGTTTTACAAAGCCTAAAGTCGAAAAGAAATGTGTAAGTAATTTGTAATGTTCCATCCGATGTTCAGAAATTAATTTGTTAATAACCCCAATTATTTGGGTGACAATTCAATCATCGAGTAAACTTTCAGAGCGGCTCCGTCCACACTGTAGTGCAGTGGTTTTCAACCAGTGGTCCGGGGACCACCAGTGGTCCTTGAGAGTTCCTAGTGGTCCTCAGGCTAAATGATGCAAAGTTGGTTAACCAGATGTAACTCTTTCAGAGCGTAAAATAATATAATAATAATATTTAGCAATGAATGTAGAAGATTAATGGTCATTTTGATCTGTAGGTTTGCCTATGTTGGTTCCCAAATGCAGCCTGGAATTGTGGACAAAAGCAAAAGTAAATATTTGGTTTGGGGGTCTGTGGGTTCATCAAATGGTGGTCCACGGCTCAAATTCTGAATAAATAGTGGGCCCTGGCATTAAAATGGTTGAAAACCACTGCTGTAGTGTAGTCACATGTCATTATTTGTCAGCTTAATGTTGGCCAGGCTGAGTGTCACTCAGCACACGCACGCGCACACGCACACGCACACACGCACAGACACACAGACACACAGACACACAGACACACACACACACACACACACACACACACACACACACACACACACACACACACACACACACACGCACACACACACACACACACACACACACACACACACAGTGCGCAGTGTGTGCACTCACCCTATCTGCCGGTTGGTGGAGGGAGCCTGGGTGATGACGGAGCTGGACTGGGGCGAGGGCAGGGCCTGCTGGATCACTATGCTGCTGTCATGGTTGGACATGCGGGAGTGCTGCTGGTGCTGCTGGCCTGACTGACCGCCGTGGAGAGAGATGTTCTGGAGGGGACAGATGAAGAAAACACATTGATGATGAAGAGATTACACACATTCAGTTCAGACGGAATTAGATGATGTACATCGATAAGAGCGGAATGTATATTTGGTTCCATTTGTACACTCCGCATTTGTACACACTCTCAGAAAAAAAAAGCTCCTAAAAGAAAAATCATGGTGAAACACAAGCTGCCATTGGACTGATCCCACAAAGTGTATATTTTGGGCCAAGCCTTCCTGTTACCAACTACACAAGCCAAAACTCTGTGTAAGGGAGTATCGCGGGTTGACTACAGAGTCGGCTGTTTTTTTGAGGGGTGCTAGCGATGTCTGGACTAGCCTCGATC
This sequence comes from Benthosema pterotum, assembly GCA_039105355.1. Lineage (NCBI taxonomy): Eukaryota > Metazoa > Chordata > Actinopteri > Myctophiformes > Myctophidae > Benthosema > Benthosema pterotum. The sequence goes on along the minus strand of CM076967.1, from coordinate 10,248,212 downwards.
TCCAGGCTCTCATCCGCGCTGTGAGATGAGAGCCTGGATTCACGGTGCCCCAAAGCCACTGCCGGAAGCCGGGACTTCCGCCGGAAGTTGCCATTAGTCACGATGCGGTGCTCCCGAAAATGAATACCCCACAGAAACATTTTATTTCTCCCTCTGTGCTCGCAAAGCTGTTGTAAATGTTTAAAAGATGAAATTGTGCACTTTGCACACTTTTATAACTGCTTTGTTCGTTAGAATCGTTTTTTTTTTTTTTTCTGAAAATAACATTGAACAAGTCAAGTCGCTAGACTGAACAGGGTTGTTTCTTTGGGGACTGTAAATACAGTCACTTCCGCAACTAACGTTCTCAGTCTCAAAAGCGCACCGTGTAACCAGGGTGTGTCTGGACTGGGTCAAAAATGTGGCAAATTTGGCGGTCATTGAGAGGCCCACCTGGCATATGCCCTGTACATCAAGTGGGCGGCCCAGGCCTGATGCTCGCCCTTCCAACGTCTGGCTTTTCAGACATGACGTCATGTGTTTATGGACAAGTCTATGGACTTTTAATGTTTGTCTTATGCAAGGGCAAACCAGAACAGAGACTGATCTATTTTTACTTGTAGCTTAGTAACTACAGTATGACAATGTTGTATTTGTACTGTTGTACTCTGTAAGCTCTGCAGGGGGTCTACAATAGACCTCGGTCCACCTCTGGTGCTGTTGGAGTCGTTTTAAATTGAGCAACAGGCCAAGTCAAACTTCTGGGAAACGTTCAAACTAAACGGTACCAAAATGTGTACACAGTACATGTGGAGGCAATTATTATTTTACACTGAAACATCAATGAGTGAATGTAAACAGCAGAGATGATGTGATTATGTGTAGTGGAAGTTTCATTTATTTATTTTTAACGTAAAGGGATATGAAATCATTCCCGGGAGCCTCTAATGGAACGCTAGCTGTACACACATGTCTTCTATCCAGCACAATAAACCAAAACCTGCTTGGGAGATTGAAGTGATTTTTATAGTCATTGTGATTTATTAGTTATTAAAACAGTGTTTTGTTTTGTTATTTTTTCCTTACACTTAAACATTTGGCATTTAGTAACACATACACACATGTACAGGGAGTCAAGGACACACTCCGTCTGACATGCGCTGTCGCTCTGATGTACTCATGCCCGATCCAAGCCCTCAGTGGTCCCTCCTATATTTCCAAATAATTAACAGCACCCCCTGCCACTACGACACTTAGATCTTCCACTCTCAAATTCCTTACCGTGCCGCCCTTCAAATTTGAAAAGTCCCTGGGGTCAAAAAACCCTATATTCAGTTTGGGAGTTAGGGTTAGGCACAGTTTGGGCTTCGGGAGTTAGGGTTAGGGTTAACTCTCCAATCAGGATCAAGTGGTGGTGGGCCTTGGCGTATGTACTGTTGCACTTCCCCCCACTGTAGAGTGTGTGCATGTGCACATCTTGTTACCAAAATCACTGAACGCTCCTTTAAATCCAACTTGCAAACCCACTGTTTTTATGGTTGATTATAAAGTACATATTCTATTATTGCACTACGGTCTACATGTTTTTTGGGGGGGAAGCACTTTGGATCAACTGTTGTTTTTCTAAGCGATAAATAAAATGTACATGACTTGACTTGACTATCCATCCTTGGATCATCCAACCTTTTAGTCTCTGCTACCTCCAGCTGTCCTTTTCTCAGTGTGACTGTGTAACCATAGACTCGACAACCAGGCTTTCATTTTGGTCCATGCTTCCTGAAAAGGGAAAGCATGATGTGACATGATGTGACATAGCACAGCACTGGAAGGGGCTGGGATGACAACACATGTGTTGGTGACATCAAATCAGATCTACCGGTCCGTCTGAGCCGGTCCCCGCCCCCTCAAGGCCAAACTGCTTTCAGGTTAGGCCAGGCTAGACTAACCATAGCTGGTCACACCACGGTGCTGATACGTTTCCGATCACACATTCACACCTGACACTTTACTCCACCCAATCCAACCTCTCTCTTCACCTCCTTTCCACGCTCTCCATCGCTCTGAAATGTTGACCCTATCAGTACTTAACCTCCTGCACCTTCTTCACATTTCTTTTCTTGTGTGACCTCACTGTTCCACTTGGGTTCCTCTCATTCAGTCACACGCGTATTGTGTCTTGCTGCTGCCAACCTTCATTCCTCTCCTTTCCGGGGCATATCGCCACCTCTTTAGATTCTCCTCTACCTGTTCCTCTCACTGCTGATCTCCAATGACATCTGCAAACATCGTGGTATGTGGGTACTCCTGTCTATCTGTCAGCCTGTCTGTCCATCACCATAATGGCAAGCATGAAGGGGCTCTGTGCTGACCGCTGGATGCTGAGGTTGACTTCCACCTTGAACTGTGGACATAGCACCCACTGCTCTGACATACTTCTCTGTCAGTCCAGAGTCCAGACTTCCTCATACACCACCACCAGTTCCTCTCTCCACACCCTACCATATCGCTGTGCTTTATTATATACAAAGACACAATGCAGCATCCCCCACTGACCTTCTCTGAACTTCTCTGTCAACATCCTCTATGCAAATACTGCATCTGCACTGCTACTCTTCTTCCTACTCTGTCGGACAAGTGCAAGCCTGTTATAGGAGCTTTTGCCCCTGCAGGATAGTTTGTTTGTTTTAAGACAAGGCCTACCTTGTGTTGGAAAAAAAAATCTGTCAATGAATGTAATAGTAACCACCAAGAAATTAACGCATTTTATGTCACAATTACGCAAATGAAATGCTAGCAGCATCTTGTTTTAAAGGATAAGTGCACTTTTGTTGAGTTTCTCTTGTGTAGTTATCTGGCCATGATCTACTGTAATTTCAGATGTGGACAAGAAATAATGAAAAAAAAAAAAAAAAAAAAAAAAACGTTCCAGTGATCAGAAATTGATTATTCAAAATATGCTCTTCATTGACTTACATTGTATGCTAAAACAGCATACAATGTCACCCTTTTAGCATCACCAAAACTCGTGTAGTTTTATTTTTTCATAAAAATCTTCTGTTATGGTGATGCTCTAGTCTACATAGTATCGGTTTATTTATGTACTAAAAGAGTGACTTTGAGAGCTGTTATTGTGTCCACTGAAAGTCAATGCGGAGCATATTTTGAATTAAATTTCTAATCACTGGAACATTTTTTAATGTCTTGTCCACTTTTGTAATTACGTCATGGTATGGTAAACTACACAAAAAAATCCTACCCTTTAACTGACAAACTGACAAGAGAGGGCAGGAGTGGGATCGCACCATACCATGTCAGCATGTTTCTGTTAATGCAATGACTGCAGAGTCCTTGAACTTACAAAAATCCTCTCTCCCTCTCTCTGTCTCTCTCTCTCTCTCTCTCTCTCTCTCTCTCTCTCTCTCTCTCTCTCCAGAGTCTTGCTCAGACTGGCCCTGGTCGCTGACTCAGCAGACACCCTCCCATCATAAACCACAGAGGGCTAGACAGCGGCTGACCCGACCATAGACCAGCCTCAGCGCCAACCTGCCCAGATACAGACAATACAGCCAGCAACAAGGCTGCAGCGCACACTCTCACACACACACACACACACACACACACACACACACTCACACACAGACACACACGAACACATGCATGTGTGCGGTACTACACACAGACATAAATAAGATAAGCCGTCTGCCTTGCGGTGGAGCTTGGTGGTGCCCAGCAGGTTACAGCAGGTAACACACACGAGCCTGGTGGCCTGAAATGTCCCATATACTGTATATATATATATATATATATATATATATATATATATAATATATATATATATATATATATATATATATATATATATATATATATATATATATATATATATATATATATATATATATATATAGAAAATAACCCCATCTGCCCTTTGTAGAGGCGATATTGAGGGTCAGAAACTGAGCACTCGAGCAATGTTCAGGCATCCTGACTAGGGACAAACTGGAGTTGGAAATATATTGTTTTCAACGAGGGTGGCGCAAATAAGAGCTATTTTAGGAGCCTTTACGAGCCTCCATTGTACTGGACCCCATGAAATGAACAGAGTTTGCATAGCTCTATACTCGTTAAACTCGCATAGTTTTCATGCAAAAATCTACAGTACAGTCGATTTAGTCTACTAAAATGTATTTTGGCGGGCGCTGATGCTGTTGTAATGACTGATTTTACACTTGCTGGAAAAAGCAGGTGTGCAAGTGTAGCGGTGGCCACAGCCCCTGCCATGATGTCCTCCAAAGTCTAGTACTGGTATCTTCCCCCCAGAGTGAAGATGTTGGACTTTCATGAGGGAGACCCGAGTTCGAACCCTGCACGTTACAGTGGGGCCATGACCCGGATCGGGTTTCCCCTGTGTGGGGAGGTCAAAAGGTCATCACGTGTCACTCTGTAGCGTGCTGTGAGCTTGTAGATCCCTCATTTTCAGCATGCATCTAACGCCCATTGCCACTAGTTCCTTCCATTCGGTTTTTATTTGTCGACAAATTGTTAGACTTGTTTCATCATAGCTTATAGTTGTATTTTCTCATAGTATTGGCTGTCTAGAACCGCGCGTTCCCACCGCTGTCACAAACCCTAGATGGTTGTCTCTGGAGGGGGAGAGCTGACGAAATGCTTTATGCGTTTGTCTGTTGGAACAGATAGCAGGGGTGAGGGGGTGTAGGCAGGGAAACCCGAGAGATGATTTGGGCAGAAGGTGTTTGAAGTGCAGAGGACAGGACAGGTAGAGAACTTGATCTCCTCCTCCGTCTATATAAACCCCCCACCATCACCCACCATCACCCTGCTGCTGATCATCTCTCTCTCTGTCTGTCTCTGTCTCTCGATCTTAAAGCTTCTATCTTTCACTTTCTCTCACACGACTGTCAGAAAAAGGCCCGGCGGAGTTCACACACACACTAGGGAACACGGTGTGTGGCATGCTGGGGGAGGGAGGGAGGGCTGCTGGCTGGCTGGCCGCAACATTACTATGACTGTGTCATTCATCTGTGAGAAAGTAGAGGGAAAATAACATAAAAAAATGGGGGAAATTTGGCAAGAGACAGCTCTGTGTATACATACCTGAGGTTATCTTATTGTTTTTGTTTTAAATCCACAGGTGTGGTGTGGGTGTGCGTACTTATGCCAGTGCTTTCTCAAAATGTGTGTGTGCATGCGTGCATGTGTGTGTGCATGTTCAGTGCAGTGTGGTGGTTGTGGTTACAGGGAAGAATGTGTGAGGCAAAGACTGTGACTGATAATGATGATGATGATGATAATGATGTTGATGATCATCAGGCTAGATAAAAGGACTACCCGGGTCGACACCTGCACATCCGACCTAACCAACAGCTGTGTGTGTGTGTGTGTGTGTGTGTGTGTGTGTGTGTGTGTGTGTGTGTGTGTGTGTGTGTGTGTGTGTGTGTGTGTGTGTGTGTGTGTGTTGGGGGGTGGATAAGGAGGAGGAATCCCCCAGGCCAATCCTCTCTCTCATCTGTTCTCATCTTTACCACCGGTGTTCATTTTTCGTTGACTGAAACTACAACAAAAATGTTTGTTTCTTAACAACTGTTAGGAAATGTCAGTTGTTGGGAAACAAATCACTGGTTCGTAGGGTGTTATCCCTTTTATTACTTGGCTTAATATATTAATAAATAACTAATAATTGACAGAAATAGTACGTAACGAGGCTGCTCTTATTTATCTGCAGTTGTGTAGGCTAGTTTTGTCTGTGCAAGGAGGTCTGTATGAGCGGAGCAGTCCATTGTTGTGACATATCTCACCGCTCACATGACCAAAATGACAAATAATGACTAAGTAAAAATTTACAGGAGGGTCTAGTGGAGAGGAGATCCTGTATAGAACAAACTAATTTTATGTTTGGTTGTGTTTGGGTGTTAAACTCTCAAAATAACAGACACAGACAGAATAGTATATTTGTCATTTGACTGATAATGATGATAATGAAATGACGTTTTAGATTACCAAAATATTAACTTTTATTTGAAAAACTATGACTGAAGGGTCTGAAGGCACATCAAAAGGGCAAATATATTTCGGGGGGTTCTGACTTTAATGATAGTGGACAATGGACATAGACAGGGAACTTGGGATGTCTCACAGCACAGTCCTATAATATCTGCGGTATGAACCTGGACCTCGCCCGATAGCCCAAACGCAAGAAAAGAAAAACGTAGAAAAGTGCTGTTTACCTGTTTGCTGTCCTCCGCCTCCTGGGCCTTGCGGAACTCCTGTTCGATGGAGCAGTCCAACTCGCTGAAGAGGCCCACCTCCTCGCAGTTCTTCAGGAAGCGCGTCGGGGTGGGCGTCTGGTGGTCTGGAACGGAATGGAATGGAACGGAACAGGAGCGTTATGAGACCTTTATTTACACAGGGCAGATCCTGTACAGATACCAGATCTGTTGTTTTTTTTAGAAGGAGACCCTTATAGTCCAATACATCAGAAACACAAAACGCTTCGACAATGCAAAAAATACCATAACTTAGCATAACTGCCAACCGTTTTGGGTTCACATCCGCGTCTGTCCAGACTCATTACAGCAGTGGTTTCCGAACCTTTAAGCACAATCGCCAAAGGGGATATTTGATCTCTCCCCGCGACCCAAACCAGTGAAAATATAGAGCTGATCCGACCTTACTGAGGTTAGGGTTAGGCTTGGTACTTCTGAAAAGTAATGTATGGAATTTCTTTGATTTTCTTTTCTTTTGATGTCTTTCTATTGACCTATGGGGATTGTTTTGTTATTTTGATTTGAGACTTTTGGATTACATATAGGTAACACAAGGTTAAGGGCTAGGCATAGTTTTACAGAGGTTAAGGTAGGGTTAAGTTTAGGCATAGGCTGTGAGGGTGTAGTTCCATCAAAGTCTCCATAATAATGTAATCTTGACAGTATGACTTTGGCAGAATTTAATAAACATGTTATGTGAGGTCACGGTGACCCTGAACCTTTTCACCATTCTTTGACCGATCTACTTCTAACAACCTTCACGTCTTGAGGCCCAATTAAGTGGACGTTTGTGTCAAATCCCTTCCAAGATTTCCCTGTGGTTCCGGACGGAAGGACAGCCAGGGGGTACGGCTGCGCGCCATGTGGAGCCACACAAACAATTAGCAGAAACAATGACACACACGTGCTGCACAGATCCAACTCCACAAACACCCGCTGTACATGTCAAGAGTCAGTGTGTGGTGTTTAAGCTCTGCATCGTGTCTCTGGTAATCCCCGAACGGCCTGGGATGAGATCCAATCCTTGAGGCTTCTTCTATCACTTCCCTCCTGTTTGTTGCTGCTACGGCATACGATGTTTAACTGTTTGTGTTCACACATTGTGAGTTTGTTTGGCCCCGTCTTTGACCCCTCACCTTCTGGTATCTCAGGAGGAGTTGCGTAGCGTTTTAAATTATCATCCCGGACTGAGGGAGCCGGACGAAATAAAAGATAATTCTGTCCTAATTAGTCCTTCGATAAACCCCAACCTCAGAAAGCGATTGTCCAATGCCAATCCAAATAGTTTTAGAAAACCGTTGCTATGCTGGGCTAGCTTCCATCACCTCATAGCTGTCAGTGTTATTTTTCATGGCTGTGTTGTTGAAAACATACACAGCTTAAAACTGAGAAAGTTATACATGACTGACCCACACAGGTGATGGCAGTATTACTAATTACCATGGTCTTCTCGTGCATTGCAAGAAAACTCCTGTCGGCTGTTTGTTTATAGTTCTTCAAGTTGGTACTGTTATTCTCTTATTTCCATTTCTAGTTTATTTAAATAAGGTTGTGCACAATTGTTCAGTGCATAGCCTACTGCAGGCCTGGTCGACAAGATTTAGAAGACATTTTGAAACCAATTCAAGTCTCCTCTCTTAGTAAATGTTTCTTACTTGCCTGTTGGACAAGGACGGGCTGAGGCAAGAGCAATAGCATACGTGACGGTATTGATAACATTTTTCTGTAAACCTTAGAGGTGAAATAAAATTTTATGGTGAAGCCACAGTTTTCTTTTTATAAGCTCTGCAGAATTTAAAGTGCAAATAACATACGGTACATTAAAAAAAAAAAAAAAAAAAGTTTTTTCTTACTTAACATCATATTGTCGACGTGCCTCAAGCTTATTTCTAATGACTTTCCATTAAAGCTCCTATATGATGTGCAGCCTGATTGTTCAGGCAACTTGGTTATTTGTGTGGAAGATCAAAAACACAAATTGGAGGAACAAAACACACACACACACACACGCACGCACGCTCGCACGCACGCACGCACGCACGCACGCACGCACGCACGCATTATTCCCCTTCAACAAAAGGTCAACATGGGCTACAATCAGTTATCAAGACCCAGTTTTTAACTGCAATGATGAACCTGCACAAGTAATAATTTCACCCTTCCTTACTTGTAATCAATGTGACGTGACAATAAAGATTGATTATCTCCATGATCTCGAGTGCACAAAGAATAGAGTGAGCGGTATACACAACACAGCAGGAGGACGTAAAGATGATGCAGTGCTGAAGTCATGTCAAGGCATGCATTCATAACTAGTGCAGGGAAGTGTCACAGGAAATCCATACGGTGGGGGAAATGCGTACAAAGTACAAATAGGATATACAACTGACAAAATTTATGGTTAGTTTATGGTATACTGGCGAGGGCTGAGTTTGGGATCACAATAATGTCGGTGAGTATTTGCACCAGTGGGGACAAAGCACGGCCATCGCGCCGCTAGATAAAGACACCCTGGGCTTTGACAAGAGCCATTTGCACATAACAAAGTCCAGATCCCACCTACAGAGAGAGGGTCTCATTTGTTCGGCTCTGTCAAAGCCGCGGTGCTCTTGAACACGGCCGGGGTGGAGGGGGTATGCGGTGGGGGTATTGAGCACGGATCAGGTTTCAGACAGTCGAAGGTGATTTTAGGATCAAGCCTGTTTTAAAAGGCTAAAAGCATACTTCAACAGACTGTTTATCCATTCTGGCTAGACTGGGGATTGACTAAAACGTCGCTCATCATGACCTGTGACTCCCAAAAGTACAGTTTTGCCCATAACACACCGTTCTGCACCGCCGAGAGGATGAGAGTTTATCTCAGGAATCTAGGAAGAACTGTCAGCTATCAGTTCAGGGTTTATGTTAATAACTCAATGCAGATGACAGCTTAGACCAAATACAATTACACTGCTAAAGGCAAAAAAGGCATATAGCATTAAGTACCAGTATAAAATCTCTTTTTGGGTATGTTGTATTTCCACGATAGCAGGGAGTCTCTCAACACAGACTTTTGTTGTTGTTTTTTTTAATCACACCTGTGTGAAGTAAGTGCTGCAACCCCACATGGGGTCCCTAGGGTATCCCTGAACTTCCAAACCCACAGGAACGCGGTCAGGGTGCCTGCCCGGTTCTGGCTTGACGCCGGCGCCCGTCCCATGTCCAAAACAATGTGGGTGTCCCCCAGTACATTCAGACCAACACAGTGGTCCCTGGGGGGGTCCCCGGAAGTTCCAAACCCACGGGTACACGTCTCCCATGTCCGAAATAGTTGAGAAATTACAAGTACTGTGTGGGGATGCCCAGAATGTGTGTATTAAGCTGCGCAACTCTGAAACTTGGTTGTGAAAACCAAACCAAAAGCTATTTCACATTCGCACAGACCCAGCCAGGGAAGGATGGACGGACAGACACACAAAGCTCCTTAATGAAGTGGTTGCACCACTTACAAAAGAGAGTAAAAAAGAAAAAAAGGGCACACTGTGCTCCTCCGTGGCCTCTTCTTAATAAGAGACGCGGTCCAGAGCTGTAACTCACGACATCCGAGTGCTACGTACAACTCGGCCTAGAAAACCTGATCCCCGCTGCTCCGCGCAGAGTGTAAATAATACAAGAAGACGCAATCTCAGCGGCACAGGGTGAGAACAACAGAAGCAGTGCAGCGGACCTGTCCGTATCTATGCTCCGTATAAGTGTCTGGGAGCCAGAGTTATGGCCTGGCCTTGAGGGTGACACTTACAGTACGGGGTTGTTGCCGCTGCTAGCCGCTGGTACACAATCTATACACGCATGTTGGCGTGTCTGGGAACCGTAGATCAACACTGTCTGTCTTCTAGATTAACCCCGAGAGGCACCTCCTGGCTGCCAACGCTAGCCGGAGGGGGGCGGAGGGAAGAGGAACCACTAATCCATCCACTTTTCTTGCCTTATGCCCTCTCTCACTGTCACCACCGCCATGACTAATGACCGGCTCCGCTGATGATGATGATGAGGGGAAGTTGAGCGAGCGCACATGGCCGCTTGGTCGTCGCAGGAAAGCAAAAAAAAAAAAAAGGAAGAAGAGAATGTTATCTCTGACAAGGCATTCATCTTGGGGCTGGCCAAAAAAACACGGGGGTAATTTTCTAGACTAGCTGCTGCTGCTCGCACGTACGTCACTGTCGCTTTGGTGCGTTCTTGCTTAGGTGTGCAGAAGTCAGTCAGTCAGCCAGCCAGGTGATCAACAGACGTGTTACTTGGAGCTGTCTGCAAGTTTAAAGACACAAAAACAGGACTGTGTATCTGTCTGTGTGTCTGTGCATGTGTGTTTGTGTGTGTTTGCATGTGCAAGTATGTATGTCTGGCGGGGTGGAGGGACGGAGGGAGGGAAGGGGCCGGGCTGCTCGACGACAAATTAAGGGCTTATACGCTTGTTGACTCACATGTCAAATGTCACAGCGTAAGATTTATACGACTGTACACAACCACCTACAGACAGACAGACGTTCCATAAACTTCCCCCTTAAACAAGACGGACCTGCTGATGACTCACACACCTCGGCATAACACCTGTAAAACATCTCCAGATGACAGACAGCAGATCCTGGGGGGTTTGGGTGGGGGTTGGTGGGGTTGGGTTGGTGGTGGTGCGACCCGGGTCTCAGGTCCACTGACTACAGGGAAAAAAGAGAATCACACACGCACCGTATCGACCGGGTCGGGGCCGTATAACTAACCTGATAGCATGTTGTCATTCTTTATGGAGGGGAACTTCAGGGTCATCTCATGCTTGTGTCGGTGAATCATCAGATGGTCTTCTGTGGGGAATCGCTGTTAAGTAGAAGAACATATAAAGACTCAAGTCCCTGCACTGGAAAGAATAATGGTTAGTGTATATATAGCAGGGGGGCGTTCTTAACTCTTTTACTGCTAAGTATGAATGTATTCGTAACTTGGATGTGATTTGTGATTTTGTTTGCTGAAAGATAAACTGCGTGACTAATGCCAACATAAGCCGATCAATACAATGGTGGCCTCTAAACCAGGAAAGCGGAAATGAAAAATGAAAATGACCCGTGGTATCACGTACGGTAGCCCTTAAATCAGTGGTTTTCAACCAGTGGTCCAGGGACCACCAGTGGTCCTAGGGAGAATTCCGGGTGGTCCCCAGCTGGAACGATGGAAAGTTGGTTAACCAGATGTAATTCTTTGAGAGCGTAAAAATGAAACCAAATGGAAACGCAAGGGTCCATTTGGTGTCATGTTTACGTTCTCAAGAGTGTAAATTATTCATTCATCATCTGAATTACCCCAAATCTACACAACTAGAGATCTATGTTTGCCGGTTATGTTTCCGAAATCCAGCCTGGAATTGTAGATGGAAATCTTTGGGTTTTGGGTCTGTGGGGCTAAAATGTGTCATCCAATGGTGGTCCGTGGCTCAAATGCTGAAAAAGGTTGAAAACCACTGTCCTAAATCATGTCGCCCCTCAATTTTTCCTGCAGACCTGGTACCAACAACTGCTTGGTGCCATGGTTCTAGCATTCTTTTTTTGTATTACTGGAGTTAAGTTGAGGTATAGGGTTAGGTTTAGGCTTAGTTTTAGGAGGTTTCAACGCATTGTGGTGGAAGGCATTGAGTGCATTATTAATGCATTTTTTGGAATCAATCTTTGTTTTTGTGTGCAAATCTCTACTGTTTGTCCATTGCACAATTTTGTGGCCTGCACATATTAATTTGGTTGTCCTTGAAGAGGAAAACACTGTATGGTTTAGTAAGTAAAGCCTTGCTGTCTGTCCTGTGCCTCTGCTTTCCCTCTGTAGACCACGTTGAAGCCAATATGACATGTAGCCTAAAAAAAAAAATCACACCGTTGTGAAGTCAAGGGCGCTCTTGTCATTGTACAACATCATCATATTAACATATGTCCATTCAAATTGGAATTTAATGTTTGTCAATTCTTTATTCATTGTCAGCGAGAGTTTAATGTTTGTGTAAGACCAAATTCAACACTCATTGCTGAATATTGGAGGACCAAGCACCCCTCAAAATTTGATGTGGTGAATCCTTTCCATTCCATCTGCACAAAAACAAATGCTAAACAACCATAGCCACTTGCCCAAAACGGGCTGACCTCATCACATTTGTCGAAACTAATACTTGGAATGGATTCAGATTCAGAATGATGAAAACCCCTAGTTTTACAAGTCACATGCTACTTAAGCAAAGGAAAGTTTGGGGTCACAAGAAACCCCTATAAAAGAATTGGCCAAAACTTCAGTCAGCAAGTGGATTCATGAATGCAGTGGGTTCATGAATTCATGAATATAGACAATATTTTATACCACGTTCCCCACTTTAAACAAAAGAGGTCTGGCAGCTTCCCGACTATATCATATCATATCATATCATATCATATCATATCATATCATATCATATCATATCATATCATATCATATCAAGACGTCCGCAGGTTATGCTTTTGATGCTTTTGGCCTCTTATCTTGTGTCTGGCCGTATAATACACCATCCACATAAAAGAAGTGCCCGCAAAACCCGCTGTTTTCAAACATAGAATAATTATAATCACAAACACAAAAGGGGAAGTCAAATATTGTATGGGCCCATTATACCTCCGTCAATAGAAGCATGTTCCTCACAGCGCTAAATCAAGACTTTTTTCTGCACCGCGTCTCCACACAGCGCATCTTTCTTTATACAAAAGCGTGACAGGCCCAGCATGTATTATTGACTTCATAACCACTGTGAGACCCGGAGCAACGGTCTTTATTTACAGTTCCTCTTTCTCTTGCAGTACCCTGCAGATTCTGTTTCTGCTCTTTTATTTGTGTATACTGAACGCGTTTTGGCGTCACGTATTATGTTACACTTTAGCTATTGAAAAATATCAGATCTACAAGCTCTATCGCGCCACCGAGTGGCGTGATATGAGCTTGTAGGTCTGATATTTTTTTGAAAACTGTGAAAATGATGCGCCTGACACCGATTGTAGTTTCTGACACTAGATTCTAGTTTCTGATGCTAGATTCTGACAGATTCTAGTTCTCTGAAAAATGTATGTTCCTGTGTCAGTGATGCTTAACATATTCCTGCAAGGACGCCCAGAAATGTATATTTACTAGTGTGGACCCCGCCATCTGAAAACGTATTGTTCTAGGGATCCCAGAAGCAACGATTTTAGTTCAAAATATTTGCTTCCGAAAGAATATATTCAAGTTTTGCATCACATTTTCACAATTTTTCAAAAATATCAGAGCTACAGCTCACAGCGGGCCACTCAGTGGCGCGCTGTAAGCTTGTAGGTCTGTATTTTTCAATAGCTTAAGTGTACACAAAGGGTTATTTGTGTGGCACAGTGGCCAACCTCCGCAGGCCTGCTGCTCTTCATGTTACAGTAGCACGCCATGCACCGCACGCACACACACACACACACACACATAACGGTACATTCATGCACAGGCACACACACACATGCGCACCATCGCACGCAACACGTATGCACAGTTGCACACACGCACGCACTGCTCGCATACAACACACACACATCACTCGCATACACACACACACACACACACACACACACACACACACACACACACACACACACACACACACACACACACACACACACACACACACACACACACACACACACACACACACACACACATGCTTGGGCAAATCAATACCATTGTTCATTCAAACCTTTTCCTCTAGTACAGGGGTTTTCAACCTTTTGACACCAGGGCCCACCATTTATTCAGCATTTGAGCCACGGACCGCACCATTTGAGGACATTTTAGCCCAAAGACCTAAAACTAAAGAATTCTTTGGGTTAGTTCACAATTCCAGGCTGGATTGTGCAAACAAAACAGTGTAGACTTCTTAATTAAATAGCGCTAATTCAGATGATGAATATTTTAACTCTTGAGAGTGTGAAAATGAAACCAAATGGACCCGCAAGGGTCCATTTGGTTTCATTTTTACATTCTCAAGAGTTACATCTGGTTAACAAACTTTCCATCATTTAGCCTGGGGACCACCTGGAACTCTCTCAAGGACCACTGGTGGTCCCGGACCACCTGAAAATCCCTGCTCTAGTACAACTAGTAATGAGCGATAACTGTGTACACAAATAATGTTGTTGATTTAAAGGTATAGCTCCCATTGTATTAATTTAACTTGTATGAAATACCTACCTGCCATTACTATAGTGGTTGTAATTGGGCTTTTTGCCCATATCACTACACTCAAAAAGTAGTTCCATGTGATAGAGGGGTCACAAATTAACAAACATTGCTCTGATATTTTTTAGAAGTAGGTCAATAACACAAATGTGACCTCCACAAAATGACCAGAACTACTTCTATTTCACCAAACCCAGAGCAAAACTCACCACAATGGGAATCTGACAATCAATGAATAAAGTTGAAACCACTATATTAATAGAAAGTATGGTATTTCATACAACTTAAGTAAAACGTAAACTATCCCTTTAATTGAGTACAGTCTATTTTGTATGTACAGTATTATATGGTACACAGAGGCCCTCATTTATCAACGTGGTGTACACCCAAAAATGAACGTAGGACATGCGTAGAGCAGAATTCCCACCTTGTTTGACATATATCATTCCCACCATGAACTTGAAGTTGATCCCACGTCCGGACAAAACCCACGTCAGGTCGGGAGCTGTCGTAGGATTTGTCCTTGCCTGTTTTTCTGTCCTAAACAAGCGGAGCAGCATTGTCTGAACTGCAGAAAGGTATCTAAAGTTATCTATTCACTCCTAATAGCTATAAAACCTAATAAATGATACAGATGAAAAATATATAGTTTTGAAAAGGCATATTATGCGAGATTACATCCCTGATCCAGGTGGGGGTGAAAATAAAATAAAAGCCACTTTTATTTGCAGTGACAAATACATGCACAGCCTGACTATTTAAAATGATATTATATGCTACGTTGGTACAGGTATATCGATCGCCTCAGTCACTCAGATAAACTGCAGACCTACAGTAGGCTGCTTGTGAGAGCAATTTCGGTAGTCGTGATCGCGGATCGGCGGGAGATTGCATCGATGTGGATCTACAGTAGCCTACGTCTGGTTTGTACAATGGTCTGCATGAAGGATAGAAAGCTTGAGGGGGAGATAGGTAGGCTACGTGCGCTCTTCCTAAAAATGCATGGATTTAATCCTACACTACAGAATACAAACCTGTAGCCTATTCCATTTACTGCGATGTAATAAAAAACAATGTGGTCCGAGGACCACCAGTGGTTCTTGAGAGGGTTCCAGGTGGTCCCCAGGCTAAGTTGGTTAACCAGATGAAAAGTTGGTTTAGCCAGATGTAACTCTTGAGAGTGTAAACTAAAAATAAAACCGAGTGGACCCTTGCGGGTCCAAATACCATGCAATTATTTTACTTACTGAATAAACAAGGCAACTTGCGTGTGTCCGTGTGAAACAGAGAGGGAGGGCGCCGCGGCAAGCAGCGCAATCGGTGGAAAGTTTTTATTCATTAATGCCTAATCCTGATGAAAAAAAGAATTAAATAAAAGCCACTTTTATTTGCACTTTTATTTGCAGTGACAATAGCCTACATGCACAGCCTCACTATCTACAATTATGGTCTGCACGAAGGATAGAAAGCTTGTAGCCTAAATCAGCATCATCACACTAATATGTAACACCTGCACTCCTGCAGTCATGTGCCTGCCATCGATTCATTTATTAATCACGAGCGATCACATTATATGGTTGATATGAGTTTATGAACTGTCTTGTCACTGCTGGCAGTTATCTATCTCTGATCTAGGCTACGTGGTCAGACTGGTCACTCACAGGCAGCATTCCGACTCGGGGGGGGGGAGAGGGGGGGGGGTGCGCTCTTTCTAAAATGCGTTGATTTAATCCTACACTGCAGAATACTAAAGCGGCCTATTCCATTCACGGCGATGTAATAAAAACTGGTCCTATAGGCCAGTAGTTTTCAATGTGGTCCGAGGACCACCAGTGGTTCTTGAGAGGGTCCCAGGTGGTCCCCAGGTAACCAGATGAAAGTTGGCTCTTGAGAGTGTAAACTAAAAATAAAACCAAATGCCATATGCTATTATTTTACTTAGCCTACTTAAAACAACAGCGAACGGAGTTGCGTGTGTCTATGTGAAAGAGGGGGGGGGGGGGGGGGCTGTCGCGCCGCGGGAAGCAGCGCAATCGGGCTGGGGGGGGGGGGGGGGGGGGGGGGGGGGGGGCTGGCTGGCTGGCTGGCTTGCTGGCTGCCGCAGGAAGCAGCGCAATCGGTGGGAAGTTTTTATTTTTTTCCCCCTCATCACCATGGTTGCTGGTCGTATTGCAGTTGTTTATGTCGCAAAGAAAGGGAGGAGCGGCCTGTTTCCAAGGGCGTGCCAGATTGATTTCAGCCGTCACATTTATCATCGTAGGAAGGAAATTAGGATGGACTCAGCTGTTTGGGATCGCTTGATATATGCCGGGTGGAGTTGTGTGCACTCCAAAACCCACGTTGAATTTGGGGACGAATCTGCACTCCTTTTGATAAATGAGGGCCATAGTGTAGAGCAGTGTTTTTTCAACCAGGGACCACCAGTGGTCCTTGAGAGGGTTCCAAGTGGTCCCCAGCTAATAGTGGAAAGTTGGTTAACCAGATGTAACTCTTGGTGAGAGCGTAAAAATGAAACCAAATGGAGCCTTGCAGATCCATTTGATTTCATGTGTACATGCACAGAGTTAAAATATTCATCATCTGAATATTTTATTGATCATCTGAATTAGCCCATTTAATTAAAGAAGTCTACTTATCTAATGAGAGAATGTAGAAGAATAGACATTTTGATCTGTATCTTTGCCTGTTTTGTTTGCCAAATCCAGCCTGGAGGAATTGTGGACAAGAACAAGATAAATATTTAGTTTTTGGGTGTGTGGGGTGAAAATGTCATCAAATGGTGGACCGTGGCTCAAATGCTGAATAAATAGTGGGCCCTGGTATCAAAAGGGTTGAAAACCACTGGTGTAGAGCATGTGGAGCAGCTATTTGCAGCACAAATAGCTGATCCAAATGAACCCTGACGGGTTCATTTGGAGGCATTTGTACGCTCTCAGAAAAAGAAGCGTCTAAGAAATCCATTAACATGGTGAAAATACATCTTGATGATGTCATCAAGATGTTTCACCATGTTAGTGTTTTTCTTCAGACCTCCATTTCTTGGGAACACAGAATGGGTCCATTGCACAATTTTTTTTTAATCTTTTTTATCTTGTCCACCAAGCACCTCTAGGGTATACTAATGACATATTAGAATATTGAAAATGGGTGGAGTTCCACTTTAACTAGTTACTGCCCCAACACTGCCTTTTAGTTGGTGGACATGAGGATGAGGTAGTAGTGGTCACTCATTCACTCACCTGAGAACAGCCCGGGGCGCTGCACACGTAGGGCCTTTCCTGCTCTGCGTTCATCACTCCAGCCGACTCCTCATGAAACTACGGTACACAAATAAAGAGGAAAGCCCCAGGGAGGCATCATCAGTTCACCTGCACCCAGGAAACACACACACACACACGCACACGCACACTCCACACACACACACCCACGAAACACACACACACACACGCACACGCACACTCCACTGCTGTCATTCTAGCTGGGTGCCGCCGCCTCTCCTCCTGCGCCTCGGTGTGGCATCTGAAAATAGCAGCTTTGCGGTTATTTTTGGCCGGACGGACGAGGGAGAGAGAGAGAGAGAGAGAGAGAGGGAGATAGAGGAAGCGTATATACGATATATTCCCGCCCCGCGGCCATCCCAGAGTCCAAGGGAAATGACATCGCCGGGGTTAAAGTTTCAGCTTTGAAAAGGCCCAGGAAACGCTCGTTGTTTGTTGGGACAACTAAAACCTGCGTCATTTGCCAGCATCTCGTTTGCACCGGTTGGTTCCTATTCTTTCGTCCTCCTCCGCGTGTTAAAGAGCCCCAGCGATCTTTAAGCCCCACGGTACGTGGGACGGGGGAATTATTTGTGTTACGGATGAAGTCAGCACCTGGAATATTACATTACATCCCCTATTAGCCACATTAAACGCTGGCATCACTATTTTAGGGTGGGGGGGTGTATCATTTTAGGTGAAAATGAGAAGGGAATTATGGTAATTCTATAATCATAGCAAAAATAGCGCATTTACAATCCATCACAATGCAAGGTGTTGTAAGCCTAGTACAGGGATGTCGCATGCAAAAACACAGAGGGCCAACACAGAAAAATTGGTACAAGCCGAGGGCCGGAATCGTTACTGGACTACCAGTTCTACGAGGACATCCATGGCATAAACAGAATAAAAGTCATAAAAGTCATTTTCCTTCAAAAGTCAATGTCCTTTAAAAGCAAGATAAATCCAAAGATGAAACTGCATGCATTGGAATGTGAAATTGCATTGTTAAAGCTGTTCCTGTTCTGTGATCCTCACCAAGCACTGCCATCATAGTGAAAGAGAAAGTTAATCAATTGATTGAAGAAATTCACTGAGTGCATTTGAATAGGACCTTTATCCAAGGTGCTTTACATAAATTGTGGATCCCATTCACCCATTCACACACACCATTGGCAGCGGAAATCATGCAAAAAAAATATACTGATCAGGAGCAATTAGTGGGTTAAGTGCCTTGCTCAGAGACACATCAACACTAACTTTGGGGGAGGTCGGGCCACTATAGGCCTACCGCTGAGCCACCTCCACAATATGGGAGGGGACGGAATACACAATTAAAGGTCATGCGCAGGGTCAAAAAGTCAAAGTCGTCAGATTAGTCACTCACATCACTGCAGTGAAATAAGTTCTGTGCTTTTGACCCATCTCTTGGAGCAGTGAGCTGCAGCTTGCGCCGCGCTCGGGAATCATTAGCTGATTTGACCCCCAATCCAACCCTTGATGCCGAGTGCCAAGCAGGGAGGCATTGGGTCCCATTTTTACATACAGTCTTTGGTATGACCCGGCCAGGAATCGAACCCCGACCTCCCAGTTTCAGGGTGGAGACTCTACCAGAGGGCCAGTTCTAATAGTCATTAAATATTGAAATACCGAAGGTAATTCATTCAAGGGCTTGATTTGGCCTTGAGTTTGACATACTGTATATGGCCTATAGTAGGTTTGAAATTTTCACTATCCGTCATGCAACAACTCACACAGGGCGGTGTGAGTTGCTGGCTTCATGGTTAACCATAACCATGAAGTGGTTATGATGATTCCGCTGTATGTTTGTATACAGTACCTCTCTATAGTCTCTGACTGTATATCTGACTCCATGTAGAGGCAACCCCTTAGCCAAACGCTTATGTTATACACATGTCCACAGTTCGATTCTGGCCAGGCCGGACCAATGATGCAATGACGCCTACTCTGTCATTGTGTTTCTTGTTTCTCTCTACGCTGTGAGTGTGTGTGTGTGTGTGTGTGTGCGTGTGTGTGTGTGTGTGTGTGTGTGTGTGTACTGTGCATGAGTAATATAGGCACAGCAGGAGGATTTC
This sequence comes from Benthosema pterotum, assembly GCA_039105355.1. Classification (NCBI taxonomy): domain Eukaryota; kingdom Metazoa; phylum Chordata; class Actinopteri; order Myctophiformes; family Myctophidae; genus Benthosema; species Benthosema pterotum. The sequence continues at coordinate 10,228,370 of CM076967.1, read as the reverse complement.
AACTACACAGGCTGTCTTTACTTATTGGCAAACCTTCAACCACAGTTGAGGAAGTGTGGATATGCAGTAAAGTCAGCGTCAGAGTCCATTTTATACTCTCTAGAGTTAAATTGACACTGAGAATTTTAGACCGCACTGTAGAGTTTGGTTGGAACAAAAAAAACAAAAAAAAAACTTTCTACTCCTGGAACTTGCAAGAGCCAAAACTGGACACCTATAGTCTGCACACCGTTAGCGGTAATGTGAAAGACAGTTCAGCAAATCTCTGGCGAAGCAGCGGGCCACATCGGGTTTCAGAAAGGGAGAACGGACGATCAGATATAATCAAGGCCTTTTTTCTGTTTTGCTTTTCATGCGAGAGCCCTTCCACGTTCCAGACATGCTGTACTCATTTAAATGTTTAATCCATTTGTCCATTCCAATAATTATAACGCCGCAGTTCTCCGCCAGAGACGAGGAAAAAAAGGGGGAAGTGATGCGAGAGCGCGGCAGACAGCACATGTCGGAGAGACTCATCCGTCAGCGGGACAGTTTCGACTCATCCTAACTTTCGAGAGAACACATGGAAGTGTTTTAACGGCTCAGCCAAAATGCAAATAAGATGGCAACCCTATTTATTTACCTGACAACGTCCGCCGGCCCCAAATGTGTTTATTTGTATCACTAAGTATGTTTTTAGCAATAGCCTGCCTGGGGCATATATCCGGCGCTTCAAATTAGAGCCAGACCCGATATATACTGTATATACCCTGATATATTAGCCCTCTTTTGACCTTTTTGTATCACATTGGTGGTCAGTTATCGTAGCACTTACAGTGGTACGGTACTTGGCAAAGCCTTGAGCTCCTACAGGTGTATGAAAAGTCTGAACTCATGTATCTATGATAGCGGTTTTATGTAGATCCATAGATTAATTTCATGTAACCACTTGATAGCATTTGTATACACAGTTTAATTAGGCTATATACCGGGAGGTTTTATATTGTTATGTTCTTAGCTTATGTCCGATTCGCATTAACTAATCTGTATGTATGTGTAAACATACAGTACATATTCTGTATGTAATGTAAACATTTGGGAAATAGTTTCAAATATTAACAAATCTATACCAGCTCACAGCACATCACAGTATATGACATGTTGAGAACTCAGTGCTGTAGGTTAGACTTTTTGAACAATATTGAAGAGTGTTGATGTGGTTAAACATAACAAAGTTCTGTCTATATGTGTGTATTTGCCATTGACTTGTTTCATCGGTCAAAGCGGCAATATAATCAGTGGTCTAAACCTGGCATAGGTCAGTTATACTTCAAATGGACTACAGCCAGCGTAACCTGCCATGTTCAACTTGCCAGGAATATTTCAACAGGTACAGTTACTACAGTACAGATGCTTTTATTTTATTTTTTTATAAACTGATACTAACTAGAGTACTAAAATTCCCAGGGGGCACCCACCCGCTGGCCTGATGGTCCGGGCGCATGCCAGATAATATACTGTAGGCTCCTGCCTGATAATGCATCACGTGTTCGAATCCCGTTCATGACAACCTTTGCTACATGTCTCTCCCCTTCTCTCTGTCCCTCTTTCCTTTTTATATTAACTGTAACTATAAATAAAGGCACAAAAGCAAAAAAAAAAGTAGTAAAGTGAAATTCCCCAGTCGTCTGTCGCAACAGACGTGTAATAAAATGTGAGCTAAAAAATGGGCAAATTTTGAACAGCATTTAGAGCAGGTTTTAAAACATTGAGGAAATTCTGCAGCTTTTACCAGACCACTCATGCACTACCAAGACAACAACATGCACAACACAACACAATAGAAGGCCTTTGGGCTTAAGCGGGCTTAAGACAGTTTAGAGAAAAGCATGATTTTTTATCCCACCCAGAAAAGCCGGCGCAGTGCCCTACCCAGATGGCAGGAAGAAAAAAAAAGACCCAATACAAAAAAAAAAAAAAAACTCATGAAAAACAGGCCCCTATTTTGACTCCTTTATTCCTTTTAGTTTCAGAATCAAACGCAGGGACGTTTTGACACACCACATGGCTTTGGTGTCGACGATGAAAACAATGTGTGTGTGGTTGTGGAAATATGCACATTAGATGCCGCGCTCTCATAAATATGTCTACTTTAGAGATGGAACGCAGATATATAGATAGAAAATGACACACATTTAGCCTTTACAGGGACATTAACTGTTATTAAAGTTGGCCAATAATGTACCATTTTCACCCGTTATATGTCTAAACAGACATGACTTTATTAACACAGAGACGACATGGTACAACATCTCCAACTAACAAAAAAAATAAAAAACGTACTGAAGCTGTGTGTTTTGGGAGAGCGATCGAGTGTTCTTCTCGCTCAAACACAAGCCCTGACCAGCGTTACGTCTCTAATATGACACCGGGTGACTGTGGCCTGTAGTGTCACGCTGCCGTGTGCCAGTATCTGATTTATGGAGGCATATCGCTGACCATCGAACCGCAAGGTAAACTATACACTGATCGCTATGACACTCGACCACAAAGCAGGCCGGTTGCCCTCCCCAACAACCCCCTCCAGGCCAGTTTTGGCAACGAGACACAGCACAAAATATAACGGTCACACAAGCTTAGTGAAGAGACAGACGAAAAGCTATGGTTGTGATGGACACACAGGTTTTGCATTCCTGCAAATGCGGCGAACATGGGAGAATATGTGAATGGCGGACGCCAGGCAAATGAAGACTCAATGTAGATGAAAACTTTGAAAACTGTACAATTACATTAGGCTCAGGGCTGGCAATTAACTTTTTTAATAGCACTTACATTTATCCTTGTCCAGGCACACAAGTCACTTTCTCTGAATATTCTGTCACAGCGAATGTTTTTACTAATTCAAATCTTTTGCTTATGTGGGAAGCCCCTGGAACAAAATATTTTCAGATGGGGATCAGCAGTCAATTTCATACATTTTTGGGGGTCCTTGACAGGAAAATGTTTGAAAATGTGTTTTTTAGGAAAACTGTCAGGATTTTGAAGACATTTGCACAACAAGCACACACAAGCATCTGTTAAATCAACTTAAATGCAAGTTGTTTTTTTTGGTGAATATATGTTTGAATATTAGATGAATATGCACAGGTTAACAGCCCTAGATCTTACATACAGTACATTTAAAGTATTCCAAATATACAGTACTGCCATAAATCGCTCCTATAAATTCACAGTTAGCACTGCATGTGCACTCACCCAATAATTAATTCCTAGCACTTAGGGGTCATTTTGGGGACTAGTTTCATATCTACCGGCAGAAAACGTGAATTTCGTAGAAAATACCCCCACTTCTCCGCAAGCTTAGACATTATGCAGATGCTCATAATCCAGAGCGACTTACAATACACTAACACATGTATTCTCTGATATCTTTCAGCGCTTTTGCACAGCTGTCAATACAAGTAGGTTTATACAGGTTTTTAAAAAAGGGTTTCTTTGATCGATGGACGAAAAACCTGGTATAGAGGTTCACCACCGCCACCATCATGCCATGTTCTCTTTATTTCTCTCTCCACACACAGTGACTAGAGCCTGGTGTGTTCACCGTGACGACTGTACAGTAGTGTTACAGTCCACACGCGCGCACACACACGCATACACACACACACACACACACGTGTGTGACAGACACAACGCAGACAAGGTGCCCCCGCGCTCTCCGGGCCTGCCTGCCTGCCATGACCGGCACGTTTACAGGTACTTAAACGCAGCAGAACCTGGAGGCGCAGCCACACATGACGTGTTGGACATGAATACCTTCATACATTATTTACACGTGTGTTTTTTTGCGCCCGCTATAGCCCCGCTACAGACTATTTCCTCCACAGCACAGTCAAAACATTCAAATATTGTGTTATGCTAAGCAGCGCTGTTTTCCTAACAGGCTGTGCTTCATGGCTGTATAGCGAGGGGCAGACCAGGGGTCTGGACAGGGTCTCTCTCTGTCAGAGAGACCTGGGTTTGTGTGGAGGGGGACTGGGGTCTCAGTCTCTAGTCTCTCTCTAATCCATCTGCACCTCCCTCTACACCTCCTCGCTCACCTGCTCTGTTTTGGATACAATAAAAGCTCAAAGTACAAAATACATGTTAAGAGGGAACGCCCGCTGCAGGCCTAGCGGTCTTCTAGGCCAGTGGTTTTCAAACAGTGGCCCGGGGACCACCTGTGTGGTCCTGTGAGGGGGTTCCAGGCGGTCCCCAGGCTAAATGATGGGAGTTGCACTTGTAAACCAAATGGACCCTTATAAGGTTTTTAACTCTTGAGGGCGCAAAATGAAAGCAAATGGACCCGTACGGGTCCATGCCACATATACAGTAGGCTTTGGCCTGACAGTGTTTGCTGCATGTCTTCCGCCTTTTCCCTCTCCCTCTTTCCTGTCTGTTTTCTCTTGAATCTATCAATAAAGGCCAAAAAGCCAAAAACAAGAGAATTCACATGTTAGGGCTAATAAGACACGAGAAACACCATTGGTAATGTTCTAAAACCAAAACTAAAAACAACAGCTCAAAGTGCCAGTAAACCTCAGTAAAAAGTGAACAAGTTGGAGTCTTGTTCTCGACTTCGTGAAACATTTTGACCTCAATAACAAGACGAGGAGATGAAGTTTCTGCCATGTTAAATAGAATGTTGGCCTGCTTGATTGAGTGTTCTTTTTTCCCCACAAAGTTTGATTTTTCTTTTTTCTGATAGTAAAAGTGAATATGGTCGATCTCAACTGTTTCGTACATCGCTTCGACAATGTAACTCACAACAAAGTGTCACGACAAATAGAACAGAATGGTCAAGACAATTTGGAGGCATTGTTTCCTAATGATGCTAGGATTGGGGAGAATATACAAGAAGTAAAAACGTGATATATATACATATATATTTATATCTTCCTGCTTCTAAAATAGGTCCTAACATCAACTCATCACGTTTCTTAGCAGGAAATCCAAACCATATGAGGCATAAAGCATTAAAACATGGCCCCTGCATGCGTATGTACGGTACGCGCTGTACGCCTGGCTGAATTGTCCAATAGCTTTCACACTTCACACTGTCAGCGCTCAACGCCCTTCTCTCCCCTTCGCCTGGGCATTTGCCTCTCATTTGATATAGATGTTTTAGTTTAGCGGAGGAAATTTGGTTACATTTTACATTAACTAAATCCTGATGTGAGAGAGATGGAGCGGAGAGGTGGGGAGGGTTAGGATTAGGGACCTGGGGTTCGGTTTCAAGGCGAGTCGGGTGGGTGGGGTGCGGGAATTCTCCAGGTAGACCCCACATATTAGAATTTAACCTTTTCTAGATGGGAAGCCCTTTTGCTGTTTTAAGGATTATTGCGAACGCAGTGTGAGATTAATATGTAAGCCAGGCATAAATGTCTCTTCGTATGTGCACGCATCACACACTCCAGGCATCTCTGACCCAAATTTGGCTAACTCCATTGACGGGATAGAATGTTAGGATAGAAGCGAATGTTTACTTATGATATACTTCAGCTGTTGAAAAATAGCAGATCTACAAGCTTGAAAAAATAGACATACTACTTTTTGGGAAATCCTGAAAACATGCTGGAACTCTTGAATATAAAAGAACGTTATTAACGTAAATTAAAAAACTGAAAGTTTTTTTTCATAAAACTGTCATAACGTAGAAGGCAAGTGGACCCATATGGAAAAAAAAAACTTTATATGTGAACTCTTGAAATCCATAATCCATAGAAGATCCATAGTAGTTCTTTGTAAAGTGAAACATATATATGAAACATATATAATTTTGTGATTCATAAGAATTATATATGACATAATAGGATCCATAATATTTGTTAGTAAAGTCAAACATATATAATTTTGTACTTTATAATAATAATAATATATGACATGCAAAACAGATAAGAATAAGATCCATAGTATTTTCTTGTAAAGTGGCTTGTATGAAAGGTGCCTCTTTCAAAGGTTTGCATGTAAAGTTGTTTCCATATGGGGAGAGTCTGGCCTCAGGTCTAAAGAGGTTAAACAATATGGTGACAGGGAGACAGGAGAGAGAGAGAGAGAGAGGGAGAGGAGAGAGAGAGAGAAGAGGAGAGAGAGGAGAGAGAGAGAGAGAGAGGAGGAGGGGAGAGGAGAGAGAGAGAGGAGAGAGAGAGAGAGAGAGGAGAGAGAGAGAGAGAGAGAGAGAGGGGGAGAGAGAGAGAGAGAGAGGGAGAGAGAGAGAGAGAGAGAGAGAGAGAGAGCTCAAACAGCGGAGGGGAGGGAGGGTTCAAGGCATTTGGGGTTAACAGCAAGCACAAACTTGTGCGCTGAACGTCTCAAATCCTCTGGTTCGTAGCTTCGCTCCCCCAGCCTGCCTGCCTGCCTGCCTGCCTGCCTGCGTGCCCCTCGGCCCGGGAACCTTTCAACAACAGGCCTGTATGATGTGTGAGTTCAAGGTGGGATCACGGTGGGCCCTGAGGCACAACGACCTTAACGTTCAATCCCCCTCCCCTCTGAGACCTGCGCGATGTGTGTGAGGTGTCCGAGAGACGGCAACGTCTTACAAGTCTACCTGAACGCATGTCAGGTAATGCAGCAGTGTTGGACTTTGACAGCAAATTTAGATTTTTAGTTTTAATCATATTATATATTATTGTATAGTCTCGCATAGTTTTCAGTTTTTTCACTTAGTTTTAGTCACAAGTCCTAAAGTCTAGTCTAAAGTCTAGTCTAAAGTTTAAGAAGTGGAATGTTTTAGTGTTAGTCTAGTTTTATGTGAATAAATACTGTATACGATTTCAGTGGACTAAGGGCTCCATTTTCATCAGCCTACAAGCTCACAACCTGTCAATGTAGATTGGCTATTCAAAAATGTTTTTAAAAATATTAAAAATATTAAAAAAGGCAAAGACTTTATAGGGATCAGGTGTTTAGTGTGTGACAAAAATGAAGCCCTTAATCTATGGTTGGTTTAGGGGACTAAAACTTTTTATTTTGGCGAGCCTTGATGATGTCCTAATAGCACGTTGACATTAACACGAAAATAACAGATCTACAAACTCAAATGTCCGTAGATGTCAGCAGTTTTCAGCATTCAAACAAGTATAAAGCAACTTGTTTCAACAACAAGCAACTCTATTTTACTTATGCTGGATCTCTTCTCCACTAGTCACTTCCTAACATTTTAGCATAGTTTATATTTGATGATGAAATTATCAATACATTTATAGCCTCAGTGTTAGTCATCATATCGTATAGTGTTCATTTTCTCTTTTCTCAGTTTCTCCTTAGCTTTCCTCAGTGAAAAAAAGGTAATCGACGAACATTTTCCTTGACATTGTTAGTCGCCACTAAACGACACTACATGGCATGCAGGCCTGTGAGAGGTTAACTGTCAAACCCCTGCCACAACATCTGAGTCACCCACCATCCCCCCTTACCCCCACCCACCCACCGGAATTCACAACAAACACAAAGATGACCCCTTCATAAGTGTCACTGATGTGAACAGTCTCAATATGTCAATCGATAACACGGTACACACTATTGGTCTCAAGCTTCTCCGACAACGGAGAGGGAGAGAAAGAGTTTCAAAAGAGAGAATGTACCGTTTCGATGTAGACCAGTGGTTTTCAACCATTTTGATACCAGGCCAGGGCCCACTACTTATTCAGCATTTGAGCCACAGACCACCAGTTGATGACATCTTAGCCCCACAGGCCCCAAAACTAAAGATTTCTTTTGCTTTTGTCCACAATTTCAGGCTGGATTTCAGAAAAAAAAAACAGGCAAGCATAGATCAAACATGGCCATTAATCTTCTACATTCTCTCGTTGTGTAGACCTGGGCTAATTCAGATGATGAACATTTTAACTCTTGAGAGTGTAAATATGAAACCAAATCCGCAAGGGTCCATTTTTACGCTCTCAAAGAGTTAGATCTGGTTAACCAACTTTCCATCATTTAGCTGGGGACCACCTGGAACCCTGTCAAGGACCACTGGTGGTCTCTGGACCACTGGTTGAAAACCACTGATGTGGACTCATGCTATTAACAGAGCATCGGACAAACAGATTCGGAATAAGACTATTCACTAGACGCGTTGTAATGGTCATTTCAAGTGGAAGATTATAGTCGATTTGCTGAGCGAGTGGACCTGCTTATTGCAGGAATTATTTATAAAGTATAGCCTGACGGTCATTTGAGCACCTGTTAGGATTCAAATCGCCACCGTCTCTTCCAGTGCACGCATGCAAGAAAGTGTTGAAATTAATAATGGATTGTGAAATCAAATTCCAGATATTGAAAGCAAACAAAGCAGAGAGCTACAGGTGCCACCTGAAGCTTCAAGTCGAACATTCATTTACTTGTGTAATTTATCCTGAAAACTCTGTGAGTTTGTAGGCTATATTAGTGACTGGGCAAGCGACACTATACAGGCTCACTGGATCATTTTCTGTCTGCTGTTGTTGCCTTGTCAAAAGAAGAAGGTCGTCATATGTTACTATATGTCAGTGGTGAATGGTATAATAACGTTAACACAAGATCGGTTTAGCTGAATTCTATACGTTACAAAAAGCAAATATTTGAGCCCGGAAGGTCGATGTCGGGGCTCCCAGATTCAGTCTGACAGCGTGTCACTGGTTCGAATCCCGATTCCCGAAGACTTTGCTGCATGTTACTTTTTCTCTCCCACTCCTTGTCAGTAATGTCAAGGCAAAAAGGCAAATGTCCCTTATTTGGCTATTTTCTTAATTTAAAATTATTTCTTACAATTAGACTTTTCGCAAAGAATAATTAATGACTTCTGTAAATCGTATAGTACGCTACAATATCTTTATTTTTTTCTATTCTGTTTTAATAAATGCTATACAATGTTTGTAAACTCTTGTCAACCTTTCATGTGGAAGGCATATTCTGAAAAAATATATACAGTATATAATTTAAAACAATGTATGAACTTATTATGTTCCAAAATATTTTGTATATAGTTTTGTATTTTAATTAGTTCATGAATAATTGTTAGGATAGGGTTAAGTTACAACTAATAATTGCAATAATTGTTTTAATTATTTACTGTATAAAATGTTTTTGTGGCCTGATTATATAAGCTAGATGCATGGTGTTATACCTTTTTTATCTTTTTACATTTATTTCAGGTTTTCATGTGATTGAACTGGCAAACTATAATTAATCTGCCCTGTTATTATCAATCTCTTTACACATTGAATTGAATGCCATGACCAACAACACCAATACTATTAGTGGCTAAAGCAATAGAATTGATTGATCAAAAAGCATGTGTTCTGAAACAAGTGCATGGTAATTTTACACATATATTATATACCAAACATAGTGGTGCTGCTGCTCCACTAACAGTCTAAACATAATCATGACAGCTGAAGCTTTACCAAAACATTAAACACATCTCTGCTTTTCAGCCACAACAAGTGCCGCCTCGTCAGCACAACTCAACTGACTGACTGACTCCCCGAAAAACGGCTCAACATCTCAGCGCTTAATCAAATATCGACCCGGCCTGCAGAATGACGTAATGTTGCTTATATACAGTACATTATTCTCTTTAAAAGAAGAGAGAGATAAGAACATCAATTTCACCGAATAAAAACGACATCGTGCAGACGTTATACTTAAAACGCGTCTTTAGTTGGAACAAGAAGCAACATGTTTTTTATTGTGTCATTGTTTCTATTAAAGCCGCGTGCTGATTGGGCTTGTAATTTCCTGAACCGCATGCCATCTATCCATCCATCCATATCCATTCCCCCGCAACGGGTCACGTTCAACAGCAGACTGGCTCCCTCTCTCCCTCCCTCTCTCTCTCTTTCTCTCCCGCTATCCGCGGATGGGACAGCCATCCCCGGACAGGACAGTCTAGTCTGGGGGTGACAATGACGCACGGCACGGGGCGAAGCGCGGAGCTTTTTCCCCCCCTCGCTCGGGCAATTTCAGACGCGAGTGGATGATGTCCAAAATCCTCAATGCTTATAAATTGGAGATCATTTTACGCGCGATTAAACGCGCTTTATTATTATTACTACTACTACGGTTTTTGTCCTCCTTGACACGCGTGTGATTTTTGAGTTAAATAATTCCTGCAGCCAGACGCTGCGTGACTGTATGCGCGACTCTATAGAAGGACAGTCAGACAGCACTTGACCAAACGAACGGAACGGAACGGCACGGCGCTGCTCAACTTCCAAACAACAGTCAACAGTAGAGCAGACACACCAGCACGCAGCTCCGTGCAAGATGCAGCAGCGCAGTCTGGGACGGACAGTGATCAATGCCCACATAACTGCTAGATTTATGGACGCAAAGGCGAGCGTAAGAATAATAAAGCATGCACCGAGATGCACTTGAGCAATATTATATAGAGACGTCTTCAGGAGAGCACAGCAAACGCACAGTGTCTGTTATGGTTGTTATATTTATGCGAGAGTTTACAACAAGCTGTTGCATCCCAAAAAGTAAAAAAAAGTAACAACTAATGCGCGCAACATCTACAAGTGCAACATCATGCACGAATCATCCGCATCAGGCTCTGTCTGTCTGACTGTCTGGTGCGTGTGTAGTGTGTAGAAATGTGCAGCAGGCGTTTTTGAAACTCACCAAAACAAGTGTAGAAAAATTGAAGTTGCCTCTCTGAGCAGCAAAGCACGTTGGACTGAGAAAAGATTACAATACGTTCTATTTAGAGAAGCATAACGTCACCCTCCCGGTGACGTCACGTGGGATTCCTGAACTTCTAAATCATTGCGGTCCCTGCGAGGGAGGAGGGATGGCTGGGAGGGGCGGCGCCAGCCGGGACGGGGGGCGGGGTTTAGGGGGCCAAGCGTGGCGCGGGGAACAGGACGGCTCGGCCCAAATAAACCCAACCCTGAGTATAGAGTTATGCTATCGCAAACTCCGTTCACTTAATGGGATCAGTTCTATCATCAAGTTGTGTTTCACCATGTTAATGATTTTTTTTTTCTTTTAGTACCTTGTTTTCTGAGAGTGTACAAACGGAACCAAATGGACCCGCTAGGGTCCATTTGGTTCCGTTTGTACACTTTTAGAAAAAGTTTGGAAATGTCCCTCTTTTGTCCCTCTTTAAGGCTGCAACTGCCCTCCCGGGAACTCAGAAGTTTTCTGACCCCTCAATGTCGCAACATTTCAGCTGGACCAAGTTTTATTTGGGCCGAGCCTTCATGTATTCGCCGCACACTTGCACAGGCACAGGCACAAGGCCCAGGCGCGCGCACTCTGCTGGACGGGATGGGAGAGAGAAGAGAGAGAGGGCGTGGCGCATAGAGACCCATGCATGCATGCAGCTTCCCCCTATTGACCAATTAGCAAATCCTGCTCAGTGGTCAATGCATGGATCATTGGATCCCATGATGATGCTCTACTATATAGCAACCAGGGCTGGGAAACTTTGACAATGGAGATTTTCCCACTCACTCTAGTCAGACTAGGGGCAAAATGCAACATGTTTTGAGCTTTTAGATCAGCTATATTGCTTTATTTTAAATTAAATCTTGATTATTATTATTTATTAGTTTGCTATTTTTCAGAATTTTTAGAATCCCGAAAAGTATTATTTGTATTTATTTTCAAATGCATTTAGTTATAAACTGCCCACACAAGTTCAGGAACCAAACTTTGGGAATTATTTTCTCCACATTAATACCAATTTATAATGTGTATTATATAATTTTAATCATTAGTCACCTTTACAACAAGGTATGGCACGTAGAGATCTGAGATTCCTGGAATGAGTAACACTGCTAAACGTGTGGGTTGCAACCCCCAAAAAAATTGGCAAAATGGCAAATGGCTTGCAATAAACTCTTGCTTTGATGTCGTTAGTGTCCAGGTTCTGAAGATATAGGCTTTCACAAAACTTGGTCTTAAATTGTGAAATGGTACAAGGGATGTCACCAAATGATGCTGCTACGGTGTATGCTATAACACCTCTGTTGCACAGGTGTTATCCCCAAGGGACAAACATGGCATCTTTATTGCTCCAGCTTGGAGCGTTAACAAAGTCAAGAAAGTGACAGGATCCATGCGCATGTGCCTGACACACCTGTGACGGAGTGGCACACACCTGTGACGGAGTGGCACACACCTGTGACGGAGTGGCACACACCTGTGACGGAGTGGCACACACCTGTGACGGAGTGGCACACACCTGTGACGGAGTGGCACACACCTGTAACGGTGTGGCACACCCCTGTGACGGAGTGGCACACATCTGCGACTGTCACACACCTGCCAGCACTTGAAGTTCTAAACAAGAGTGAATGTCAACAGAACAACATTTCATTTTGGAACAAACAAATTTTGCACAAATATTCCATGTGCAGGACAAGTAGGGAAACGGGATGAAATTGAATAACATATTATTACCGGTAATATCTACCGTAGATGTCATATTCAAAACATATTTAATGATTTTAATTCAAATAAAAATGGTTGATTTTAGCTTTTTATTTAATACAACACTACATGCAATGTGGCCCTCTGTAATAAGTGTGGAAATATATTAGCCCTCTCCATCCTCAAGGTTGCTGACCACAGCTTTACCCTATAGGGGTCACTGATTGAACACTGATACCTGTCAGTCCCAATGTAGGACAGGGTCTCAATATGTGGGACACTTGAAAAGTTTGAAATGAGGACAAAGGGAGACGTGGTCACCGTACCTGAGAGCCATATCAAGTGGTCAAGTAGAGGAGGGAGGGAGCCGCATGCGGCCCTCTTGGCCTGCTGTTGACCATGTATGCTAGAATGTCACCAATTTCTAACATAAATTCACAATGTCCTGGGCTCAATGATGCTTACTTGTGCAAAATTAATCCTAATCCTTCAGCTTTCTCACAAGAACATGCCCTTAACTGCAGCTCATCCGAGATTATATTAAAGCTTTATGTGTGTGTGCGTGTGTGGTGTGTGTGTGTGTGTGTGTGTGTGTGTGTGTGTGTGTGTGTGTGTGTGTGTGTGTGTGTGTGTGTGTGTGTGTGTGTGTGTGTGTGTGTGTTCGTGCGTATGCATAAGAAAATGTGCTATCTTCTTTCTTTCCTCGGTTAATAATAAATAGCTGCTGGAGCTGCTGGTCTATGTAAATAAGTAATCGTGGCATCATATTGACCTCTAAATGTTGGATTTAAGAGATGCTGTTACAGACGCAGAGAAGCGAATGATATATTTGTTAAGTAGAGAGAGAGAGAGAGAGAGAGAGAGAGAGAGAGACAGACAGAGAGAGAGAGAGGGGTCATTCGATGCAGAGGATATCAAAGGGTCAGACTATGGTATCAGCCCTTTATCCATGCTGCTCTAGTTAACTAAATTGGAATGCGCTATATCACCATCATGTCAATCCATCACTGGTTCAATCACCCGACCAACCAGACCAATCAGAATGCTTCCTGGGAGATGGATTGCTGAGGTTTGAGCATCCAAACCTACCAATAGTATACTTCCCACGCCCCAACTTGCTGCACACAAACAATGCAACTCATTTATTGACTTGTGCCTGCAGGGATTCGGACCGGAGAACTTGTAGACAAACTTTATACATTGGCAATTAAAACATAGCAGATATACAAGCTCACGTGCAGCACACGGTCAAGTGTTTTGCAATGTGTTCTGCAGCCAGATGATACATGTAGCCTGCAGAGTTAGTTCAGTGAGATACAGTATATACTCGAAGGGGCCCATAAAATTTGCCATGGAAATGGAAACGTTTGAATACTGCTCTACAATCGTCTATCTTAAGGGGCCATGCAGTAAAAAAATCGTGCCTTCTAGTTCATCTTCAACGCGTTTTGTGCTGAGAAAACGACGAGCCATAAAGAGAGCGTCAGGCATTATTGTGCAGCGTCCAGTGTTGTTTATGGCGCTTGTTTCATGCACACGCGCACAATGTTTTTCAAAGCTCAATCCAGTGAGATTTTTTACTCATTGCGCGATTCTCGCTGGGCGATTCACCCCCTGTAACGCCCCTAAATGAGAAAGCATTAATTAGGTCTGGTATACTGAACCACTTCCAGAGGAGGGGAAAGCCAGAGGTCCGGAGGAGCCACGCTGTGGCCCCAGTGTGTGACCTGTATGGCTCTGCCGTCTGGCCGCTAAAGCCAGCGCTACAGCCAAGCCGTCCTGATGGCTAGCCGGGATTAATGACCACTCCTCTCTCACCTTGCAAAGAGAGATGTTTATACCGCTGACTGGTCTGACTGCTCCATCATCACCAGACACACTAAAGCCCACACTTTCATACAGCAGGGTCACAGGGCCAAAATAAGCCAAGATCTATAAGTTCAACGACGCGTCTCAGAATCAACGCGTCCCAAGCTTATAGATCTGCTGTTATAAGTTTGTCGACGCCGCAGTACGGCGGGTCATAAATTAAGACATAAGAGCTCCTGTGACTGAAACAATAACGCAGGCCTGAAAAGCGCCGCCATAACTCAGGGCCCCCCTCTCCGCCTCTGTCCTTTAAAGCTGAGCTTTAATCAACGTTTATGACATGCTTTTGTCTCTTTATTGCCAATAATATTTCAGAACCCAATCCAAACATTATGTCCCCACTGGAGCGGGGACTATTAACGGGGCGGAAGAGCCGATACAGTTTGAGGTCGCCGACCCTCACTAAAGGAGACTCGATCTATATTATAACAAAGCTTTTACTATTTCACAGCCTTTTTTTCCAACAAGATCACCTTGGAGTACAAGAAAGACACTATAGGCTGCCACTGGTGGCTGCTTAGTTGAAGGAAAACGAAGACAAATAGGAAAACTTGACACACAAAAAAAATGGTGCCAAATAGGGCTAAAATTGGTTATCTATCTGTAATAACAGGGGATCTTCTTTTGATGCAATAACATGGAAGCTTTTGAAATTTGGAATGACTGTGTACAGATGAAGCTGCGAGAAGCAGTCACGTCTCTTTTGGGCCCACTGTAAAGGTTTTAATACCACTGTTATACGTCATAACAAATACAGCTTCCAGAGGACATGTGCACATGTCAGAGCGTTTTTTTTATTGACATCAACGCCTTGCTGTTTTGCACATGCGCGTTGCTGTTGAGTTGTTTACAACTCAGAAAGAATGAAGAACGAACTCTCCATAGCTTTGACAAAAAGTGCATACGTTTGACTTAATTTCTGACGTCAACCAGCCTCTTGTTGGGAATATTAACGTTTCTAGAGAGGCAAGACGTGACAGCGTGAGGTAAGGATGGAACATTATGCCTAGAAATCGGGTGGACCTTTTACAGTAAAATCTGACATAATATCTCCTGGCACTCTACTAGAGCTCCTACTTTGAAAGAAATCCCGGAAATCGTTGGGTTATTGTTTTTATGCTTAATGCTTAATGAGGTATTCCTTTTTTACTTTCCTACTACCTAAATAAACTCAACTAAAAATAAATGAAATTAAATAAACTAAAGAAGCGGTAGAGAATTCTACAGAAGCCATGCTAGAGTATATACTGTAACTGTATGACCACAACCCACCCACATGTTTTGTGTGTATATGAGTATATTGTTTATTTTGTTGTTGTCGTTTTGCTGGATAAAAATCCATTTGGAAAATGTCTGGGCAGCGAACAAACATTCGCGGAAGCTGGAAACTAAGTGTGTTTGATCTTGCAGATGGATGGAATGTTCCTGTGTGTCTTCTATACCTACAGAACAGACAGTAGAGCTGCAGAGATGATGGTGCCTGCAGGAATGGAAATGTTGAGCCTGTTGGGTTTTATGTAACGCTGCAGGGCCCTCCGTCTCCTCCGTCTCCTCCACCGCGCCCTGCATGGGCAGGGCAAGTGAAGATATACCCATTTAAACCACCGTTTAACCTCCCAATGGCATCACTATTTTCAGGCACACGTCACTATGTGCAGTAAAAAAACATCCAAAACATCCCGAACCTCACAGGGCTAATGTAAAGCTCAGACGTGTACAGCGCTCATGTCACAGCGAGGAGACATTCTGGCATTATCTATCTCTTGATCAGAGACAAAGCCGCAAAGGGGAAACAGGAGGAAAACAAACAAAGTGTGTGTTGTCTATTAAACGGCTAGTGACTCAGTCAAAGAAAAAGCAGAACCCCCGAATCTGTAATTGATAATGTTTTCATACATCACACTATCATAATTAACTCATTGTGATGGTTTGTTTTTCCACATAACTCCTACAGGATTGTGTTTCCCCCGTGGTGAGGTATTGCTGTTCAGCTTTATATCTTCCAGATTTACGGGGCTAATTTCACCGTGGTCTGATCTGCTAACACGCTGGATTGCAATTGACAAATAAACACGATAACGACTTAAACCAGGAATAAATATTGGATTGGTCAGGGGTAGCTCTGTCTCTCTCTCTCTCTCTCCGGGGCCTGGAAAATCTCACCGGTGCTTATTTTGATGGGGTCAAATTAACCACTTAAACCCCCATTCACGGAGTCTCCCAGGGGTATGTGCTAGGCACCCATCCTTTATTCCCCCACTAAAACAAATTAATCTCTTTTCGCTGAAAATAGCCATGAGTCTACAACACGTGTTGTAGCTCGCAGCCATGTTCACAGTTACTCACCTCCGGAATATGGGATGCTCTGGATGTGCTTAATTTTAACCAATCAAAACAAAGTAGAGGGGGGGAAAAGACAAAACCCTGAGGGACTCCTCTGCTCAGTGGAGGGTTTAAGTGCTTAAGGGACATGTATAATTTGTTTCCTTAGTAACCATATAACTTAGTTGACCCTATAGCGTGAGGGGCTTGTTGTTGATGAACGGTAAAATAGACTCCATGCACGCCACGGCACCAACCTGCTAATCGGAGACGAGTTGAGGGTGTCTTGCTCAAGGACACTTTAACACGAAGCCATAGGAAGAGCCTGCAGGGATCAAACCGTCCGATTCCATGATGCCCGCCCGATCTCCTGGTCCAGTACAGATCCTGCAGTATACAGAAGGAAAAAAATGGTTTCCTGATTTCAGCCCCCCCAGCACTGTACATACAGTACATGTAGGAGCCATTAGAAGAGAGTCATTATTTAGTTTTAGTTTTAGTTTTGAACACTTGGTGGCGTAATGGAGAGGCACAAGCCTGGGTGTGAAGTGTGAACATCTATATAGGTAACACAGGCGCACTGAGTGAGGCTAGACACAGGGACTGGGAGCCAAACCATTCCTACCAAGCAGACAGGCATCACCACTCAGTGGCACTCTGCAACAAAAGAAACTGTTCAATATCCCTGGTATGTCTCTATGATGATTCTATCTGCTCATATCATTTTCAATAAATAACCTAAACCCTCAAAGCGGTTCAAAGACTCCATCTGTTTTTCTGTGTATGCACTGCGTAGGGTCACTCCCATATACGTGTGAAGTAACTGCAACGGGGACCTGGTTGGAAGGTGAAAATTGGCAGTTACAGTACAAGTGACTGAATGTACTTGTTGGGTACATGAAATGGGGCCCAGTACAGGGACGTGTGACACTGAGGAGCTTGTAGATCTGCTATTGTCAGGGCACAACCCAACACTCTCTAGCTAGTGGAGATGTGAATTGAAGTGATGAAGTGAATTTGTTGCGGGTTGCGTCAGGGACACGCATGTAACAAAAAAATGGAGCCCGTGGTGTAACAAGAACAATTTCTAAACAAATTTGTTCGCCAAGATGCTAAATTTAAGTTCAGGAGAATTTGGATGGAAAATCAATTCTCCTGAATGCATTTCATTCACCATAATAAATGCCAACATTGTGGTCTGGAGAGGGCAGTTGTTTTACAGACTGGTAATCGAGGCAGGGGCCGCCGAAGCCCCATTTGATGTCTATTAGTGCACGTCCCTGCATGGCACAGTATAGACAATGTTGTCAATTACCTGAAAAATAAATAAACAAATAAATAATAATGAAAAAAAGATTTCTGCGTAGCACACAGGTCTCCATCCCTGCGATTAAAAAAATACGACCTATTTGGTAAATCTTTTAGGGCAGAAAATCACACATAGGGGGCCATTACCTCATCCGCTTTTTATGGCCCTCTATAACGAAATCGAACGGTTTGTGATTAGTAGCGGCTTTGCTCGTCAAGAAGGACCAACGATAAATAACCCGGCAGGGGACAGGGAGGGGGGGGCAGGCCATGCCAACATTTCAAAATGAAAAGCGCTGCTTCTCCACTCACTCAAACAGGGGGCTGAGTGTGATGTCATCGTTTTCCCCCTGTAATGCCCAAGGGCGGATCTAGGCATGGGGGGGAAATGCCCCCCTAAATGCCCTACTGCCCCACCAAACACAATGGCATGCAAACCATCATCATCGCCGATGAAGCTGCACTCCAGCCGCCCCCATACCATTTTCTCCTGCCCCCCAATTGAGAAATGTTACATCCACCCTCTCTCTCTCTCTCTCTCTCTCTCTCTCTCTCTCTCTCTCTCTCTCTCTCTCTCTCTCTCTCTCTCTCTCTCTCTCTCTCTCTCTCTCTCTCTCTCTCTCTCTCTCTCTCTCTCTCTCTCTCTCTCTCTCTCTCTCTCTCTCTCTCTCTCTCTTCTCTCTCTCTCTCTCTCTCTCTCTCTCTCTCTCTCTCTCTCTCTCTCTCTCTCCCTCTCTCTCTCTCTCATAGGGTGACCATATCCAAACTGTACATTTTAGGGACAGGAGTATCGCTTTTGTGAGAGAAGTGGAACAGGGAGGGTTGGGATGGTGCTAGGCAACATTATATTACCTAAGTTGTCATTCAACCATTTTGATCCCAGGGCCACCATTTATTTAGCATTTGAGCCACGGACCACCATTTGATGATATTTTCACCTCACAAGAGACCCAAAATCTTTTGATTTCGTCCACAATTCCAGGCTGGATTGTCGCAAAACAAAACAGGCAAACACACAGTAGATCAAAATGACCATTCTTCTACATTCTCTAATTGTGTAGACTTCTTAATTACCGTAATTGGGTTAAATCAGATGATGAGTATTTTAACTCTTGAGAGTGTAAACATGAAACCAAATTTGGTTTCATTTTACGCACTCAAAGATGTTACCTCTGGTTAAGCAACTTTCCATCATTTAGCTGGGGACCACCTGGAACCCTCTCAAGGACCAACGGTGGTCCCAGGACCACTGGCTGAAAACCACTGTCATATTCAATCATACAGTATTAGGGCCGGTCTAAAACTGTTATTAAACCCATCTGGCATCTCACATTTTGACATGGTACTGTAGCAGTATAGAGGATCATGTTATTTAAACAGACTTGAAAACACATCTTGCAGGAAAAGAGACAAAAGAGAAAAGGAGAGAGCTTTATAGCAGAAAGCCAACTATTAGGAGACTATAATTATTAGAGCATTTGAACGCTGATGCCTGGCAATCAGTCTCAACGTGGGAGAGTCAGGGTCTCAAAGGAGAGACGGAAAAATCAATCTGCGATGGCGGTGGACGGCTGCGGCCATCGGTAAATGAGTCCCGAACGATAGTAACGGTCGAGCTGTGTTACGGTCAGCTGTTTTTCTGTTTTTTCTGTTTTCGGTTCCGCCCTTTCTTCACCCGGTCGCTAGTAAAACCTATGCCCTCAGTAAAACCTATGCATAAACCCAACCTTCACACCTGACCGCAAGGACACCTGCCGCAATGGATACGATATCTGCCACAACCGATAGGATAGCTGCCGCAATCGCTAGAAGACCTGCCGCGACCGATTGGATACCTGCCGCAACCGATAGGACACCTGCCACTACCTATACCTGCCACGGCAGATATAGAAAAAGGTCGAGGAGGATGGACACGCCCCCCCCACACCCTTTTTCGAGGCACGTGGAAAAAGGTTGTGACCGTTACTACTGATTGGAACTCATTTATTATCAGTCACAAGTCACGACTCATTTACTATCAGCCACAACTCATTTACTATCAGATGCCTCAGTCGCAAGTTGATTTCACTCGTCTTCCAGTCTTAATATGTGGGACGCCTGAAAAGTCTTGGAAAAAATGGACTGTCCCACGCAAAGAGGACATCTGGTCACCCTACTCTCTCTCTCAGTCTCTTTCTCTCTCTCTCAGTTTCTCTCTCCCTGCCTCAATCATCCTTTGGAAAATGGCTTTACCAGCGTTGCTGGGGCTGATGTGTGCCTGCCTGGGCCTGGGCTGGGTCCACTCTGAGGAACCTATTACAGCACCATGGGCAGGAGCCCAACGTCATGGCTCCCATGCCAGTGCATGTGAAAGGGGAAACTAAATGGAGAGATTAAGAGTTCGGTTGAATGGTATATATGCACAGCATACATTATGACAGCTTATATGGGAGGCGAAAAGTGAGTGTGGCTTTGACTGCTTTCTTTTACTCCATTTTTTTTACTCCAATACCATACTGAGTGGTCACAACACAACACAGTTACCGTATGGAGATATTGTATATACATTGGTCTGTGCGTCACCATGACCTTACCTGAACATGAAGTAGTAGTATTATATAATATACTACTTACAGACAACACATGGGAAAGGGTTTGTCATAATTTACCTGAGGTTTCACCCAAGTTTCCCTGGGATAGATAGGGATTGTGTAAGTGTAGCATATATGTGTACTTTAGAGATAACATACATGCTGCTGTGTATGGTTTTTCTATATGACCATCCAAACATATTAGCCGGTGACTATGACGTCATTGATGTTTATTATGATGATGCAGGATCTCAGAATAAAATCTTACCTTTGTCTGGGTAATAAATTGTAATAACCATCGGGTGTGAGCATCAGGACTCGTTTGGCAGGTGACACCTGCAGTGAGGAAGAAATATTAAACATCATTTACTGTATGCCATTTTTACCCACTTGAGCCCTACATACAGTTTTATAATGGAAGGACATGGATACAAATATATTGTAAAAAAAAAAAAAAAAAAAAGCTGCTCTTCAGAATCTTGTAGATTTGACCATTTAAATTAGAATGTTGGGGGCAGTTAACAAAGATTTTTTTTATATATTCAGTGATTTCACAATTCTCCCTTCTATAGTGTTCTACCACATAAGAGTTCCTCCCTGTACCCATATAATATGGGCTTTGGGTGCCAAAGCCTTCAACCAATCAGGATGAAATGGAGCCTTCCTCCAATCAATTTTGAGCAGGGGCGGGCCTTGGTGCATATGCTGTTGACCTGTTGGCACTTTCCCCCGCTGTAGAGTGTACGCAATTCATGTGCATATCTTGTTGCTCAGGCAGACCAAATCACTGAATCCATCGTTGAATGAATGAACTAATGATTTCATTAATTAATACATTTAAATGATAATGCTCTGCATGTCCAAAATCAGGGCACCAATGCACCACGGTGTTGTGAAAGTTACAATCAGCTTGTCGAGGAATTTAAATTGCATGTATAACTTATACTATACAAGGAGACCAATGTTGCATTAATTAATTGCATTTTTATAGTGCTTTTCCAAGTGGTCAAACTGCTTTACAATGGTGAAGGTGTGAACAACCAACCGACCAATGCCAGCTTTCTCACTTCCCACATTCACATAATGTGTGATTAGAAAGCCTACTTTACTCAGTTGAAACACTCTGAGCCCCACCACACGGATAAAATGGACTTTTTGGCAAGAACACGATTGTTTTTCACCGGAAAAGCAACCAGGATTTTTGCGCCCTCTGCCGATATTGCCAAGAGAAAACCTTCATAGAGAATATTTTTCCTCAGGTGAAAAACAATCGCGTTCTGCCCAAAAAGTCCATTTTATCGTTGGGGTGAGGGGGCTCAGAGTGTTTCCACTAAGGAAAGTAGGCTGAAATCACAGAGGTCGTGTTTGTTTTGCTGAGTAGGTAAAACGTTGTTTATAATATAAATAACTCTCTATAGTATATCCTCTCTATATATTCTGGAGTGGATATATTATATCCACTCCAGAACAGAGGCTGGCTGGGTCGAGTAAAGGCAGATTGCATTGTTACAGAGCTCCAATGCAGAGAGAGGCACCGTCTCTGTGGCGCAATCGGTTAGCGCGTTCGGCTGTTAACCGAAAGGTTGGTGGTTCGAATCCACCCAGGGACGAACATAATTTTCTCACAACAACAGAGGGAGTTAAACGGACCATGAAGCAACCCCCGGCTTCACAATGGTGAGGCTGCAAACAAGCAACGCCAGCTTTCTCACGTCCCACATTCAGCTAGCGAGCTCATCACCTACCAACTCATTGGAGGCAATGTGGAGATCAGTGCCTTGCCCATGGGCACTTGTGTGGACAGAACAGGACGAGCCGGGATTCGAACCGCTGAACCCAGGGATCATTGGACGACCTGCTCCATCTCCTGAGCCACAGCACAGACAGAAACACCCTGAAATCATAATAGTTGATGTTAAAGGGGAATTCAGCCCGTTTTCAACATTTTACTGTCATTAATATACCTTAGAAATGATTAATAAAAAAGTTCCCCTCATTCTGTGTTTCCTAGAAATGCAGGTCTGAAAAAAAAAAATCATTAACATGGTGAAACACAACTTGATGACATCATGAAGTTGTGTTGATGACATCATGAAGTTGTGTTTCACCATGTTAATGATTTTTCTTTAGTAGGACTTTTTTTTCTGAGAGTGTACAAATACCAAGTACCAAATGAGGTCCTTTTGGTTCGTGTTACACTCTCAGGATCATTTTGAAACTGGGTGAAATTCCCCTTATACCTAATTCATACATAATCATTCACAGGTTATAATTTGGTATTTGTTTATGTTACCATGCTCCTTATTGAGTCCTCCCATAGGCTCCTATAAAGGCCTCTATAGACCTTTTCCATGGAACATAACATTTTCAACCAGACCTCTGCAGGTTTGGTGTGAACAAAGTCTAGTATCTGTTGAACAATACTGCCTCGTGGTGGCCAGAAGAAATAGGTGCATCTTATAAACAAAACGCTCAGTCTGAGCTCGCCCAAAACATACAAACACTTCCAGTTCCTGACATAAATAAGGCTAAATAAATATGAATATTAAAAATGCATTACTTAAAATGTAATTATTGTGTGATATATAGCCTAGTACAGTGCTATATTCGGCTGAACTACCGCCTAAAGACCATGCATGGAGCCAGACTTTGTGGTGAAGTTTACAATGGAGTATGGAACTGTTCTAACAATTAAACAACAACGTTTCAAACGTCTGGGGACAGTAGAGGCCTGCTGAATGTTTTGGATAATCTAGGATTATTAATCGTCCCTGTCGTATCTTTTACAATTAAATATCAAACATTCAACAGGTGATAAATAATAATAATGTTAAACAAACCGTCCACTCCCTCTTCAGTTCGGTTCACGTATGGTAGAGTTTACAATGTACATCCCATCACTGGGAGGAACGGCGCCCTATCGTTTTAATTGGCTAATTAATTATCAGGGACAGATGGCAGACACAGCTGGTTGGTCAACCATCTAGCTCTGGTCCAGAGCTCCACTGCTTCTATGAGTCTGAGCTCTGTAACATACAATGTAATCTGCCATTACTCGACCCGACCAGTCTCTCTTCTCGGGAAAAAATGACTTTATGGACAGAACGCGATTGTTCTTCGCCCGGAAAACAACCAGGAGTTGCATCCTCTACCGATATTGCCAAGAGAAAACCTTCATATGAAATATTTTTTCTCCGGTGAAAAACAATCGGGCGTTCGGCCCAAAAAGTCCATTTTATCGTTGTGGTGGGGGGCTCGGGGTGATGCCACTAAGGTAAGTAGGCTTTCTAATCACACAAGTCGTGTTTGTTTTGGTGAGTAGCTAAAATGTTCTTTATACATCCACTCCGGAAGAGAGGCTGGTCGGGTCGAGTAGGCCTAATGGCAGATTGGATTGTTAGAGCTCCAATGCAGGGCAGACTCATAAAAGAAGTGGAGCTGTGGACCAGAGCTAAGCACCACCGTCTCTGTGGCGCAATCGGTTAGCGCGTTCGGCTGTTAACCGAAAGGTTGGTGGTTCGAATCCACCCAGGGACGAACATATTTTTGACACTTATTGCGCCCGAAATTAGGATTGTAGCGTGCCGCGTTGTTTAATAAAAAGCATGTTTTTTCTTGTTTTTCGTTTTACTTCCGCATGTCCCCTTAAACTGCACCTCGGCGCCGCCCTGTCGGTTGTCAGGTGCAAGGATTTTCAAAGCCAAAAGGATACAGTCCGTCTCTCAGATGCGACTAGTTGGTCGTGGAGGAAGGATCGTAACGGAGAACTTTAAAAATAGCAATCTTTCTACTTAATAAAATACACTATTCATTTCTTAATTGTAATCGACTCTAACACGGCCCCCTTTCCCGCCCTTGTTTATTTTTCGTTTCCCTTTTACCTCCATGATGATGAACATGGTGGGTAAACAATCTCTAAGCTTCATTGGTCTTGTCCATTTATCCATTTCTCGCCTTTAGCTGAGTATTTTTTCTTTCTTTCTTTTAATGTTCTGCCAACTCGCTGCCCTATCTCTTTATTGCATTTTATACTTTTATCGATTCTTATCTTCTGTATTGCATTTTGCCCTCTTTCTCACTAATTCATGCTGTTTTGGTGTTTAGCTATCGCTTGATTGTGCTTAGACTCTGTATTCAGGTATTCGTATGTGTATTTTGTATATAATTATAATATAATATAAAGCACTTTGCACTGCACTTGTGACATGAAAGGTGCTATACAAGCATGGAATGAGCTCGGAAAACATTAAAAGACAGATAAAATAAATAGGCCTTTGTGGAGACATCGATGCAGGTATCAAACTTGGTTTATTATTAATATTAATATTAATATTAATATTACTATTAATATTAATATTACTATTAATATTAATATTAATATTACCCTTATTAATATTATTATTATTAGGGCTAGGCCTATTATTAGGCCTATCATTATCATCACAAAACATATTAACCTCATCTTCAGCCCATTTCAACCATTTCAAATTGACCGATCTACAAGCTCAAACTGCATTGTGAGAGTATTTATTAAGCCAATATGTTTCTATTTTTACTTAAGTAAGGTAGGGGAAGTGATTTCACTTTTGTCAGATATCACCCAAAAATATTTTTTTTCTGTTAAAATGCTCTATTATAAGGTGTGGAAACCACATATGGAGTTTCCCCCTCCCCCACGTTAGCAGAGGAGCTAATAAAAGTTCCCCAGGTCACCACCAATTCTCATGTCCGTGAAGTTGACACCCCATGATTTTTCAAATTTCGAAAAAATATATAAAATTGGTGTCATTCTTTAGTGCTCCATTTGTGCTGAATTGTGCCGTAAATTTCAGAATTTGTGCTGCTACCATGATTGAGATAATTGAGGTTATAGGTCCTGAGCTTTGACAATCTTGCACCCCGCACTTGAGATGGTCCAAAATGGACTAAAATGGGCTCATCTTTTAGTGCTCGGCGGGGTGGAATTTGTGCCGCTGAAATTGGCAATTGTGCTGCTTTTATTGATTTTATATGAATATTTATGTGCAATATTAGCTGTTATCAGCTTTATAGGCTCGCACCCCCACATGGGATGTTCTAAAACGGACTAAAATGGGCTCATCTTTTAGTGCTCGGCGGGGTGGAATTTGTGCCGCTGAAATCAGAATTTGTGCTGCTTTTATTGATTTTATATGAATATTTATGTGAAATATAAGCTGTTATCAGCTTTATAGGCTTGCACCCCCCACTTGGGATGGTCCAAAATGGACTAAAATGGGCTCATCTTTTAGTGCTCGGCGTGCTGGAATTTGTGCCGCTGAAATCGGCATTTGTGCTGCTTTTATTGATTTTATATGAATATTTTGACTGGGGTAAAGCTGACGTTCGAATTTCGTTGCGCATTTAGTAACGTAATTACGGTAGTGGCTGTTCAGCGCTTGTCGGTCGCCGCAATGGGAGCGTGTGCGCGTGCGTGGGAGCGCGCGCGCGTGTGTGTGTGTGCGAGGGAGAGAAAGAGGAAAGACCAAACTGGCTGTTGTATGAACTATGAATACAAGCCTGCTGTTGACTACTTTACAAATCTATAATGCTATAATAATGTTATAAGGGTAATAATAATAATGCTGAAAATAAACTTGATATTTGATGAACACAAGACTAGGCTTCTCTCTCTCTCTCTCTCTCTCTCTCTCTCTCTCTCTATCTATATCTATATCTATATCTATCTATATCTATATCTATATCTATATCTATATATATTAAGATGAAGTTTAAAGTAGAGTTATCTTATATAAGATAAGATTTCCCTGACATTGTGGGCCCTTTCTACTGTAGATTTCTTAAGATATAGCACTTCAAATGTGCCCCTTTGCTCCAATATCGCCTAGGCCCAAGAGCTGATATATGAACTTTAACCAGCAACCACACACATTCTGTCAGGTGTGCATGAACCAGTGCTATCAAAATCAACTAAGGAGGTCTAATTCTACTTCCTCTGGCATATTGGGCTCTTTCTACTGTAGGAGTCCTCAGAATGTCTAATTCCACTTTCCCTGACATTGTGGGCCCTTTCTACTGTAGATTTCTTGAGATATAGCACTTCAAATGTGCCCCTTTGCTCCAATATCGCCTAGGCCCAAGAGCTAACTTTGACCAGCAACCACACACACTCTGTCAAGTGTGCATGTACCAGTGCTACTGAAATCAACTAAGGAGGTCTAATTCTACTTCCTCTGGCATATTGGGCTCTTTCTACTGTAGGAGTCCTCAGAAATAGCAGCTGAAATTGGCCTCCTTGCTCCCAAGAGCTGATTCACAGGTGTGCATGATGTGCTATCTAAATGGATAAAAATCCATTTTGAGTTAAAACTCCAAAATAAAAGGTGTGCATCATGAAGGGATGAGGGATAGGTAATATGAACCATGATTTAGCCTACTAGAAATAGTCACATGACCAAAATGTTCTGTCATTTTGTAGATTTCAAAAATTCATTAAAAATCCATTTTGAGTTAAAACTTCAAAATAAAAGGTGTGCATCATGTAAAGATGAGGGATTGTCAGTAGAGGTATACATCCCTAGTTGATTTCAACAGCACTTTCTGGTCAAAGTTCATAGAATCAGCTCTTGGGCCTAGGCGATATATGGAGCACAATTGAAGTGCTATATCTCAAGAAATCTACAGTAGAAAGGACCCACAATGTCAGGGAAATCTTATCTCTCTCTCTCGTCTCACACACACACACACACTCACATCACACGTGTATATATATATATATATATATATATATATATATATATATATATATATATATATATATATATATATATATATATATATATATATAGAGAGAGAGAGAGTCTAGCAGTCTTGAGTTCATCAAATATCAAGTTTATTTTCAGTGTTATTATTATTACCCTTATAACATTAGTATAGCATTAGATTTGTAAAGTAGTCAACAGCAGGCTTGTATTCATAGTTCATACAACAGCCAGTTTGGTCTTTACTCTTTCTCTCCCTCGCACGCACACACGCATGATCCCACGCACACACGCATGATCCCACGCACACGCTGCCACCGCAGCGACAGGCAAGCGCTGAACAGCCACTACCGTAATTACGTTACTAAATGCGCAACGAAATTCGAACGTCAGCTTTACCCCAGTCAAAATATTCATATAAAATCAATAAAAGCAGCACAAATGCCGATTTCAGCGGCACAAATTCCAGCACGCCGAGCACTAAAAGATGAGCCCATTTTAGTCCATTTTGGACCATCCCAAGTGGGGGGTGCGAGCCTATAAAGCTGATAACAGCTTATATTGCACATAAATATTCATATAAAATCAATAAAAGCAGCACAAATGCCGATTTCAGCGGCACAAATTCCAGCACGCCGAGCACTAAAAGATGAGCCCATTTTAGTCCATTTTAGACCATCCCAAGTGGGGGGTGCGAGCCTATAAAGCTGATAACAGCTTATATTGCACATAAATATTTATATAAAATCAATAAAAGCAGCACAATTGGCAATTTCAGCGGCACAAATTCCACCCCGCCGAGCACTAAAAGATGAGCCCATTTTAGTCCATTTTGGACCATCCCAAGTGGGGGGTGCAAGCCTATAAAGCTGATAACAGCTAATATTGCACATAAATATTCATATAAAATAAATAAAAGCAGCACAAATGCCGATTTCAGCAGCACAAATTCCACCCCGTCGAGCACTAAAAGATGAGCCCATTTTAGTCCATTTTGGACCATCTCAAGTGCGGGGTGCAAGATTGTCAAAGCTCAGGACCTATAACTTCAATTATCTCAATCATGGTAGCAGCACAAATTCTGAAATTTACGGCACAATTCAGCACAAATGGAGCACTAAAGAATGACACCAATTTTATATATTTTTTCGAAATTTGAAAAATCATGGGGTGTCAACTTCACACAGATCCAATTCTCCTCCAATCAGGAGCGAGCAGCAGGTTCACATAGTGTAGCTACTTTTGGGGGCCCCTAGTGCACCAGGCTGGTACTACACCATGAATTTCAAATCACTTCCCCTACCTTTAAGTAAGCTACTAAATGTTTACTCAAATATAGGCTATACAGTACTAATTGATTGCTCCATAACTGCATTTTAAAGCAAACTAAAGAAACGTATACAAAGTAGCCGACTTTTTCCACCACAGTCTGGTTGTCAGGCAACCCAATGTAGCCAATTAGAGAACGATCAGTGCGGCACGAGCGGCCCAGCTATGGGATCATGTATGTAGATGAGAATAGAAAGCAGCAGACACTGGACTAGACTAGACAACACCCAGACAGGCTGTTGCTGCCGCTGCGCTCATCCAGCTGTTGTCTGTCACTCTGTCTGTCTGTCTGTCTGTCTGTCTGTCTGACTGTCTCTCTGTGTGTGACTGTCTGTGATTCTGCCTGTCAGTCCTCCAGTATTCCCCATGCAGCTTGCAGCCAGCAGCAGCAGATAGCAGCTGATCGACCATCATGATGTCCATGATGAGTGCCAGCAGTGGACCCATCGCGGCTGCTTCGTTCTTCTCCAACACTTGCAGGTTCGGCCTCTGCGGGCTGCACTTCGAGTCTCTGCCCGAACTCATCGTGCACATCGAGGACAACCACATCGGTAAGCAACGCAATGCGATGCGATGCATGCAACAGCAGGATCCGCCTGCCTTCCTGCGCCTGCATGCATGGCCGCGGCCCGCCTGGGAGCCGGGAGGGGCCGCCGTGGACCCCCGGGGCTGGGCTTACCGGGGGGTCGGGTGGCTGACTGACCCCCCAGGTCAAATAGAAGGCATATAATAATATTACTACATGTAATACGTGCTGCTGCAGCTCTGCAATGGCCGAGGGTTGCAGCGAGAGAGAGGCTATACTTCCTGCGTCCTGACAGCCCTGTTGCTAGGTGTGGTAACTAGTGGTGTTTCCGTGTATTTACAGTACAACAGGCAGGCATAATGTGCTGAGATTGCACTACAGTGTGTGCATTTAGCCTATTACTGCAACAACCACAATAATCGAATCACCACAGTAGTCCAGGACTGGAAAGGTGTCATTATAGGGCAGCCAGTAGGATATTAATATGGAGAGATACTAACGTGCTATACTGTTGTTATTGCTGCACATAATGCAGGCCTCTGCAGATTCATAACTATGTTTCATCATGGGTAGTCAGTCACGCAGTGTTTCTCAACTTGACAATGCACGTCATTGAAATGAAATAAGAGAGCATTACTCATGTTTCTGTTTCCCCTTCTAAGTCTAAAACAGATCCTCTGTTTTGTGATGGTTTGGTTTAGTGTTCATCTACTGCCTGGATTGACTGGCTGACTGACTGGCTAGCTGGCTGATTGATTCATTGATTGATTGATTGATTGATTGGATTTGATTGGATTTTTAACAGTTTGCAGAAAAGTGCACATGTAGTCAGAGTACAGTTCACTAGTAAGTGGATTTATACCTTAAAAAGTGTCTTTTTTCTTTGATTGAGAGGTCCTTCATATTCAATCCATCAGAACATTTAAAGGTATAGTAGGGTAAGTAATAAAATATTAAAATATTGTTGTTTTGGCTAATCCTCCCTACTATAGAGTGTGGTGACGACATAAGGAGTTCCTCCCTGCCCCCAGTGAGTCCCTGGGGTAAAAAAAAAAAACACCTGTAAGTTTCAGTTTGGGCTTTGGGAGAAAAGCCTTTCGTCCAATCAGGATGAGAGGGGCCTTCCTCCAATCAGGATCGAATGGGGGAGTGGGCTTTGGTGTAAGTGCTGTTGGCCTGTTGCACCCCCCCCTCTCTCTCTCTCTCACACACACGCTAGGGCATTAACTAAATATTCGACTAGTCGATTATTCGACTAGCAAAACACTATTCGACACTATTAATTCATTAGTTGTTATTCGGTAATAATAATTTTTGATATATATTTTTCAATTTTCTGCAGCAGGCATTGTGGATGTGTGCTGGGGTGTTGGCAGTGATTGTTGGTTGATTGCTTATTTTTCATGTCATAATGTAACTGAGTTACAGTAGTGTAACAGGCATGCACTGTTTCAATGGGAAGTCCAGAATCACACATTTTATTAGCTAAAAAACAAATATATATCACTATAGACTAGTCGACAATTATTCGACTACCAAAGTAGTCGATTCGACTAGCAAAAAACGTGTTTGGTTAATGCCCTAACACACACACACACACACTGTAGAGTGTGTGCATGTGCACATCTTGTTACCAGTGGGACGGAGGGCTTTCCGAACCACACAAATGACTGAATCCCCCTTTAATGACATATACAGTACAAAAACATAGTCACAGATGTGATACGATATGGCAACATACAGTATCATGTAGCATTGTTTTGTTTTGTTTGCACGTATGCCTACAGCATGAAATGTACAGGAGCACATATGCTATGGATATATTTGATCTGCAGTGGCGATGCCTCTGCAGTGAGTTGCATTTTATACTTCTTTCTGTTTGTCAGAGTGAGATGAGATGCACAACACCTGCTGCAGGCTGTGTACATTGTGTGGCTTTCTGTTGTGCTTGAATTCAAGATCTCCAGTGGCTGTGCAAGCAGACCGGATGGCTATGAGTCACTTGATAATGAGTTCACAGGTCTCTCTCTTTTACCCTGGAGGAGGCAGCATTCCTTTCTGGGTTTATGATCCGGTCAGGAGTGGTTTAACAAAGGTATAGACTATTATTACCTGACACTAAATAGTCTCTGGAAACACATTCATGTTTAGAAATCAAATTCCTCAACGATGGAAAGCCAGGTGACATAAGGTTACTTCCAGGGGGGGATCTAGGCATGGGCATGGGGGGCAATTCCCCCCTAAATGCCCAGTCTGCCCCACCAAACATGATGGCATGCAAAACAACCCAAGATATTTCAAATTAAAGTGCTTATAATTAAAGTGATTTGAAACACTACTACTGCTGCTAACTAACCACAGATGTGTCACCACTAAACCAACAGCATTTCATCATTGAAAACAGAAAACTCTCTGAGTCAGACCTTTAGCTTTATGCATGCTGCGTGTCTGTTGCAACTTCAACAACTGGTGTTATTATTGATGCTTTACTTGACTAATAAAAGTCCTGTAACTGAAAATGGTATGGGTGTGGCTTCATCGATGGAGCTGACCCCCTACCATTTTCTCCTGCCTCCCCAATTGGGAAAGGTTACATCCGCCCCTGGTTACTTCACTGAGGTCCACTACTCAAAGGAACGCATGTTGTTATGCTGTGGTGGGTGGTAAATATATATACCGGTACTGTACATAACATCAGTAGAGACAGAGAGAGTGAGAGGGTAGGAAATAGGGGATGGGTATGTCGTACCCCCAAATTGGTGCAGATGGGTGCAATTGCATTTATACAGAGATTGTGCATTAGGTACACCGATGAGTCAGATGAAACCATGCAAGGCACCACAAACCTGCACATCAGGAGCAATTTCCTTGTCTTGCTCAATGACACTTTGACACTAATGCTTGTTACACACCGGCGAAAAAGCGAAGCGATTTTTTTTCGCGCGAATATTTCGCTTTTTTTAAAACATATTGAAGTCAATGTAAGCTTACACACCACGGCGAATTAGCGAAATAGCGAAAATGCGACTATTTTCGCTTTTTGTTTTTTCGCTTTTGTGTCGAATTTTTCAGCTAGTCGCAGGCGACTAATACCCGCTGACCAATCAGAATGCAGTCTGCTCTGCCGTGTATAAACCATAAACTGCAGCGCATCTTTCTCTTTCTCTGTGTGTGTGTGTGTGTGTGTGTGTGTGTGTGTGTGTGTGTGTGTGTGTGTGTGTGTGTGTGTGTGTGTGTGTGTGTGTGTGTGTGTGTGTGCGTGTGCGTGCGTGCGCGCGCGCGCACTCGCCCTCGTTATTAAACCACAGTGTTCACTGTTCCACTGTTCCATGTTGCGCCAGGGCATATCCAGGGGCAGGGCGCATCACGCACCGTCTCTCTCCCTCTCCCTCTCCCTCTCCCTCTCCCTCTCCCTCTCCCTCTCCCTCTCCCTCTCCCTCTCCCTCTCCCTCTCCCTCTCCCCCTCTCTCTCTCTCTCTCTCCCCCTCTCCCTCTCCCTCTCCCTCTCCCCCTCTCCCTCTCCCTCTCTCTGTCTCTCTCTCTCTCGACAACTTGTTCTTGTGTGGGTTTATCAGTGTGTAGGCCAGGCTGCATGTAATAATAATAATAAAAGTCAGGGCTGAACCCCCCTCCCAGCTCGCATGACACAAGAGAGTCGTGGCGCGCCTCGTCCAACACACAGAACAGTCTGTCCATCTCCCACCAACCCAACGGGGTCCACAAACAGACACACACGCACGCACGCACGCAGCTGCTATTAATGTATGTATGGGGTCCGCGAAACAGCGCAACAATCAGCATGTATTAACTGGACATTGTAGTGAGTGGGTCAGTTGATCCATTTGAAGAGAGGTTAGCAGACAGCTGGTAGACACGATAGAAAAATGCTTTTCCTCATCTATATTCCTTTTCGGCAGTATGAGGATGTTGTACAGTAGTGGTCCCCAAATCAGAGCCGTGATCTGTTCATTCCCTCCCGCTCCTGCAATGATTTTAATTCTTGATCACCCGCGACAAGTACGTGCGACGATCAGCTGTGCGCCGCTCCATCCCGCATTTTTATTGATCAGTCCCACTAAAACTACAAAATAGCTCACAGTCACAGATACAGATGTAGATGGGGAAACAGCTGGACAAATATTATAGGTTGGCCCTATTATGCTTAATATGCAATATAGCCTATAGTGGTATCAGACAGTGCACTCACATGGTTTGGGGCGTGGGGGGGGGGGGGGGGGGGGGTGAGAGAGAGACGCGTGGTGGTGGTCTCTAGAACAAGCAGTATTTGTAGGCCTACTCAGATGTCCAGTGTTCTCATTCCCGGACCCCCATTTTTATGTCAAGGGCCAACAGCTCTGGCAGTAATTGACAAATTGACGAGAGAGAGAGAGAGAGAGAGAGAGAGAGAGAGAGAGAGAGAGAGAGAGAGAGAGAGAGAGAGAGAGAGAGAGAGAGAGAGAGAGAGAGAGAGAGATAGGCAGAAGGAGAGCGGGGCAGAGAAACGCTCTCTGTCTGTCCGTAATGAAACCGCGCGCAATGAAGCCGCGCGCGTACACGTGCGCGGCGTGTACGTGAAATTGAAATCGGCTGTGGTGCGAGCGAGGAAAGCTGCTGCGCATTTGTCACTGATTGATCTATCTTGATTGATCTACTTCGGGGATTTTCAACAGGTGGTCCGGGAACCACCAGTCGTTCTTGAGAGAGTTCCCGGTGGCCCCCAGGTAAATGATGGAAAGTTGGTTAAACCAGATGAAACCAAATGGACCGGGTCCATTTGGTTTCATAAATACGCTCTCATAATGTGAATTAGCCCAAGTCTACACAACTAGAGAATGGCCTTACTGGTATTGTGGACAAAAGCAAAAGAAATCTTCAATTTTAGGGTCTGTGGAGCAAATGTCCTTGAGTGGTGGTCCGTGGCTCAAATGCTGAATAAATAGTGGGCCCTGGTATGAAAATGGTTGAAAACCTGCACTGATCTACTTAATGGGCTATAGACAAAAGAGCACGGCGCCTAGATTAGGCTAATCTGTATAGGGATCAGATAGATCAGGGGTTTTCAACAGGTGGTCCGGGGACCACCAGTGGTCCTTGAGAAGGTTCCAGGTGGTCCTCAGGCTAAATGATGGAAAGTTGGCAGATGTAACTCTTGAGAATGTGAAAATTAAACCAAATCGACCCTTGCGGGTCCATTTGGTATTTTGGTTTCATTTTCACACTATTCATCATCTGAATTAGCACCACTTAATTAAGAACTTTACACTGTTTTGTTGGCAAAATACAGCCTGGAATTGTGGACAAAACCAAAAGAATTCTTTAGTTTTAGGTCTTTGAGGCTAAAATGTCATCAAATGGTGGTCCGTGGCTCAAATGCTGAACAAATGGTGGTCCCTGGAGTCAAAAAGGTTGAAAACCACTGAGATAGATGATATGGCATTTTTAATTTGGTTGAGTAAGATGATCAACTTGTATTTCAGCCTTTTTAGCGCCGTCGGATTAATTAATTAACTCGATCGTGTGCATTCTCCGGTCATGACTGATGATACAAAAAAACTTTTATGACCAACATTTCGATCGGTTCCTGCGTGCGTCCTTCCATGGTTAAAATATATAGGCTAAAATGACAACACAGCAGGGAGGAGGGTAGTAGAAGGAGGGGAGGGGGAGAGGAAAGGTGAATTTAATCGTTTTATACGCCAGGAGGGGAGGGGGAGAGGAAAGGCGAATTTAATCGTTTTATACGCTTCGCTTTTTGGTGTGTACAGGAGGCCGCGACTAAATTCGCCGGCAAATATTTCGCCTTTTTTTGTTCGCTTTTTCGAGTCGTTTCGCTTTTTCGCTGGTGTGTAACAAGCATAACTCTGCGGGAGCCTGGGCCCTGGGTTCAAACTGGGAATCTTGTGGGTTCCCATTCAGCCATTCTATACCTGAGCCATCAAGACATTTAACTTAGAGTTAAATATCAGTTAATTTATTTAGGGTCTATTCATGTGGTTTGTTCATATACAGTACCGTCAACAGTGGCTTAGGGGTAGAGCAAGACACTGAAACCATAATTGCTCCTGATGTGCTAGTAGGTACCTTGCATGGTTTCCACTGCCATCAGTGTACAGTATGAATGGTTGAATGTGGTGCACAATCTATGTAAAGTGCCTTGGATAAATGTACCATTTATAGTGCTTTTATCCAATTCAATTCAATGACAAGGAGCTTTATTGGCACGAGAAAACAAACATTTACATTGCCAAAGCAAGTGTCACAAATACAATACAATAAAACAGTTGACAATGGGGACAGTATGCAGTCAGAAGTATAAACAGAGTTATGTCACATTGCTGTGTAATTGCTGAAATTATTTGCAGTCTTTTTTGAGACAATGGCAATATTTTTGCTCAAGACTATATAGGTCTGTTTACATGGGCAAGTTCCAAATATTACACATAGTTGTCATTAGAGTGGTTGTATTCCATTGGCCAATCTTTGCTGTGTTTTGTACATTGTTGTATTTCTCCCCAATAGGTATGAGAGTTTTTCAAACTCGCACTGCCTGTGTGTAATCTGTGGGAAGTATGTGTATCTGAGGTCTGGGTATTGTGGGCAGGAAAGTGTAGCTCTGTTTCTACCACATTTTGTTTGCAGTGGGTGCATCATTTGTCTTCCCATCATGTTACATAGTGTAGCTTGTGCATTACATTCACCCATATATTCATATGCTCAAGGACAGTTTGACACTGACTCTGGGCAGGGCCGGATGTAACATTTCCCAATTGGGGGGGCAGGAGAAAATGGTATGGGGGCGGCTTCATCGCCCGTGTCGATTCGCGCCACGGGCGATGAAGTCGCACCCATACCATTTTCGGTTACAGAACTTTTATTAATCAAGTAAAGCATCAATAATAACATCAGTTGTGGTTGAAGTTGCAACAGTATGCAATGCAGTATGCGTAAAGCTAAAGGTCTGAAACTCAGAGAGTTTTCTGTTTTCAATGAGGAAATGCTGTTGGTTTAATGGTGACACAGCAGTAGTTAGTTGGTAGCAGTAGTAGTGTTTCAAGTCATTTTAAATATAAGCACCATTGTGTTTGGTGGGGCAGAATGGGCATTTAGGGGGGCATTGCCCCCCCATGCCCATGCCTAGATTCGCCCCTGACTCTGGGGGCTAAGCCTGGGATTGAAGTTGGAACCTCGCGGTTCTAACCGAACCACTGAACCGTCCCATGCTACTCTCTAAGTTCCCAGAGTAATCTGTTGAGCCAGAGAACAGTGATGCCTCTGTCCTCCATGCATGAAAGAGCTTTACAGCCTGGAGAGATAGCATCTTGTCATTGGCTTATTGAAGGGGAGGGGGCGGTACTAGTAGTGGCTCAGGAGGTAAGGCAGCTGCTTGGCAAACACAAGGATCTCAGCTAGGTCCCGCCGGGCGGCTTAGTGTTGTTGTAGCGCCCTTAGGAAAGACACCCAACCTTTAACTAGTTAGCTAGTTAGTGAGCAGACTGGTGTGTGAGTCCATGCTGTGTACAAGTGTGTGCACGCATGTGTGAACGTAGTGTCATACACTCCGATGAATTGACTTTTGCTGAGCTGCAAATTCAGTATCTGTGATTTAAAAGTAATAGAGACAACTTTTTAGCCGAAAAATCAAAATAGATAGATATAACTATATATATATATATTATATTTTTTTGCTTTTCCCCCCCTACATTGCTTCTACTTAGATGCTGCAGCTGTTTCCCTGCAGACAGACACTTGCTTCGTCCTGCAGACAGTCCAGAACGTTGTTGTTGTCAGCAAATCATGAAAACGAAAACATTCGTCTGGCTCAGGAAAGGCGGTGCTAATTTGTGTGTGTGCGCGGGGAACAGATTCATAATGAGCCAATAGAGTGGAGTGTTTTTAGACAAAGCTGTTTGCAAGCACAGTGTTTGTACACACTAAAGTTATTACCTTTAAAGTCTCTATCTATACAGTACCTGCACCCTCTAGATGTGATCTAACTCCTCAAAGTGCCTTTGGGGTGAGCGTAGCTAAGGAAGGGGAGGGTGGAGTGTTTCTCATTCATTTTACTGCCAGTCCAGGAAAACAGATGACCTTCTGGACACAAGGCCCATTCTCAGAGAAACTAATTAAAAGGTAGCTCAAGCCCTTTGTGTACATTGAGCTGAGGAAAGTTTCCATCTAGTTTATATGACTCTCCAGGATGCTGCTGACCATCAACCACTAAAACAGCCCTCTATGGTTGAGTGGCGTCCCTCAGGGCTCTGTGCCAGTATCTTCTGTGTCCTTTTATGTCCATCCTTGAGTGTGTCTGACTGTGTGTAAACACAAACATTAAATGCCATTGACAATGCATGGCCAGGCAAGTTTATGTAAACACAACAAGGCCCAGATGTAACATTTCCCAATTCGGGAGGCAGGCGAAAATGGTATGGGTGCGGCTTCATCCACACCCATACCATTTTCCTTTACAGGACTTTTATTAGTCAAGTAAAGCCTCGATAATAACATCAGTTGTTGTAGAAGTTGCAACAGACACACAGCATGCATAAAGCTAAAGGTCTGACTCGGAGAGTTTTCCGTTTTCAACGATGAAATGCTGTTGGTTTAGTGGTGCCACAATTGTACTTAGTTAGTAGCAGCAGTAGTGTTACAAATAATTTTAAACACTGTAAGCACTTTAATTTGAAATATATTTGAAATTTGTTGTCATGTTTGGTGGGCAGTCAGCCCCCCCCCCCCCCCTCCATGGGCATGGTTAGTTCCGGCCCTGAACACAAGCATTATGCAAACACAAACGTTGAAGGAACAACGAAGGTGAGGGTGGAAAATTGTGATTGGTCGGATTCGAGACGCTGTACGAGCGAGCAAGAGCACCCCTCGCCTCACACAGGTGTGACTTGTTTCCTTGACTAAATCATGTCCACTTTATTTCGCCATACTTGTACTCCAGATCCGCCAGTCACTTGTCCAGTATTTTAATGCAGTAAAAATCGGACACAGCCCAGGGCAGCTGTCGTTTCTGTTGTCCTTGTTTATTGCCTGACTTGTTTTAATATCCTTTGCCCCCTCTCTCTGATTGTGTGCCGTTTGCATGTGTCTAAGGTGTTAGCCCAGGGACCATGGCTCCGAGTGACTTATTGGGGAATAATGAGGCAATTAGCTGGCCCCAGAGTGGAAAAAAGCCCCCAGTGCCCCTCTTTAGATCTGCTGGCCTGTGGCCGGCGCTAGCTCGCAAGAAGTGTGAAATCTGGCGCGTCCTGCCAAGCTGCCTGTGAACCCTAATTACAGAGACGCTGCTTGATTTGGCTTCTCTTCCTCCTCATCTGGTGGCCTGCTGCTGCTTAAAACACATTCTCCTTTATAATTAGGCGCCTGGAAAACAAGCTCGCATGCTTGTCCCCGTTTTCCCTCTTTCTCTCCCCCGGACTGTGCAGTGTAGGCCGCCGTCGCCGCTGGCCCAGGGTTGGAGCACTAGGGGGTGCTGCTATGCCGTTGGATAAGAGGGGGGCTGGCCTGCTCTCTCACGAGAATTCTCCGTCAGTTCCCTCTGTGTACCTATATATTATTCCTATATATGGAGTTCTGTGTCAGTCATCTCAAAATATGGGGTGTTGTGAACCCAGAACTTCAAATATGGAGCCTGTGCAGGGACTCTGTCCGGAGTACAGGCGGAGGCCTTTTTTGGCAGTTCTGGACAACCGAGGGTCTTCTGGCCAACTTGACACCGGGCACTGCAGTCCCTGGCGGTGTTTGGATGTGACATGTGATTCAGATTCAGACTAATTGTGCTTTGTATAGCTATATAGAAGAATTTATATCAAAACAATAAAGTGTCTACTTTTCCATTCAAGGGCTATAGTTTCCAACAGTTGGGAGGAGATGCTCCAAACCTTTATTTTATGAAAAGACCTCTTCATGAAATAAAAGTTTGGAGCTCAAGACTGGTGCGCTTCAACCTCATCTCCTCTCACATGTGTGTATTTTTGTTCAGAACCCGTAGAAGTTTTTTTACAGCTTTCCTGCTGGATCCCATTTATTCCTATAACTCCCAACAACCTGAGAGAGAGAGTGAGAGAGGAGAACCGGTAGTTAAAACTAAAATTTTAGAAACTGAAAAGCTTTAACTGGCCAGTTGGGATCACAGCACAAAACCACAGTACATTTTTCACTGTTCACTTGGTACCACATCATCACCATGTCGAGCTGTTCTGCATATCACACACACGTTATAAATGCAAATGTTTTCAAATGCAGGATTTGGCCGCAGGGCTGGTTTGGTTTTTCTTTTCGGGTTTCCCCTTTCGTGGTCCCCCTCTTTTTTAAAAGCAGTAAAAAGCTGATAATGTGTGTACTGGTTGGTCTACACAATAAAAGTGCGTGCCTGAGTTTTTTTTTTTTTTTTTTTTTTAACAGTTCTGAGACCTGCCCAAGATGACGGGTATGTTTTATGGGATGAAATATTTAAATATTGTCCGATAGGCTATGTCTATATCTAGGTAGTAATCTAGGTTGTAGTAATGAACCTGTGTAATAAATGGGAACGATATAAGTGTTAACATAAATATTCAACGTGGCATACCTTTTTCCAGCACGCCATTATTATAGGTGACATTTAAAAAGCACAATTGTGCAGAAACATTGCCAATCTACACACTCTCAGCGCATATACCATTTGAATAGGTGGTTTAACCTCCAAGAAGAGCTTCTTGTGTGGCATTTAAAAAAAAAGGAAAAAAAAAAAAAAGAAACTTGTCGTGCATGTGTGTGCGTGTGTGTGTGTGTGTGTGTGTGTGTGTGTGTGTGTGTGTGTGTGCGTGCGCGCGTGCGTGCGTGTGTTCAAGTGTTTGCCAGTAAGTCTTCTGTTTGTTTGACAAACTTGTATTTGTCACTCAGACTCCAGTAAGTCCTTTGATTCCAGTAAGTCTGTTTGTCGCACAAACAGAAGGCTGTCTACTCTAGTGACACAATCTGTCTTAGGTGAACAACAGAAAGCACCTTATTTCAACCAGTGATGTTTTACTTTTGTAGAT
Source organism: Benthosema pterotum (assembly GCA_039105355.1). NCBI lineage: Eukaryota > Metazoa > Chordata > Actinopteri > Myctophiformes > Myctophidae > Benthosema > Benthosema pterotum. The sequence goes on along the minus strand of CM076967.1, from coordinate 10,188,298 downwards.
TGAGTCAGTCTTTTGGATGAAATGCTTATTCGTTTTAGTCATTTGGACGAAATGCTTAATTAGTCTTAAGACACATGTTGCCATTTCTGTCCTTGATAGTTTTAGTCTAGTTTTAGCCGGGTATAATAGTCAGTATAATAGTCTAGTTTTAGTCTAGTTTTAGACGGGTATAATAGTCAGTATAATAATTAGGTACAGGATATTTAAGGTGCAGTTAGCGTTCGAAAGCTAGATTTGGTTGCTTATTTTTCCTCACAAAAGCAACACCAGTCTGTTTTGGCCGACAGTTTTTAGATTTAGTCAGTCTTAATCTTTTGGACATACCGGTAATGCACATTCACTTTAGATAAATTTATATATTTTTTTATAGTTTCAGTCTAGTTTTAGTCAAGAAAGATTTTTCATAACTTGTAAGTTTTAATCTTAGGCAAAAGAGGTGCTAACAAAGTCATTTTAGTTATAGTCTGGTGTGACAATAACAACACTGATTTGGAGCACAAGTGAGTGGCCTGAAGAGCTGCTGCTCCAACAATGAATACTAAACCTGTTTGTCGTCTCTGTTGTTTCAGAAGAATTTGAGAAAAGCTCCACACACCTACACCCCCACCCCACCACCACCACCACCACCACCCACACCCCGAATCTGAACGGAAGTAATAAATTTGGGAGAGCAGTGACCGGTGCCCCCGATCTCTGCACCTGGAGGACTTAATTACGGCCCTCCTGAACCACAGCCCCACCCCCAACCCCAACACACACACACACAAACAGCAGAGCTGTTGTGATGTGGTGGTGTGCTGGGCTGGCAGGGCTTTACTCTCTACTCCAGTGGTTTTCAACCTTTTTCATACCAGGACCCATTATTTATTCAGAATTTAAGCCACGGACCACCATCTGAGGATTTTAGGCAGCTCCACAGACCCAGGGGCGGATCGAGGCATGGGCATATTGGGGCAATGCTCCCCTAAATGCCCTGACTGCCCCACCAGACATGATAGCTTGCAAAACAACCCAAGATATTTCAAATTAAAGTGCAGCATTTCATCATTGAAAACTCTGAGTTTAGCTTTATGCATGCTGCGTGTCTGTTGCAACTTCAACAACAACTGATGTTATTATTATTCATGCTTAATTGCTTAATAAAAGTCCTGTAACCGAAAATGGTATGGGTGCGGCTTGGTATGGAAGCCGAAACTAGCCGAAACTAAAGATTTATTCTGCTTTTGTCCACAATTCCAGGCCGGATTTGGGAAAGAAAAACAGACAAACATACAGACCAAAATAACCATTAATGTTCTAGTTGTGTAGACTTGGGCTAATTCAGATGGTGACTATTTAATTTTAACGAGATTAAACAGTCCACGAAGTGGACCTTGATCCCTTCTTGTTTTTGTCTCTTTTTTCCTCCTTCCACCAGAAATAGCTGTTCTGGCTGAACCGTGCAGTCGGTTTTCGCGAAAATTGGTAATCTGGTAGAGGGTGATGCCAAACGGTGATGATGCGAAGCCTGTGACCACTGGTCAAATGGTGGCGCTATAGCACTCAACTGAAATTGCAAACTTTAAACACTCATAACTCATGAACTGCTCGTCTCTCAGAAATGTAACTTATATTCACTTATGCGTCTGCTTATGCCGAACAACTTTTGTATTCTTACTTTTGACCTCTGACCTTTAGATGAACCGCCATCTTGAATTATATGTAAAACAGTTAAAATGTCTCTTCTCCTACAATCTTTGATCAAAATGCATAACAATGACCTACACATGAACTTTGAAGCCATACAAACATGAAATGGGTGTGAATTTTGTTTTCAGTGAAAAAAATGATGTTTTTACGAGCCAATGAAAATTGCTTGTTTGTGAAAATTCTTCTATTATCCCTAATCTACACATGCAAAGTAATCTGTTTATGAAATTTTACAGTTTGGTAGAGGGGGATGCCAAATAGCAGCAAAACCAGTCTTACTCCAATTGCTCAAATGGGGGCGCTATAACAATTCTTTGAAACTGAAACATTTGAAAAACCATAACTCGGGCCTCGTTTGGCCAAAAATCATGGGACTTGTTTCTACATGTTCCTTGATTCATGTGGAACACATCTGTAACATTGACCGGTAAGCTCCACCCCCAGAGTGTCTGCCATTTTAAGCAGTTTGAAAAATGCTCATGCCTGATTTTCTGGCTGGATTTTTGATTTGCACAACAAATGTTTGTTGTACAAGCCGGTTTGCATTTTTTGTACACACCATCACTGTGTTTGTGTGTGGACGTAAAGTACTTCTGTGGCCTGCCGCACCGAGGACAGCCATCGTCAGTGTGTTAATCTCGCGTTAATTTTTTTGACGCCATTAACGCACGGCTGTGTTAACACGAGATTAATGCATTAATGCGTTAACGCATTAACGTGTTAACGCCAACACCTTTAATATATATAAATATATGTGGGGGTTTTTTTTCAGGCTAGCTAGATTGCATTGCATTGTGGGTCCTTTAGGTCCTCTCACAGGTGGGTTTACCAAAGATAGTATATAGCATGAGAATACACATTTTGAACCCTGCTCTGCTCCAACAATTGCATGACATATATAAGTTCCAATTTCAAGCTGTATTGTTCCAATATTAGTGAGAGATTATTAAACTATCATTTCAATTTTAAGATGTATCGTTCCAATTTTAGTCAGAGAATAGTACACTATATTGTTTCAATTACAAACTGTATCGTTCCATTTTTAGATTAGTAAACTGTATTGCGACAATTTCAAACTGTATCATTCCAATATTAGTCAGAGATTATTAAACTGTATCGTTCCAATTTTAAGCTGTATCGTTCCACTTTTAATTAGAGATTATTAAACTATCATTTCAATTCCAAGCTCTATTTTAATTATATTCCTCTGGTTGTACAACAATGGGAACTGATGTAGACACACACACACACCAGAGATGGAGCACTCATTAGAGCTGCATGGTGCTTGCTATACAAGCAGGTGTGCAAACCGTTTTGTACAACGCTATGTACCATGGTGTAGTTGCCAACGGGGTCGGGAGTTGGACGGAACGAGGGCGCCTGCTGGCTGAAGCCCATACTGCATCGCAGTGTGCAGTATGGGGGGGCCATACTGCACCGCAGTGTGGGGGGGCCATACTGCACTGCAGTGCGCAGTGTGGGGGGGCCATACTGCACCGCAGTGCGCAGTGTGGGGGGGGGCAAGTGACAATATGGGGGGGAGCTGCGGGGGGCAAGCGACAACGGCAACCACACTTTGCAATTTTTAAATTGCGAATATTCTAGTTTCCATTTGTCACTTTGACCACTAAGCTCCACCCTCGGACTGCTGAATTGTGCATATTGTTCATATTGCTTACTGCTTGGTGGCGTGTTGTTGGGTTGTTTCATTGATGACAACAACTAAGCAAATCATTGTGCCAGGATAGCTCAGTCGGTAGGGTGCCTGACTTCGGAACACAAGATTGAGGGTTCAAGTCCCACTGCTGACAATACAAAGTCTGAGTCTCCAAAAACCCTGCTGTGTTTCCACAATCACATGATGTATTTCTTCCATGTTTCTATGGCTTATTTGTGCATATTTAAGGAGCGGTAGTGGCTCAGAGGTAGAGTAACCGGATGGTAACCACAAGGTTGCCGGTTCGATCCTGGGCTCCTGCAGAGTTAGTGTCGATGTGTCCCTGTCCCACTGCCATCAGTGTATGAATGTGTGTGTGAATGGGTGAATGTGATGCACAATCTATGTAAAGCGCCTTGGATAAAGGCGCTATATAAATGCACCATTTACCATTTACCAAGCAGTCCACTGAATGTGTGTGTTGTTTCCAGTACGTCTTGTGTCTGTTGGGTAGCCTCATTGGTAGAGCGCATGACTTGGAAATGAGAGTTCCTGGGTTCAAATCCCGGCACGGACACCTAGTAATATGAGTCAATCATGCACAATCTCATGTGGTCTTCTACATCTAAGTTCATGGTTCTATGTGTAACCCAGGGTAAAACTCAATGTAATGGTGGTTGTCACCATTCGGCCATGTTGTGTTTTGTCACTATTCGGCCATGTTGTCACTAATGACAGTTCACCACTCACTCACAGCTCACCAATCATTTACTCATTCACCAAATCAGTGGCCTTGTGGTTAGAGTGTCCGCCCTGAGACTGGGAGGCCGGGGTTCGATTCCCGGCCGGGTCATACCAAAGGCTCTAAAAACGGGATCCAATGCCTCCCTGCTTGGCACTCAGCATCAAGGGATGGATTGGGGGTAAGACCCTGTGTCATACTAGCGTCATGTCCAGAGGGTGTACTTGTACATCAAGCTGCCTCATGCTACAGAAACAGGAGATAGGCACCTGCCCTATGGGCCTCATGGCTGGGCAAGGCTGTTTGACTGTCACTATTCGGCCATGTTGTCACTAATGACAGTTCATAGCTCAGTTCACCACTCACTCACAGCTCACCAATCATTCACTCAGTCACACCAGATTACAATGTGAGTCAGTCTCACACATAATTACCTGATGTATTTCTGAAGTTCAGGCTCCCATGTTTCTATGGCTTATTTGTGCGTATTGTTCTTACTCCTTATTGCTGCTTGCTTGATCCCGTTTTATTGCTGCTTGCAGCTATATTAACTCTTGAGATTGTAAACATGCAACAAAATGGACCCACAAGAAGGGTCAATTTGGTTTCATTTTTACGCTCTCAAAGAGTTACATCTGGTTAACTTAACTTTCCATCATTTATAGCTGGGGACCACCTGGAACCCTCTCAAGGACCACAGGTGGTCCGCGGAACACTGGTTGAAAACCACTGCTCTACTCTACTAATTGTACAGGACTCTATGGAAGGGAGATACAGTAGGTGGTTTGGTCCGGGACGTGTTGCGTGCCGCGGCGCTTTGCAGCGCCAAGATGTTTGCACTATGAGTCCTCATATGACGCATGATGATGAGCAGCAGGCAGGATGTGTCAGAGATAGTTTGTGTGGTGTATTCAATTAATCAGTAGTCGACAATCAATCAAGGTCCTTGACGTGAATTATCATGTCCCGGCAATGAATAATCTGGGTGACACATTGTTGAGAAACGTACCTCGGTTTAACATTATCAAAGCAGTTATCAAGAGTTGAAATGCACTCTCTTCCCTGCCCCCTTGTTAGGATGTTTAGACATTCATC
>CM076967.1:9913115-10178115 GCA_039105355.1 Benthosema pterotum | reverse complement strand
GACCTGACAAGAAAAGGCTTCTACCTGTGGTTGGTTGTGTGTCATTTATGTTATTGTGGTATAAAAAAAATCCATTCCAATGTGCTTCTAATTCTCAAAAACATACAATTGACAGCGAGTTTACTAATAATGACAAAAGTAACGTAAGCAAAACAGATTGTCAGATGGTCGCCATCTTTGAAATATGCAAAATAGATGTTTAGCCACACCCATTCATAAAGATAAGCACCCCAGCATGTTTCTAATTGTCAAAACACATGACACAAGGTTTGCATTCATAGCTCATCTGGTTCAGACGTTATTGTTGTTATTATTCATAGTGGCCATATTGGATTTGGCCACTATGAAGACTATGGAGTGTTGCTGACTCAGGCACAGATACCACAAACATGAGTATTCTGAACATTTTGACCACCTCAGAAAATCTGTAGCTGCAACGGTTTGTAAGTTAGAGCCATGTTTGAAATAGGGGTCATTTTAAAAGGGGTGTGGTCATTTCCGGGTATTTCGTCCCGGATAGAGGCTTAGTCACAGTTCTCATGTTGTTCGCAGCGGCCATATTAGCCAAGAACAGTTGAGATATTCTCTCCTAAATGAAGTGCATACAAATCTTAGCCAGGTCCTAGACTATAAAAAAGATTTGCGACACATTTTCACGATTTTTCAAAAATATCAGACCTACAAGCTTGTAGATCTGATATTTTTCAATTGCTAAAGTATAACATAATGCTTCGAACACCAAAAACGCATACAGAACAGATTAAAAACGAAGTGTCCAGTCAGCCAGGAGGAAGTCCAAACGTGTCTCATTGCATCTTCCCACTGCGGGGAGAGCTGCTCCCGCAGTGGGACCACCAAGGTGGCGGTGGACCACCTGCAAAGAGCCATTAGACTGGTTCCTATACCCCACCCAACAACCCCCAGTCCTGCTCCTATAGTCACTGTGGGTGGGGTGGGGTGGGGTGGTGTCTGGCCCCCCAAAAAGAACAGTGAAGTATTGTGCTGGTGGTACAGGATTTCCTTGTCCCTCACCTGAAGTGTGGCTGATTTACGGACTATGTATGTATGGAGTTAGATTCATCCACAGCTAATTGAGCAGTCCACAGGAACCACGCCATCACCACACACACACACACACATGCACGCACATACACACACACGCACACACACACACATGCACACACTTCTAGCTGCTCATTAGTGATTTGGTCCCATGCACTCTCACGGTACAGAGAGGAAACGCTCACACATACCTCCTGAGCTGCTCTGAAACTCCTCCTCCTTCACCTCCAACTCCTGCTTCCTGCAGTAGTAAAAATAACTGAAGGCTTTCTAATGGTAATGGGACGTTTTCCATTAGGGCTGCAGCAATCCATCGATGAATCACAATCAAATCCATTATTCAATTAGTTGTCAACTACTGTATTTTAGTAATTGATTAATCGGTTTGTCAACTAATCAAAGTTCCCCCAATTCTGTGTTTCCTGGAAATGGAGTTTCTAGGAAACTCTGTGTTAAATCACTAACATGCTGAAAGTTGTGTTTCACCATGTTAAAGTTTTTTCTTTTAGGACCTTTTTTTTCTGAGAGTGAACAAATGGTTCCATGGTGCGTGGCACAAATTCCCAATAAATAACAACGGTCCTTGACGTGAAAAAGATTGAGAACTGTATGTGCGGTAATTGTATACGGTACTGTACGGTATATGCGAATCAGAGCCTATATCGCCTCCTGGAAAAAATGGCTGCCATAATGCCATGTTGCTGTCAGAAAAGCTGACATTCTGTGCTAGTCTGGACCACAGATCTGCAGTGAGATGTTTGGTTCTCCTCTCCTCTAGAGCTGAATGTGGTTCACGTTAGGCTGAATTGCTTGCCGTTGCCCTCCGTGGCCTTTGCGGCAGGATTAGGGCTAGTAGCGGCGTATTGTTAAAATGTGCACGGGGCACCGTGTGTTTGGTGTTTACTTTATGGATGGAAAAGACCTGTGCATCTGTGAACCATTACCGTGTAAGAATTCAGTGTGTTGTGTGTGCGTTAAATTTAGACATTTTTTTCTCACGCCGTAATTTTGCAACTTCTATCCATTCTGAACCTTTTGCAGATTTCTAATTATGGCCGTTAGATGAGGCCAAAGATGGCTGCGATGCGGCGCTGAGTGAAGTGACGCATGATGAGCCCACCCACAGAGACGCCAGGCGTACTTTAAGAAGCACTTTGGAAAGAGTGTTTTTTTACGACAGGGTTCCAGGTGATCTAGTATAGTGTGCGAATGAAGGGCGAAACCGCTTTTGAGAGTGAGGGATTTACATCCACGGTGCAAAGTGCATTTGTTTTTGTTTTTTTCTCATACTATAGAAAAGCACATATAGATTCGGGGCTTGTTGTAATCATTGTCTACTCTAAAAGGTCCATCTTTATATCCATATCTCATGTTCGTATTATTATCACTTTTATTATCATTGCCAGACAACAGATCTTTGGATTGAGATGGAAATAATCATGGCGTAATCTGCTATGTATCAATTTACTGAGGTTTCATGTACAGGCTTCTGCATTTCATTCAAGGCTCACAACTTCTTCAATGCTATACATTTCGTGTACAGTACAGGGACAGCATTAGGATTGGCTTATTGGAGGACAATGGGTGGACGTTCAGAATGCATCATCAACAAAGTAGAAGTATCTCGAAAACCTAGATGTGAGCAGCCTGAACAGTTCGCCTTAGATTTAAAGGTCAAGCTTTTAAGGGTTGTTTTTTTTTGTTTGTTTGTTTTGTTTTTTCAACCTAGGTTAATGTTTTAGGTTGTTATTTAAAAAAGTAAAAGTAAAAGATGGGTGTTAATTGTTTAACCTGCTTTCTTTAGTTTTAGGGATTTTAGCTGTTTTTGACAGAAGGGCGGGGGCATTCAAACATGGTCCTAAATACCGTAGGCTACGTATTTCTTTACAAAATTTTAAAGCAATTTCTTTTTTTTATTATTATCCACTACAGTCCTACTAAACCGCAGGCCATGGAAGTTCACAGGATCTACTGAATGTGAAGGAGGCAGCACACCACACTGAACTTTGACACCACACTGCAAATTTGGGCTCAGAGGTAGTTTGTCACATTCACGAGTTCATCTATGGCCAGATGTAAGTTCCTGGGGTTTATCAGGACTGTAGTAGATAAGAAAAAAGGAAAATCACTTTAAGAATTTGTACACAAATACGTATTTAGGGCCATATTCGAATGCCCCCACCTCCCTGTCAAAAACAGCTAAAATCTCTAAAACTAAAGAAAGTGATAAATTAAAACTCATCATCTTTAAATTTCATTAATAACACACAAAAAAAGTTGTCCTTAAAGGTATGTTAAGGAGCTGTAGTGTACAAGGTCCTTACTCCTGGATCATAAACAGCTGTTTACATGTACTGTATATGTCTGCCTGTAGACTCTAGTAGTGTTTACATACAAGCTGTAAAGTGACAGTATGCACAACAGCATACTGTAGACACTGGCTGCCTCTATAACCCCAGATGGGGATGGTGGGGGGAGGCATGGCCCCAAAAAAAGTATGTTTCTGTTCAATTAAACCCTTTTCTCTCCCCACGACAGATAGCCAAACGGCTTTGAACTTTCAAAGCCGTTTCCTGTTGGTGCTTCATCAAAAGTGCCTCAGGTTCATGCCTCAGGTTCTGCTGCTTGCTTTTACAGTTGTGCGATGATGGGGTCTGTCTGCTGCACTCCTACTGTATTGGCTGTAGCCACTACTAGTGATGCCCCTGCAGTCATTAATGTGACCACATGGTGGCAGCAGTCTATCACAGCCCTCTGAGAAGGCGTTAGGCTTCATTTAGTGCTGTTTTACAGGCAACCCCTCTCTGCTCTCACCATACTGTACATGCAGTGTTGTAGTGGGACTTTTAGAATTGGGGGGATGCCTGTTAAAGGGGAATTTCACCCATTTTCATTTTTTTTCTGAGAGTGTACAAATGTGAACCAAATGGACCCTAGCGGGTCCATTTGGTTCAAAAAAGGAAAAAAAAGGAAAACTCATTAACATGGTGAAACACATCTTGATGATGTCATTGTCATCAAGATGTATTTCACCATGCTAATGACTTTTTTTCAGACCTCCATTCCTAGGAAACACAGAATGGGGGAACTTTTTTTTTTTACCAGGTCCACACAACATCTCTAAGGTATATTAATGACAATATTGAAAATGAGTGGAATTCCCCTTTAAGACACGTGCATGCACACTTGCATTTGCATGCGCATTTGCGTGCACCTGCGCAACACACAGGCACGCTATTATTAAAACAAGTATAGCATATTGAGAAAGATTGTTTACAATGCATAATTGTATCCATAAAAGTAAATGACAAGACAAAAACATTGGCCTACTTTTGCCCCAAAAATATTTTAGATGTGAGAGAAGTGGGGCAACGCCGTCCCCCTGTGTCCCCCCTCCACTACACCCCTGCTCTCCAACCCCTCTCTGCTCTCGTCATACTGTACATGGCACACAGCAATACCACCAGAGGCGGATTTAACATGTCCCATTTGGGGGGGGGCAAGATAACATGTTGGAGGGGCAAGAAAAAATGGTATGGGGGCGGCTTCATCGCCCGATGAAGTCGCACCCATACCATTTTCAGTTACATGACTTTTATTAGTCAAGTAAAGCATCAATAATAACATCAGTTGTTGTTGAAGTTGCAACAGACACGCAGCATGCATGAAGCTAAAGGTCTGACTCAGAGAGTTTTCTGTTTTCAATGATGAAATGCTGTTGGTTTAGTGGTGCCAAAATTGTAGCAGCAGTAGTAGTGTTTCAAATCCATTATAAATATAAGCTCTTTAATTTGAAATATCTTTGGGTTGTTTTGCATGGCATCGTGTTTGGGGGGGCAGACTGGGTATATTTAGAGGAGCATTGCCCCCCCATGCCCATGCCTAGATCCGCCCCTGAATACCACTATTAGCCCTGTCCCTGATCACCTTCTCTCTTTCTCTTTCCAGACACAGACCCTCGTCTGCTGGAGAAACAGGAGCAGCAGCAGCCCACCTACGTGGCCCTCAGCTACATCAACAGGTGACCACATACACACTGCAGTGCACAGTTATACCACAAGACAAGCATGTCCTGTCGTGGGAAGTGAACGCAGCTCGTAGATTTCAGGCGACTCTCACCAGGTCTCAAGCTCAAACATGGAGTCTGCCAGCTTGTGGAGTTCTGAGTCAGGCACACTCAGAACGCGCACACGCATGCACACGCACACACACACACACACACACACACACACACACACACACACACACACACACACACACACACACACACACACACACACACACACACACACACACACACACACACACACACACACACACACACACACACACACACACACGGCCTGGCTGCATACGCTACAAAACACCCTGTAGGTGTAATTAAAAGTGTTGTCATCATGAGTATTATCTGCTGGAGGTGAAAAAAAGGTTAACTCTCGATCAGAAAAATAATAAAGTGGCACAATAACGGTAGTCTGGTTGCCTGTGTCAACACATTTTCAAATCAGCTATGAAAAAAATAAGGGTGGGATTAGATTAAAAAAATTAATCTTGATGGGGAGCCCTTATTGGTTACCCTGATTGGCTTCTACTCCCATTGTGTGCACCGGTAGGAGCGGTACACCTGAAATTTGTCCATTGTAAATGCTTCTGAGGTACAAAATCTATGTGTGATTAAAAATAGTTAATTTACCCGTTAATTCTGTTAATTTTTAAAATTGTGTTATGGTTTCTGTGATTAATTAATCTCAATTAATCCGTTAAAGTCCCAGTCCTAAGTGAGGGAGTGAGTGAGTGAGTGAGTGAGTGAGTGAGTGAGTGAGTGAGTGAGTGAGTGAGTGAGTGAGTGAGTGAGTGAGTGAGTGAGTGAGTGTGTGTGTGTGTGTGTGTGTGTGTGTGTGTGTGTGTGTGTGTGTGTGTGTGTGTGTGTGTGTGTGTGTGTTTCATATCCCCACAAATAAACAGCAGGCTTACATATCATAAATGTGCTGTAATAGAAATTGCTCTCAGGTACAGATCATCTGACCTTTTCAGTTGTCAGATCCAAATTTGCATCTCCACTTTGTTTACAATGTCCATCATTGTTGATTTTCTAAGCTGGCATGGAATGGAAACACGCCTGGTTTTATCTACCGGTAGCATTGGTATTTTAACCCATTGTGTCCTGTCTAGATTTCTAGTTTCTGAATAACTGAATAGCACCACCACGTTTTCACGATTTTTCAAAAATAGCAGAGATACAAGCTCATAGCGCGCCACTCGGTGGCGCGCTATGAGCTTGTAGATCTGCTATTTTTCAATAGTTAAAAAACATAATGCTTAGAACACCAAAACGCGTTCAGTACACTAAGGGTAATCACTCAAATATTAAAAGGATCCCTGGCTATAATACGAAATATAGGCCAAATGACTTCCATTAAAAAATACGAATAAAAGCACCTTAAATATTGTATTGTTTCATGAATAGAGAATCTGTGTGTCCTGTTGCAAGTTGATGAAGTCATAAATCCACGTGTGGTAAATCCTTATGGAATTATGGAATGCACAGGCTAAGAAAAAACTTTAAAATATTTATTTGCCGCTCGTATTACCTTACTAGGAAGTATTATACTGTTTTTATTGGCATTTCCCTTCCAGTATTCCATAGGGCTAGACCAGATGTGCGACAAATGACATCATCAACTTGCGACAGGAGCAGTGCCTACTGAGTGAACTATTCGCCATTTATGAAACAAATAGAACATTTATGGTGTTTTTTTATTTTGTAATCTTAGTTATAGAGGGCCTTTTAGCCAGGAATTCTCTTAAATAATTTGAATATCAGCGCCCCCAACAACCACCTCAGGACATTGCAGTACTGCAAGCTAAAACTGCTCTCAAAGTCCAGAAAGAAATGACAAGGACCGGTTATATCAGAGAGGTGATTGAGGCATAATGTCGGGGGGGTCCTGGCTTGACATTAAACCGTTTGACATGGAATCATAGGTTTTTCCACAGAACTGATTTAGTAGAAGACATTTGTAGAAAATCGGCCCTCGGGCCCTAATGGGTCCATTTATGTTCCATCGTACGATGAAGCATAAATCAGCCTTTTTACAGTATGGAGGAGGGCCCCCCTCCTCCTCCTTCTCCTCAGGGACCCCCTACTACTACAACGTACTACTACTACTACTACCATTGGGGAGGATGGACAGCCTGGGCTACTGTAAAACATGTGCTTGGAATCAATATAATATTGCTGGATCCATTCCCACAAATGAGAGCCAAGAGTTTATGACAGACAGTAAAGCGGCTCGGTAAATGTACGTCATAAAAAATAAAAATGTTCGCGCAGACGTCGCGCGAAAGAAAAAGTGGAATTAGCGGATTAAGCGAGACCACATCAAGACCGACGACGGTTTGAGGGGTTAGACAGTGGCACGGGGTCCTCCCCCCAACCCCCCCCCCCTCCCCACCCTTTTAAAAACCACCATTCAAACACTCTATATCAAAGTAGAGAGAGAGAGAGAGATGAGTCTGAGGGCAATATAAAATCCAATTACGGAACGCCAAGAGCAATTCATCTGATTAATCCACCAGATGAGACTTTAGAGGCGGCAGTTTGGCCCATCATGGTTTGCATACGACGTATTAGTGAAAGCTGAGTTAGCAGTGCTGTTGAACAGCCTTTATGTCCGTGTGTGGGTTTTCTTTTAAATATTGTACAAATACTTTGTATTTATGGTATTAAAAAGGAGCTTTTGACTGAAACACTTAATGGGATTGTGACATTAAAACATTTTTTTGTAATTTTTGTTATTAATATTTTTTACATCCAGGAGATTTTCTGTGGTCTGGAGTTTTTCTGGCTCAAACAAGTGCTCTGATTTTCCTGCAGAATGCGATGTAACATTCTGCAAATTCCATACAGTATGTCAATGGCATTTGCCAGTAAGATGTTCACCGTTTATACTATTTTTCTGTTTTCGTTGTAGCTCAAAAGCCCTCCAAACCCCACAGAAAACTTCAGGCCACAGAAAATCCACTGAATGTTCAGGTTTTCTGGGTGTAATTGAAATCATAAAAACTAAAATAAAAATGTATGAAAATTTAGTATGTCGTGAAAAACCTTTAACTCCAATTTTGGTGAGGCATGTCATGAAAAGTCATTCGACATTGGTGCATTTTTCAGGACAAAAACTATGGATAATATTTATATGCATGCAATATTCAGTGTGCACACGTGATTGACACAACGTGGGTCAGATTATTTCAGATCCAGTTTTCATCCTGAAAAACGCACTGGTGGGTAATGAAATTTTGTAATCCTCTTGAGAGCGTAAAAATGAAACCAAATGGACCCGCAAGGGTCCATTTGGTTTCATGTTTACACTCTCAGGAGTTAAAATATTCATCCAAATTGGCCCACTAGATTAAGAAGTCTACACAACTAGAGAATGTAGTACAACGTAGAATAGCCATTTGATCTGTATTTTTGCCTGTTTTGATTGCGAAAATCCAGCCTGGTATTGTGGACAAAACGAAAAGAAATCTTTAGTTTTGGGTCTGTGGGGCTAAAATGTCCTCAAATGGTGGTCCGTGGCTCAAATGTAGAATAAATAGTGGGTCCTGGACTGGTATCAAAAGGGTTGAAAAGCCCTGCTTTAGAATGATAATAATAATAATGATAATTAGGGGTGGGACTCGATTAAAATTTTTGATCTAATTAATTTTAAGCTTTGTAATTAATTCATCTCAATTAATCACATACTAATATTTGACCCGAGAAGCATTGTTTGTGTCAATTAGTGTGTGAGTGAGTTTTTCTGTGTCCACACTCCAACGTGTTATGTTGAGGGTGAGGGCTTGAGATAGCGCTTGTAACTTTGGACCAATGGGAGGATGGAACAGTGGGGGTTCAGATCAATGGCAGCCCTTATTGGTTACCCTGATTAGCTTCTTCTCCCGTTGCGTGCACCGGTATGATCGGTACCAGTGAAATTCGTCCAGTGAAAAAGATTTTGTGGTGCAAAAAATATATGTGCGATTAAAATTGCGTTATTTTTCTGTAATTAATTCATCTCAATTAATCAGTTAAAGTCCCAGCCCTAATAATAATACCTTTAAAGAGGGTAAGTGATTTGAAATTCATGGTGTAGTACCAGCCTATTGCACTAGGGGCGTCCAACAGTAGCTACACTATGTGAACCTGCTGCTCGATCCTGATTGGAGGAGAATTCGCCACCACCTGGGGAACTTTTATTAGCTCCTCTGCTAACGTGGGGGAGGGGGGAACTCCATATATGGTTTCCACACCTTATAATAGAGCATTTTAACAGAAAAAAAAAAATTGTGGGTGATATCTGACAAAAGTGAAATCACTTCCCCTAATAATAATACCTTTTAAAAAGTGTGTGATTTTATCTTTGGTCAACCATGTACTCCCTTCGGCAACCCTGCAGGTTCATGACGGACGCGGCGCGGCGCGAACACGAGGCCCTGAAGAGGAAGTCGTCCCAGTCCATGAAGCTGTCTCTGTGTCTGGCAGCGGGCGGTGGTGGTGGTGGCGGTGGTGGTGGTCTGTCTCGCAGCAGCAGCACCTCTGCCCCTCTGTGTCTGTCGGGGGGCGGTCTGTCGCGCAGCGCCAGCGCATCGTCGGCGGCGCCCACGGCACGCCACGGCAGCAACGGTGGTAACCTCACACCTCCAGGCACACCTCCCATCACGCCCTCCTCCTCGTTCCGCAGCAGCACGCCTACAGGTAACTTACACGCTTCACACACAACACAACAAGGTTTTTATGAATTTTTGTTTTGAAATTTTGTTTCTGCAATGTCAAATAGGTCTATGTCTGTTCTAAGACAGGGCCTTCACTCTTTCTATCGTTTAGAAAGTTCCCAGTGCCCGCCGTACAAATTCACTTGAAGACGAGTTTGCTCGCCTCCACCCACCAAGCACACAAACTTCAGTATCATTCTCTCTCACACACACACACACACACACACACACACACACACACACACACACACACACACACACACACACACACACACACACACACACACACACACACACACACACACACTTACTTTACCTCTCGTCAGAGGTGTTTACATGTTTGTGAGGAACGCGGTTACAAAGTCACAGATTAAGATCCCAATTTTGCATGGCTGAAGATCTACCAAGGACAGCTCTAAACTTTCTGATGTATCGAGTTTTGAAAATCCTCCTATCATCTGCTTTAAATGGAGGTCAATGTTAAAAGCTTTAATGAAAATGTGTTGTGAGGAGTACCCCCAAGAGGTACCTGGGCCAAAAACATTTGGGAACCCCTGGTCTCGAATAGCCCAGTCCTTAACTCCTTAGACCCCAAAGACGATAAGACTAGTTGTAAACAAGGTTGTTTACCTCTGCCAAGGACGATAAGATGTAACTTGTTACAGGCTGGCAAAATGGCACCTAAGGAGTTAAAGAAACTGCCTGTTATTTGATTCAACTGTACACTGTACAGTCTGTGTAGTTTATGTTCAGTAGCATTAGTTTCACATGTTCACTGCATCGCATGGAGGAAATTCTTTCTTTTGGGTTTTTTGTGGCCTCAGAGCCAAACATTCTCATACATTTAATCTTAAATGTTAATTATTAAGACAATAGCGGCGAGTAAAACCCCGGGAGACATTGCAGACGGGGCTGAATTCTTTCCCACGGTTGGCATTTTTCAGTGTTTCCACAATCTGGGCTGCAAAGGAACATTAGCCTTAAACGCAGTCCAGAAAGCAGCATTATTAGTCTTCAGTTTTCAGTTCAAGACATCTTGTGACCATTTGTGAGTTTATGCATCTCCCATTTCTCCCTTTTTTATTAAAGTAAACCCATTAGTGCTATAGTCGATAACTTTAACTGTCCATCATTATGAGATATTTTGCCTTGTCAAATGTCACTCCAAATGAGAATTCCAGAGCGGTTTTGTGGAGAAAAAAAAAGCATTTCTTCGCATGGGACCGCGTCAGTTCCCAAACTATAGTCCGGCTCATTCCTAAACCCCCGGGTCCTCTCCTCATCTGTCCAGAATCCCAGCAGCCAAACCCTGGTCATCATCATGCCATGTGTATGAGTCATATAGTCTGGAGGTCAGTCTGGTGATGTGCATGGTGACTGTAGGACCATCTCTTTACAGGAGCACACATACTGTACATTGTTTAGACATGCTGACAGTCTGACAGGAATTAGTTAGCCTGGATGAAGCAGGCGAAATCAGCAGTATGCAAACATATTTGTATACTACGTCCTGATTGGCCACCCCAATTTTCTGGAGTGAGAAATCAGCGTACACTTGAGCTATTCCTCTTGCCCGCCTGGTTACAAGTAAACTGTGTCGTTTTTTCTTTTAGGTTCCATAATCTTAACTACAGCCGGAAAACCGGAACTTTGAACATTCAGAAAATCACAGAAAATATCTGGCTTTTGAGCTGCAGTTCAAACATCTACTAGCCAATCCCATTGACATAAAATGGGATTACAGAATGTGACGTCACATCAGGGCACATCCCGAGCGCAATCCTGCCTACTAGGCCTGGGACAATATTGGTACCTCACGATACAATATAGGTGGCGTTATTAGGCCTTCGATAAGGAATATATCACAATATTTGCTATATTGCGATATTTGCTATATATCAATATATTGCATGAAATTCATCAACGACATATCATGATACTGTAACTGCAGCTGAAAAACAAAAAAACAATAAATTAATGAATAAAAAACTAAAAGACAAAAAAAGAACTGACGTATATCCTCATTTATCTTAGCTTTTATTTGTCTCAACTGATTCTCATACTGGGCTTTTTGTTTTTATCTTGTGTTTGTTTTTTGGGGAATGAAACAGCTATGGAAGTCAGTTAATATTTTAGTTCTGCGACCTGTTTTTCCTCCCGGAATTATAACTCAGCAAATATCACGATATTTGCCAAGGAATATACGATATATATTGCGGGAGGAAGTATACGATATTATCACGATAACTATATTTCAGCACACCCCTACTGCCTACTATAAAGTATGCTGCTGACCATATAAGAAATTCCTTTTGGGCTTTTAGGTGGAAAAAGCTTTCATCCAATCAGGATGAAAGGGGGGCCTTCCTCCAATCGTGATGGAGTGGGGGTGGGTCTTGGTGCACATGCTGCTGGCCTGTCGCACTTCCCCCTCCACTGCAGAGCCTGTCTGTGCAATGTGATGTTTTGCAGGTCTGTGAGCCTGCGCTGACACACTTGACTTGACGTCTTGTTTCCCAGTGCAAGAGGAGGTGTGTGTGTGTGTGTGTGTGTGTGTGTGTGTGTGTGTGTGTGTGTGTGTGTGTGTGTGTGTGTGTGTGTGTGTGTGTGTGTGTGTGCGTGTGTGTGTGTGTGCATGATGTGCTTCCATCTGTGTTTTTGCCTTTTCAACGCCCAACGTTAGATTTGCCGTTTTAGGGTTTGAGGTCACAGGTGTCCACCATGTTGTTTTTGCCCTCCACCGTTTGGTCTACCAGATGGGGGTCCCTCCATCTCCAGGAATGCAGTGCTGGTCCATTCTGAAACCCTGAACACATGTCCAAGCCGTCCATTCCATCATGTTTCCACTATCTTTTCTCCGTGTCTCTGATTCAGTGGTTCCTACTCCTTTTTGCGTGTGATCCAAAAAAAAAAGTGAAATGAGACGTTTGCCCTAGGACCCAAAATAGTGAAAATAGAGATCTACAGGCTCACAACAGGCCACTTCGCGCCGTGTGATGAACCTGTATGTATCTGTTTTGATTACTTCTTAAACATTTGTTTTTCTAATGCAGGTGTGCCCACACTTTTTTGACTTGAGAGCTACTTTCAAAACGAGCAGCTGATCAAGATCTACACATCAAAAAATTGATTATTCCATTACTGAAAATCCATTTCAAGGCTCCCTAGAGAGTTTGAGCTTTGAAATAGTGCTGTTGTTGTTACTTACTGTTATAGTGTTTAAGAATAATGCACTTACAATGAAAAATAGAGGGGGAGAATTGGAAGGTTTTCTTGTATATGCTACTACTGATGTTTGAAAACAGTATTTGGGGACAGTTTGTGATGTTGAGATTAGTCTCGCATCCAAAACTAAGAACTTTCACGCTTTTGTCCACAACTGGGAGAGAGAACTGGGAAAACATTGGTCAAAATAACAATTATTCTCCATTTTCTAATTGCATGGACTCTTGAGAGTGTAACTCTTGAGAGTGTAAAATGAAACCAAATGGACCCGTAAGGGTCCATTTGGTTTCATTTTAACACTCTCAAGAGTTACAGATCTACGGGGAGTGTCGTGATCTACCTGCAGGTTCTGTGTGATCTACTGGTAGATCACAATCTACCTTTTGGGCAGCCCTGTTCTAATGTATGAAATATCTTTTTTCTTTTTTCTTCAGGGAGCGAGTATGACGAGGAGGACGTGGACTACGAGGACTCGGACAGCGACGAGTCGTGGACCACGGAGAGCGCCGTCAGCTCCGAGTCCATCCTCAGCTCCATGTGCATGAACGGAGGAGACGAGAAACCCTTCGCCTGCCCCGTCCCCGGCTGCAAGAAGAGATACAAGGTAGAGTAGAGAAACCCTTCGCCTGCCCCGTCCCTGGCTGCAAGAAGAGATACAAGGTAGAGTAGAGAAACCCTTCGCCTGCCCCTGTACCAGGCTGCAAGAAGAGATACAAGGTAGAGTAGAGAAACCCTTCGCCTGCCCCGTCCCTGGCTGCAAGAAGAGATACAAGGTAGAGTAGAGAAACCCTTCGCCTGCCCCTGTCTCTGGCTGCAAGAAGAGATACAAGGTAGAGTAGAGAAACCCTTCGCCTGCCCTGTCCCAGGCTGCAAGAAGAGATACAAGGTAGAGTAGAGAAACCCTTTGCCTGCCCCTGTCTTTGGCTGCAAGAAGAGATACAAGGTAGAGTAGAGAAACCCTTCGCCTGCCCCCGTCCCAGGCTGCAAGAAGAGATACAAGGTAGAGTAGAGAAACCCTTCGCCTGCCCCTGTCTTTGGCTGCAAGAAGAGATACAAGGTAGAGTAGAGAAACCCTTTGCCTGCCCCTGTCTTTGGCTGCAAGAAGAGATACAAGGTAGAGTAGAGAAACCCTTCGCCTGCCCCTGTCCCAGGCTGCAAGAAGAGATACAAGGTAGAGTAGAGAAACCCTTCGCCTGCCCCTGTCTTTGGCTACAAGAAGAGATACAAGGTAGAGTAGAGAAACCCTTCGCCTGCCCCTGTCTTTGGCTACAAGAAGAGATACAAGGTAGAGTAGAGAAACCCTTCGCCTGCCCCTGTCTCTGGCTGCAAGAAGAGATACAAGGTAGAGTAGAGAAACCCTTCGCCTGCCCCTGTACCAGGCTGCAAGAAGAGATACAAGGTAGAGTAGAGAAACCCTTCGCCTGCCCCCGTCCCAGGCTGCAAGAAGAGATACAAGGTAGAGTAGAGAAACCCTTCGCCTGCCCCTGTCTCTGGCTGCAAGAAGAGATACAAGGTAGGTAGAGAAACCCTTCGCCTGCCCCTGTACCAGGCTGCAAAAAACTAAACCTGAACGTGCGGTTCCCCTCATACTGAGTGGGATTTCTATTGAAACAACACAGCAGTGGAGGTTGGGGGAGAGGCCGGGGATGACGACACGTTGATGAGATCAAATCAGGGCCTAGATTTTCGTCACCGCTAAACCCCTTATCCCTTAACTTCTTTGCCTTTTTAAACTATTAAAAAAAAACATTTTTCAATAGTTAAAATGGCCAGTCTGCAAGCTCACAATGTGTCAATAGATTGGCATGTTCCAAACCATTCCAAAAAGTTTATCAAAATAGTAAAAAGAGAAAAAAAAGGATAAGGGGTTTGGGATAAGGGGTTTATGCCTAGATTTTCGTCACCGCTAAACCCCTTATCCCTTAACTTCTTTGCCTTTTTAAACTATTTAAAAAAACATTTTTCAATAGTTCAAATGGCCAGTCTACAAGCTCATCACGTGTCAATAGATTGGCACATTGAACTATTCCCTAAAGTTTTTTAAAAGTAGTAAAAAAGGGATAAGAGGTTTGGGATAAGGGGTTTAGCATGTAACAAAAATGGGGCCCTTAGCGTGTAACGAAAATGGAGCCCAATATCTACTGGTGTGGCTGCGCCGGCCCCCGCCTTTCTAGGCCAAAATCATTTCAGGTTAGGCCAGGCTAGTCGTGAGACTTGTGACCATATGCAATTAGTTGTGTCCAGGTTGCAACTATAGTTGATCACTAGACGCGACCACATGCACTAATAGCCACGACCACATCGAGTAAAGTAGTCGCGACAAGTAAGAAACTCGTTCTAAGGCCGTCGGTCGCTCGTGGATCTCGCTGTCTCTCAACAAATCTGGGGTAAATCTGGATAAAGCCAAAATTTAGGGCCTGCCAGTGTGAGGAGCATACAGTAGCCTTGGGTTAACAACATCACAGATGCCGAAACGAAAGGCGTTCAGTTCAAACCCTATCCTTTGAAGCCGTGATGTGGCAGCAGCATCCCCTCTCGTCTCGTCTGCCCGCAGACGCATCAGCAGCTGCGCAGACGGATGTGAGGTCCCTGTCTGTCCTGCAGACATCCTGCCGTAGAGAATGGAAAAACACACACACACACACACACACACACACACACACACACACACACACACACACACACACACACACACACACACACACACACACAGGGTGTTAACCCCAAGCATAACAGCGTGTCAACATGGCTGCGTACATCCAGTCCACTTCTCAGCCCATGGAGTTGTTTTTTTTTTTTTACTGCAGTTTCCATTCACATCTGGGCGGTGCGGTCGGGGGATAAATTATGTGCAGCTTGAGAAAATTGCATTTGCTGACGTGAATGACAGGGTTACGGGCGATGACATAGTCATAGGCAGCGAGCGAGTAGGGCAGTAGGCAGCCTGTTGTTGGAACACGCCGAGAAAAAAAAAAAAAAAAACGGAGGACAAGGGTAGATTTGACGCCCCAAATGCCTTTCGGTAAGCCCTTCACTAAGGTCATCTGTTCGGCAGTGGCACACAGATGGTTAGCAGGATCCAACCAAAAACACAACTTCGGTGCTCTATTCTTAAGGTCATGTGTGGACAAAAAAAAAGTTCCCCTATTCAGTGTTTCCCAGAACTGGAGGTCTGAAAAAATCATTCACATGGTGAAACACAACTGATCACATCATCAAGTTGTGTTCTACAATAATGATTTTTCTTTTAGGACCTTTTCCAGAGAGCGTACAAATAACGGGTCCTCTTGGTTCCATTTGTACATTCTCAGAAAAAAAATGTTGAAAATGGGTGGAATTCCCCTTTCAGTAAAAACTACTAATATGTCAATATGGGAGCAGTCCCACACCTCTCATGACGTTGCACACATTAAATCATTCATATTCCTCATAGACTTCCAAAATGATTTGACGATTACATCGCAGTCAAAGCTGATTTGGATTGTGACAAATCATGAAAACAATATTACACAATATTAACATACAATATCTAATGAGTATAGTAAGAAGGACAAAAACAACAACAGGATAGAAGATTTTTCTTTTACAAATAATTTGATTGTCCCAAAGCATTGTGTGTGTTGTCATGGTTTGTCTCGACCCGAGTTTTCTTTGTCTGTGGCATTATGAGAGGGGCAGGACTGCTCAGCTCCACTGATCCCTGAAGGGAAAAAACAAGTAGGCCATGGTCTACTTGTGCGTGAGCAGAGCGGGTTAATACTCATGACTTTAGCTATAAAGGTAGTTTACTTACAACCCCAAATCCGTTGAAATTGGGACGTTGTGTAAAATGTAAATAAAAACAGAATGCATTGATTTGCAAATCGTTTTCAACCTCTATTCAGTTGAATACAACACAAAGACAATATAATTAATGTTCAAACTGATAAACTTTATTGTTTTTTTGAAATTATACAATCTTTTGTAAATTGATCCCTGCAACACGTACCAAAAAAGTTGGGACGGGGGCAACAAAAGATTGGGAAAGGTCATGAATGCACAAATAACGCCTGTTTGGAACATTCCACAGGTAAACAGGTTAATTTTAAACAGTTTAATATCGTTATTGAGTATAACAAGACCATCCCAGTCGCTCACAATCAAAGATGGGGCGAGGTTCACCACTTTGTGAACAATTCTGTGAGAAAATCATCCAACGGTTTAAAAACAATGTTTCTCAACATTCAATTGCAAGGAATTTGGTGATTTCATCATCTACAGTCCATAATATAATCAAAACATTCAAAGAATCTGAAGAACTTGCTATACTAAAGCGTCAAGGCCGAAAACCAACACCAAACACTTGTGACCTTTGATCCCTCAGGTGGCTCTGCATTAAAAACTGACATCATTGTGTAAGGGATATTATTGTGTGGACTCAGG
The DNA here is from genome assembly GCA_039105355.1 of Benthosema pterotum. Lineage (NCBI taxonomy): Eukaryota > Metazoa > Chordata > Actinopteri > Myctophiformes > Myctophidae > Benthosema > Benthosema pterotum. The sequence continues at coordinate 10,160,649 of CM076967.1, read as the reverse complement.
AACACTCAGAAAACCATTGTCAGTTTACATAATTTGTCGCTACACCTGCAATTGCAAGTTAAAAATCTACCATCGAAAAGCAAAGCCATACATCAGAAAGGTTGGTTTGAAAAAAAACCAGAAATGCCTTCTCTGGGTCCACTATCATTAGAAATGTGGACTCATCAGACCACAGACCACTTTTCCACTTTGTGTATAACCATTTTAAATGATATTGTACCCAGAGAAGGCATTTCTGGTTGTTTTTCTAGTTGTTTTTTCAAACCAACCTTTCTGATGTATGGCTTTGCTTTGCATGGTAGAGTTTTAACTTGCAATCGCAGGTGTAGCGTCAAATTCTGTAAACTGACAATGGTTTTCTGAGTGTTCCTGAGTCCACACAGTAATATCCTTTACACAATGATGTCAGTTTTTAATGCAGAGCCACCTGAGGGATCAAAGGTCACAAGTGCTAGATGTTGGTTTTCGGCCTTGATGCTTTAGTATAGCAAGTTCTTCAGATTATTTGAATGTTTTAATTATATTATGGACTGTAGATGATGAAATCACCAAATTCCTTGCAATTGAATGTTGAGAAACATTGTTTTTAAATCGTTAGATGATTTTCTCACAGAATTGTTCACAAAGTGGTGAACCTCGCCCCATCTTTGATTGTGAGCGACTGGGATGGTCCCGTTATACTCAATAACAATATTAAACTGTTTAAAATTAACCTGTTTACCTGTGGAATGTTCCAAACAGGCGTTATTTGTGCATTCATGACCTTTCCCAGTCTTTTGTTGCCTCCGTCCCAACTTTTTTGGTACGTGTTGCAGGGATCAATTTACAAAAGATTGTATAATTTCAAAAAACAATAAAGTTTATCAGTTTGAACATTAAATATACTGTCTTTGTAGTGTATTAAACTCAATATAGGTTGAAAACGATTTGCAAATCAATGCATTCTGTTTTTATTGACATTTTTCACAACGTCCCAATTTCAACGGATTTGGGGTTGTACGTCACCATTACATCATCACCTAAGCCGGCCAATCGGAGCACCCCCAGGGACGACCCGACCAGTCGCCTGCGCACGTATGTAGTTAACCTACAATACGTAGCGTCAGTATGTACTGGAAATTACTGCCCAGGACTGGTTAATGGTGGAACTAGAAAGGCACCACCAGCAGATAGGGTGCTGTATGTGACATCACATACAACGCGCCTATATAAGTGTAACCACTTCAGACCAGATCTGCAGTCCAAATACGTGTCAGTTAGGAAGAGTGAGAGACAGCAGATCGCTTAATCTAACTGCAGAGCTACTACCATGTGTACGTGGAAAAAGGTGTTGGCCGCGTCAGTGGTGACCACAGGAGCAGTGATGCTCGCATATTACTCGCTTGAGGAACCCCAGCCTGTGGCACCCAGCACACAGGAACCCGTGCCTGTGGCACCCAGCACACAGGAACCCGTGCCTGTGGCTCCCAGCACACAGGAACCCGGGCCTGTGGCTCCCAGCACACAGGAACCCGAGCCTGTGGCTCCCAGCACACAGGAACCCGGGCCTGTGGCTCCCAGCACACGGGAACCCGTGCCTGTGGCTCCCAGCACACAGGAACCCGAGCCTGTGGCTCCCAGCACACAGGAACCCGGGCCTGTGGCGCCCAGCACACAGGAACCCGTGCCTGTGGCTCCCAGCACACGGGAACCCGGGCCTGTGGCTCCCAGCACACAGGAACCCCAGCCTGTGGCACCCAGCACACAGGAACCCGGGCCTGTGGCACCCAGCACACGGGAACCCGTGCCTGCGGCACCCAGCACACGGGAGCCAGAGCCTGTGGCACCCAGCACACGGGAGCCAGAGCGAGGGACCTTTGAAGTTGCCAGTGAGGAGGTGATGAAGAATCGTTTGATTGCCAAGGCCAAACGCGGAGGCGCCAAAATAGTGGGTGAGAGTGGATGCTTTAACTTAGCCCGTAAAGCCTGGGCTCAAGCCACAATGAAGAACCAGCCGGCAGAAAAGCTGGCGTTCTTCATTGGGCAGCAGCAGCCAGGGTCCTCCTTTGGCCAGCAGCAGCGGGGATTCAACTTCGGGCAACAGCAGCCGGGGTCCTCCTTTGGCCAGCAGCAGCGGGGATTCAACTTCGGGCAACAGCAGCCGGGGTCCTCCTTTGGCCAGCAGCAGCGGGGATTCAACTTCGGGCTGCAGCAGCCGGGGTTCACCTTCGGGCAGCGGCAGCCGGGGTTCAACTTTGGGCAGCTGCAGCAGCCGGGGTTCACCTTCGGGCAGCAGCAGCAGCCGGGGTCCACCTTAGGGCAGCAGCAGCAGCCGAGGTTCTCCTTTACCATGGCAACCACAGTGCCTAGTGCGCAGGAGCCAACTCCCATAGCGCCCAGCGCACCGGAACCCACGCCCATGGCGCCCATAGTGCCCAGTGCACAGGAGCCAGTGGCGCCCACACCCAGCGTTAGAGGCCTTGTGGAGGTGGAGGAGCTCAATACAGAGGAGGAGCTCACTCTCAAGGCCCTTGACATTGCCAGTGTGGATGAGATTAAAGAACGTCCCATTAAGAAGGTCAATCGTCGAAAGCCGAGGGCGGTGGTTTCAGACGATACACACTCTACACAGTCCTCTACACACTCCAGAGATGGAGTCCTCTGATTCAGACCTCTGAGCATGGCTCAGGAAGAAGACGGCGACGACGATGGCGGCAAGTGGGTCCAGGAGTCAAGCAACTAAGGGGACTTTAAAAATAATAAATAACTCACTTACTGCTGCGCTTGATCGTGGATTTCCATGCCAGTGCCACGGCTCAATCAAGTAAATTCGGTAAAAAACCCTTATTTTGAAGCTCAGATCTCCTAAACAGGATGTGCTGTTTCTGTCATGCTGTGTCTGTTGTCTTGGCTAATCGGTTTTCTGATGATCTGCGCAAAAACATCCGGGTCACAAGTCAGGAAGTGCCGTCTAGCGCTAGTTGATTTACCAATGCGACAACACCATTCAGAGGGAAAACCGGAGGAGACTCGTTTGAATGCATTGGATTGAATGGGTGTGAATGGGACAGACAAAAAAAAAAAGTCGCCAATTCTGTTACAAATGAAAGTCAGCAACGGGATCTTCATCAGACGATGCGCTCGGACTAATAGTTGGATTAAAGAATGAAATCTACATTTCGTCGTAATACGAGCCGTTGTCGTGACCGGCGTGCGTAAACGGGAAATCCACGAGCAGCACGAGAACGGCGGACAAAGAAATAATAATACAAACAACAATGAAGTAAAATAAAATAATGAAGTAAAATTAATAATAATACTTAACTTTTTTTTCGTCTCACCACTTAAAAAATGTGGGTGCGCACACACAATGACACCATTGTGTGTTATTGTCATTGTGTGTGCGCGCCAAACTTTGCACACACATTCCCTGGATGCCAACAATGAACCTCTGCCCCAGATTGGTCCAGAACGGTTATACTGGTTATAGCGCCACCATGAGGCACCTTTTCACATTTCTATGCATAACTGCACCGATCCAGTTGTCCTTGAGAGTTCCAGGTGGTCCCCAGAGTGTAAACATGGAACTCCATTTGGTTTCATGTTTACACTCGAGTTAAAATATTCATCATGTTAATAAGCCCAGGTCTACACGACTACAGAATGTAGAAGATTAATGGTCATTTTGATCTGTATGTTTGACTGTTTTGTTTCCCAAATCCACCCTGGAATTGTGGACAAAAACAAAAGAAATCTTTAGTTTTGAGTCTGTAAAATTAAACTACAACGTACACTCTCATACCATGTGATGGACAAACCTCTCCACCAATAATCCTTTATAATTAAACATTGTTTTAAAAAAGAAATGACTTGCACATATTTTTCCAGTGCATAGGGCAGGCCTTATTGGTGGATTTGGAAAAGATTTTGAAGGTCTGGTTCCAAAAATGAACCAGTATTTACTGTGTACAATCCATGATATCTACCATGGAATGAATGAGCCCAACTGGACAGTGTCTGAGTGGGAGATACCAGGTCTTAGCTATAGATCAATGGTTTTCAACCAGTGGTCCTTGGGAGGGTTCCAGGTGGTCCCCAGCTAAATGATGGAAGTTGGTTAACCAGATATAAACCAAATGGGCCCGCAAGGGTCCATTTGGTTTCATGTTTACACTCTAAGAGTTAAAATATTCGTCATGTGAATTATCCCAAGTCTACACAATCTTCTACAAAGAATGTAGAAGATCATTTTGATCTGTATGTTTGACTGTTTTGTTTCCCAAATGCAGCCTGGAATTGTGGACAAAAGCAAAAATAAATCTTTAGTTTTGGGGTCTGTGGGGCTAAAATGTCATCAAATGGTGTTCCATGGCTCAAATTCCTGAATATATAGTGGGCCCTGGTATGAAAAGGGTTGAAAACCACTGACTTATAGATTCTAAGCTGCAGTGCATAGAGATGTCCTTGATGGACCTGGCCTGATCATTTTATCTCCTTTCCCCCCTCCCCCCATGTTCATCTTTGCGACAGAACGTCAACGGGATCAAGTACCACGCCAAGAACGGCCACCGGACACAGATCAGGGTGCGCAAGCCCTTCAAGTGTCGCTGCGGGAAGAGCTACAAGACCTCGCAGGGCCTCCGCCACCACACCATCAACTTCCACCCGCCCATCTCCGCCGACATGCTGCGCAAGATGCAGCAGTAGAGGGAAACCCCCTGGCACCACCCACCCACCTACCCAAAACGCATCCCTATACCCCCAGTGGTTTTCAACCAGTGTTCCGCGGACCGCCAGTGGTCCTTGAGTAGCTGAGCTCTCAAGTCAAAAAAAGTGCAGGCACTCCTGGGTTAACCTCTCTCTTTTCTCACTGTTGAACCAACACTACTTGACTGCATGCTTTAAAAACAATGTTTTTCCACCTTTTATTTTCTTGTCACATTTTTTTCCTCCCTCTGGATGCTGTATCTTTTGCGTGGTTCACACTGGTTTGTACTTTTGCACATTTAAGATATCGGTCGTTTTTTTAATGATATGTATTATTATTATAATTTTTGTTTCTTTGGATATTAAGTTGGGATCATGTTGGGATGTGCTGCCATGTTGGCTGTGGGATGAAACGTATGGGGAAGAGAGGAATAGATCATCTCTAAAGAAAGGCCTGACATCTCTGCCTTGAAAATGAACCAAACAAGTTATTATAACATAGATCACTAGCCAGCCTGAACAGAGTTGTGCATAGTATACATAGAGTGCAAATAGGAAGAATATATCCTGCATACATCCAATGTTTATCTTACTTCTTTTTCCATTTTCTTTTTCGGCTTTTCTGATTCAAAGTAAAGATAGGAAAGAAGGAGGAGAAAGACATGCAAGCAAAGGTTGTCATGAGCGGGACTCGAACACACAACTCGCAACGTCTATGCGTCATGCACCCTCCCAGACCACTAGGTCACATTCTTTTCTTTCCAGGGGCGGATTGGCACATTGTTCCCACCGGGACGATTTTGCCTTTGCCAGGCCACCTTGGGGGAGGGGCAGCTGGTTAACCAGATGTAACTCTTTGAGAGCGTAAAAATGAAACCAAATGGACCCTTGCGGATCCATTTGGTTTCATTTTTACACCCTCAAGAGTTAAAATATTCATCATGTGAATTAGCCCAACTTAGTCTACACAACTAGAGAATGTGGAAGATTAATGGTCATTTTGATCTGTATGTTCCAGGTGAGCATCTAGCGCATTCTAGTGCATTTTGCATCTTGTCCAGGCCACTAGGTGGCACAGGCCACCGGGAAAACTCCCTGTACTCCAGATGGCCAATCCGCCCCTGTTTCTTTCTCACTTTCTACTCAAGTGCCGCTTATATCACCTCCATGGTATTCTGGCTTCCCCACTGGGACGACCACTGTAACAGAAACGTGTGTTTATTTTTTATTATATATATTTTTCGTTCCTGAAAGAACATCTCACTGCCCTAATGCTCTCAGCTGCCCATGTTTGGGATTCTGATCCACAGAGATGTTGAGGCACACTGCCCTAGACTATTCTATTAGTTCATTCTCCCTCTCTGTTTGCATTTTGGTTTCCACCAAAAGATATTCTCAGGTTACAGACCGTTTTAGTTACTTCAGCACCAAAATCCTTCTCCAGGTGTTTTGACGAAACAGTTCAACCAGGGGCGGATGTAACATTTCCCAATTGTGGGGGCAGGAGAAAATGGTATGGGGGCGGCTTACCATGGCCGCATTTAGGGGGGCATTGCCCCCCCCCATGCCCATGCCTAGATCCGCCCCTGAGTTCAACCCTCTTCCACCGTTATCGAGTGATAATTCCCAGTGTGTTTGTTGCTGATCAAGCTGATCTTCTCGACCTACTGCATGTAGTCTGCACGATTGGCACTGATAAGAATCTGCAGGCAGGCTGTGTTGTACTTTTTAAAGAACAAAAAATAAAACGGGTCGAGAATGTAAAAGCTGGACACACTGTCTTGCTGAGCTGCTGCCAGCCACAAACTGATTCTCACACTCTGTCACACACACCTGTGGCAATTACAATCTGAGTAGGGAGATTGCCAGGTGTCAATCATCAATCATCAGGCTCGTCGTTTAGTACATTTTGACCCAAACAACCTGATCAACGTTGGTAACAAGATCGGTGACGATAAGCAACCTACCGGGAATTATCGCTTGATTTTCTGTAGAATCCACCGAGCAGTTCCTTAGAATCTTTGGGAACTCATTGAGCGGAGTCGTCATTGTCTCCCAGCTGTTCCAGAGCCTTTTTCCTTTGCCCTACCGTGGCGAGGGACTTTCAAGCACTTTGTACAAACTGTATTAAAGCAGTTGCCAAAACGTGAGATCAGAGGGTTTTTTTCTGTTTGCCAATAGTACCTCTGGTCTTTAACGTATCAACCGTACTGCCAACAGTACCTCTGGTCTACTCTTCAAACGCACCAACCGTATTGCCAATAGTACCTCTGGTCTACTCTTCAAACGCACCAACCGTATTGCCAATAGTACCTCTGGTCTACTCTTCAAACGCACCAAACGTACTGCCAATAGTACCTCTGGTCTTTAATGCATCAACCGTACTGCCAATAGTACCTCTGGTCTACTCTTCAAACACACCAACCGTATTGCCAATAGTACCTCTGGTCTACTCTTCAAACGCACCAACCGTACTGCCAATAGTACCTCTGGTCTTTAATGCATCAACCGTACTGCCAATAGTACCTCTGGTCTACTCTTCAAACGCACCAACCGTACTGCCAATAGTACCTCTGGTCTTTAATGCATCAACCGTACTGCCAATAGTACCTCTGGTCTTTAATGCATCAACCGTACTGCCAATAGTACCTCTGGTCTACTCAAACACACCAACCGTACTGCCAATAGTACCTCTAGTCTCAAACGCACCAACCGTACTGCCAATAGTACCTCTAGTCTCAAACGCACCAACCGTACTGCCAATAGTACCTCTAGTCTTCAAACGCACCAACCGTACTGCCAATAGTACCTCTAGTCTACTCAAACGCACCAACCGTACTGCCAATAGTACCTCTGGTCTAAAACGCACCAACAGTGGAAAGGCATTCTGGTTTCAGAGCACCGTTTCCCGAAACGTTTTCAGGCCAAGACCAAAACAATTTATTTCAAGCGTGTCATTAATCACATAAAATCGGCTATTCTGTGTGAACACGCGCGTGTACATAATGAAAACATTTAAGAAAACGGGTCCCAAGAAGTAACCCTAGAGTTTAGGGACCACTGCTTCAGAGAAAGCCAACGCAGTTTCTAAGTAGATTGAGAAGTATGATGTATCCGGTTGCCTTGGACCTCACAGACCACAGCATTCCAAGGCCAGAGCAGATTGTTTTTGTCTCGACAATGAAGGACCATATTTGACTCCATATAGTCAGTGGCGTTTCTAAGCAACTTGGAGCCCTAGGCAAGATTTTCCCTGGAGCCCCCCTTACCAAATGGACCCTTACGGGTCCATTTGGTAAGGGTGGGCTCCAGGGAAAATCTCCTGTAAAATGGCGCTCTCTCTCTCATGGTCGCCCCCCCTCTCCCCTCATGGCGCCCTAGGCAACTGCCTAGTCTGCCTAATGGCAAAAACGTCCCTGCATACAGTGGATTATTGGAGTCAAACGTCCGTCTGATAGTGTGCCAATCCCAAGCTGGTCCCTGGCCGGGCCTTGAACTTTGTCCTGGCGTTACTCTGACCGGTCCCCTTGGGCGGAAGATGGAAGAAGGCCTGCCTGAGTCAGCCATGTCTAGTCCCGAATCATCAACACATCCCCACACACCTCATTATGTTTGACTGAATCATGTATATGGGTCCTGCTTTGTGCCATAACCATTCTAACCACTTTAACCACCACCCCCTAGATATAGGAAAATAACCATTACACACACACACAAGCTCACAATGTGTCAGTGACAGTGTGCAACGCATTGTGGGCTTGTAAGTCGGCTATTTTTTGCTATTCGTTATTTGTTGTGCTATTCGAGTTATAGGGTTCCTAAATTATAGAGACCAAAAAGCAAAAGAATACATGCAGGTACCATTACTTCAAATAAAGCTCCTAAAACTTCACCACTGTGTGGTTTACCATATCAAACAATTATCATTTTGTATATTTTCCTGTAATCTCATCTCGTACCACATCAATACAGCACGGCATTGTGCCGAAATTCTTAACCAAGGACAACAGAACATTTGGTTAGTTTTGGATCTGCGAGGTCAAAATGTCAAATGGTGTCAATTGGTGGTCGGTGGCTTAAAGGGGAATTCCACCCATTTACAACATTTTTTTCTGAGAGCGTACAAATGCAACCAAATGAACCCGTTAGGGTTCATTTGGTTGCATTTGTACGCTCTCAGAAAAAAAGAAGCGTCTAAAGAAATCCATTAACATGGTGAAAATACATCTTGATGATGTCATCATTCATCATTTCACCGCATGGATGTCTGTTATGGGACGTTGGGTCAGTCCATGGGTGACCAACTGTGACAGTATTATACTGCCAGGGATGGGGAGGAAGTGTTTGATATATAATATATTGTGTGCATATATACAGTGAATGTATTGTTACGTGTTAAAGTGCATTAAAAGTATATTTTCGTATACGTTTCTGAAATTAAAAGTATTAAAAACAAACATGTAAACACCTGACGTCATTTTGTAAACCGACTGTGATGGCGTTTCTTTGAAGTAATATTTTTTACTGAACATGTACATAGACGTATTATACTAGTACACGTACTAAAGTAAAATTCTGAGGGTACTTTTAATTTACTTTAGTATTTGTACTTACCGGTACTTACTTAACCCAGAAATTAATCCATTGTGTGTTGAACGCATTCGGGTGTTTCAAGCATTAACTAGCTTTAACCATTGAAAAATAGCAGATCTACAAGCTCATATCGCGCCACCGAGTGGCGCGATACGAGCTTGTAGGTCTGCTATTTTTGGAAAATCCTTAAAACGTGGTGCAAATCTTTGAATATTATCTCCTGTCTGAGCAAAGGTTATTAACTCTTTGTTTCTGGGGGGGGGGGGGGTCCCTCCATGGGATATTTTCAGATGGGAGGGGGGGGTCCTCCGCAGGTTTAGAAAAAATAAGAATCTAGTGCTAGAAACTACAATCTAGGGCCAGAAACTAGATGTAATCTAATGACTAATCTAATAAGATCTAATGACAGTACAAAATGGGTTAAAAAAAAAAAAAAGAGGATTTGATGTTCTAAAGATCACATACGGCTAGGAGAAGCATTTGGTTTTAAACAGATGTTTATTTGTTTTATGTTCGATACATGGGACTCACAAAACAGAAGTCAAATAAAGCATCTATGACAGAAATAACTTATTTTTCCTGTAAAATAAGAACCAAAGAAAATAATCTAAACACAGAGCCCTGGCGTTCAGCGATGACGAGCTGCTGATAATAACAAGGTGTTGTGTGTTAGCCAGACTTGCTTAAGGTTAATGGTAAAAACACAACAGAAGAAACCAGCTAACACTAACATAATAGACAGATCTCTTTTTGTTTAAATACACAAATCAGGTCAAAGCTTTCACAACATTCATTGGCATTAATAATAATAATAACCTTATCCTAAAATAAATGATTTTACAATATAGATAAAACCGGTTTTTGATGTAATTTGCAGAAGTAAGCGTTCACCCCTGACTGCATAATAGTGCACCAAGGCGATGGGACACCCGAACGGCATGCCAAATTGAAGCGTTATAACAGCTGATCTACAAGCTCTCACGCACACTGTGTGTTGTTGTGAGCTCGTAGGCATGCCGTTTACTCGGCCGTGCGATACCGTAAAGTTGTCGTCGGGACAAAACATGAATAGTACTACTGGTTATGACGACGCATTTGGTTGGAAGGGTTTTAAACGTTGAGGATTGGTAAACACTCTGCTGCGTCTTTCCCTGATTCGTGACGTTTTCCGAGAAAGATTCTGAGAGACTCCGGTCAGACGTGAGCCTAAAAAGAACAGTCTTACCCCATACATACATACACACACACCTCCTAAATCAGTGATTCCTTATTTTCAAACCTGCCAGCTCCTCAGGGTGTCTCTACTGCTGCTACTTATGGTTTCCCACCAGGATGCTAATGGGCTCTATATGCACACAGAGTAGCGCTTCACTACATCCGGGACCGGCTTCCTTTACTTCCTTCACAGGTGTTTCCAATGATACCAATTATTAAGCCTCTGTTCCGTTAAGTGTACACAGTGGTACTATACAGGGCTTGACACTAACACTTGCCCGCTTGCCCGGGGCAAGTAAAAAAAAATGGTGGGGCAAGTGAAGACTGCTACCTTGTTGCCCGATCGGGCAAGTGTGCAACTTGATGCACTATAACACAACACAAGATAAATTTGTCTTGAAGGCAGTCATTGCACTCTGCCTCTGTGTCTTTTCCTGCTTTCTAGCTATCTCTACTCTCTCCCAGGTCCATTTGGTTCCAAACTATCATTTTGCTGGGGTCAGGGACCACTGGGTCTGTGACCACTATGGGCTAATTAAGATGATGAATTTTAACTCTTGAGAGTGTAAAAATGAAACCAAATGGACCCGCAAGGGTCCATTTGGTTTCATTTTTACGTTCTCAAGAGTTACATCTGGTTAACCAACTTAGCTGGGGACCACCTGGAACCCTCTCAGGGAAAGCACCCAAGTAGGAAGTAAACTTAAATGCAATATTTCCAATATATTTTTGGGGGGGCAAGTGTCCATGACCTGAGGGCAAGTAGAACCTGGCTTGCACTTGCCCGATGGGCAAGTGCCTCGGAGACCTTAGTGTCAACCCCTGCTATTACCCATACAGGGCCATTTGGAACCCACTCAAGAACACTTGACGGGTGTTTCCCGCTGAGTTGATAGAATGGGGCCCCCTTCTATCGCTGTTCTTATCGTACCGGTGAAATCGTCACCAATAGAATTTTTCAAGAGTCCACAGTCAGTGCACACTACTAGCTGCTACAGTGATTTTTCATGTTTATGTGTCAAAATGAGGCTAATGTTGCTGGAGAGTTGGACTGGGATCGGTTTGTCTGCGTCACTATTCACTCTACTCCATTTGTTCCTTGACAGCTTGACCAAAGTTAAAAGAAATAAAGGTCTTGAATAAAGACATTGGTTTAAGAAAGCAATTTGCCTGTACTACTGTCAATGTGACTGTACTGCTGCATAATCATATCGGCACAAAATCTTTGCACAATTCACTAAGGAAAAAAAGGGTCCATTTTCTTTCCAGCTAAAAACAAAACCTATATCGGTTGCAAATCGGTTATTGGTGGTTGTATGCCTCTATTGTATCGGTCGGTCGGACGCTACTCTGTTTGACCAGAATCATTGTGATCATCGCTAAGCACCTGTGAATGAAAGTAGGGAAGGGTCCTGGGTTCTTTCCGAAGCAGAGTGTGTGTATAGATAGAGCCCATTGGCGTTACTCCTGGTGTCTCCTAAGGAAACCAGCAGTACCAGGGGGTCCCCGGAGACCACTGCACCAAATAAATCACTGACACCCCTCCAATGAAGGGGCCAATGAAACATTTGGATTTGCTGAACGCACATTCGCTGACGGGACACACGTGGAAACCTAAATTTATAATGCCTCAGTAAGACAGTGCTGCTTGCCGCAGTTTTTGACAAGCATTTTAGGACAGTGCCACACCACCTTTTGGGAGAATTTCCTCTTAAAGTTAGAAATCACAAAGCGAAAAGTCGTCAATAAAAACAGTCGCTATCGGTCACACTGTTACATACTGAAAAAAGTGGTGCGATTTTTTTTCTCTGTGTTGCGTGGGTTGTGCTCTATGCCGCCCCCAACACACACACCCATCCATCCGCCCCCATACACACACACACACACGCGCTCACGGACTTCGAATCGGGGTATTTTAGTCGAAGTTGAGCACGTTGCCGTCAAAGTGCGTGAGCACGTGGTTCTCGAAGATCTTCTGGTCGCAGTCCAGAGGGAACTGCTCGCTGCACATGGGGCACACCTTCCAGTGGCTCTCCACGTGCTCCTCGAACTTACTCTGGTCGTAGTTGGGAGGGAAGATGACCCCGCACAGCGGACAGCGCTTCATGTCCATGCTGCGCCCACCGCGCAGAGGAGCAAGACGGGACAGGACGAGGGAGATAAAGAGATGGGGAAAGGGGTAGCAAGAGTAAGGAGAGAGAGAGAGAGAGAGAGAGAGAGAGAGACAAAGAGCTTGTGTTAACAGAAAAAAAACCTGAGTTTCTAAAGTCAATAGTGCAGGGGTCGGGATCCTTTTTGGCTGAGAGAGCCATGAACACCACATATTTTAAATGAAATTCTGAGAGCCATACATTTAAAAAAAAAATACAAGTGCAGTTATGCATTTTATGCAATTTCAACACCTTTAAAGTACAATACGTCTGAGTTGTTTTAATAACATTGTTATGCTGTTGCTAATCAATGAGTGATTTTTTTTTCAATGTATTTATTGATCCCCCCACAACCATATACATACTTAGTTTGTTGTATGGAACTTCTTGCACATACACACATCGGACACTATTTTTTACAGCAAGGCAAAATACATCAAACTAAGTCTGCCTCATCTGCACTGCTTAGGTGATTGATAGATAAATAGATTTGATACATAACTAGTGTATGTTTGCCACTTTCCCACTGAAATTTCTATATAATTAAAGATTTGTCCTTGAGCCAGATGCAGCCATCAAAAGAGCCACACATGGCTCCCGAGCCATAGGTTCCCTACCCCTGCACTAGTGCCTAAACATGCTCATGTCAAGGACTCCAAAAATCACAAAATCTCAAAAAATATTTTGTACCTGGGACTCCAAAAAAAAAATCACAAAATCTCAGAATATTTTGTACCTGGGACTCCAAAAAAAAAAAAACACAAAATCTCAGAATATTTTGTACCTGGGACTCCAAAAAAAAAATCACAAAATCTCAGAATATTTTGTCCCTGGTACGCACAGAAGCTAGTATTTGAGTTAAAAATTAAAGAATATATATATTGAACGATTGCTATGAAAATATGTTAAAAGGCTCCCTGGCTAATAAGACAAATATGCCTTAAAACACTATACTTGCCTTCTAAAACTAAAACATGCCAATAAAACACCTTCAATACTTTATTTCTTTCATAAATAGAGAATCTTTCACTCAATAGAAGGTGCTCCGGTCGCAGGATGATGATGTCACATGAGCATGTTCATCCATATATTCCATAGAGCTAGACCACATGTGACATCATCATCCTGCGCCAAGAGCAGTCCCAGTTGAGTGAAATATTACCCATTTATGAAAGAAATAAGATGTCAATGGTGTTTTTATTTGATTATTTTTGTTGTATAGGCAAAGTATAATGTTTTAAGCGATGTTTATCTTATTAGTCAGGGATCCTTTTAAGATCTTGCATGAAATCTTCGGGGGAGTTGTCCAAAAATGGCAGAACCTATAAGCTCATAGAGTGGCACAAAGCGATGCGTTATGAGCTTGTAGATCTGCTATTTTTTATACCAATAAAATTACACAGATGCTTTCCCCGGTTGGGACGGGTTAACACTAGAAAGACTGAGAGGTCATTTACTGAGAGGTCATTTTGACTGTTTTTTGGATATTTTAAAGATGTTTATCTTTGCCCATGAAGCTTTCAGAAGGTTCTCCTTCCATGACCATCATCATCCATCATCATTCTATCATCTCAGAAATTTTGGCCGTCTGAAAAAAATTCTAAATATGAATTTAAGCAAATGCTAATTCTGGCACTTTTTTTCAGTCTTTCTAGTGTTAACAATAAGCAAGTCGAGTGATGATGTTGGCAAAGCAAGGCTCGCTGGCTAATAAAGAGCATCTATGTAGGGGGTCTGCGTGGGTGGTCCACCGGGCTACTACTACTTGTACTAACATCAACATCAGGTGTGAGACATGGGAACAATGCACAGGCAGGCCTGCCTGGAACCCAGAAGAGGAGGGCAGTTATTAGTGGTTGAACGTACCTGGAGTCAAAGCAGAAGGCAGTTTGTCCTCCTTCGTTCATGAAGGGGCTCTGGGGTTCAGTGGCTGCCGGCTGCTCATTGGTGTTGCCCTGAAGAGGAGCCAGAAAAATGTAAAGACAAACGTATGTGCACTCCTGTATTATATACCACATACTGTATGAAAGATGCTACTACAGGAATAAAGCACATCATATTTTTTTATGATTTACATTTTTTATTTGTTTTTTTTTTCATTCATAGCTTGTGCACATGTACTGTAGGAATGACAAAGCAACAAAAAACACAACAACTGGAAAAAGAAACTGACAAGCTTGGAAAACAAATCCCTTAGACCAGGGGTTTTCAACCTTTTTGACACCAGGGACCACCATTTATTCAGCATTTGAGCCACGGACCACCATTTGATGACAATTTAACCCCAAAGACCTAAAAACTAAAGAATTCTTTTGGTTTTGTTCATAATTCCAGGCTGGATTTTGCAAACAAACCAGTGTAGACATCTTAATTAAATAGTGCTAATTCAGATGAATGTTTTAACTCTTGAGAGTGTGAAAATGAAACCAAATGGACCCGCAAGGGTCCATTTGGTTTCATTTTCACATTCTCAAGAGTTACATCTGGTTAACCAACTTTTCATCATTTAGCCTGGGGACCACCTGGAACCCTCTCAGGGACCACTGGTGGTGCCCGGACCACCTGTTGAAAACCCCTGCCTTAGACATTGGACCAAAAAACAAACAAAGCAAAATAAAAAAGCACATTACTGGACATTTACATTGTTATTGTTGTTGTGCTGCTCCTCCGTGTCGTCCAGGGGTGCGTCGGGGCGGCTGAGGTTCCGGGCGGGCTGGATGCACACCACGTTGCTGTCCCAGGAGGGTGGGCCCACGGGGGGCAGGCGCAGCAGCTGCTCGTCAGAGAACGGCTCGTCTGCCTCGTCGTCTGGCCGAGAGAGAAGAGGTGCAACGTTACGATGCCAGTCCAAACAAACTATTTCTAGGAACACCGTGCGGTGTTGATTGGTTCTGGATCGCTGAGTCACAGATATTTTCAACTACTATATAAAAAAGAATCCCATTCACACACACATTCATACACTGATGGCAGTGGAAACCATGCAAGGTAGCGGGGTATTAGGGGTTGAGTGTCTTGCTCAAGGACACTTCGACACTAAGAGCTCTGCGGGAGCCCGGGATCGAACCGGCAACCTTGCGGTTACCATCCGGTGACTCTACCCCTGAGCCACTGCCTCCCCCCACATAAGACTTTGCGGTTTCCAGCTATACATCTCAACATACATTTTTCAGCCACTGATTTAGGAGGTGTGTGTGTGGGGCACGACTGTTTTTTTTTTTAGGCTCTTGTCTAACTGGAGTCTCTGAGATCTTTCTTGTCACATTTGCACCTTCCAACCCAAATGCGTCATCATAACTAGTAGTACAATTCATATTTTGTCACAACTTTCCGGCGTTGCATGTCAAGAAACGGCATGCCCTACAAGCTCAAAACGCACTTGGTACTGCGCTGCGAGCTTGTTGAGAAAGATTAAGAACTACCGAGTGAAGGGAAGGCATTTCAAAGGATGGGCCTTAGCAGGTCTTAAGAGATGTGAGTACTTTCACCACCACCACCACCACCTGTGTGAGTGTGCATGACCGTCACAGAGGTGGGTCAGGTAGTTTGGGGTGGGGTGTGGGTTGGGGGTCAGCAGATGGACTGACCTTTACTGTGCGACTGTGAGCCAGTGTAGGGGTTCCTAACCTTTACTGTTTTCAACTAGTGGTTCTTGAGAGAGTTCCACTAAAATATGGAAAGTTTGTTTAACCAGATGTAACTCTTTGAGAGCGTAAACATGAAACCAAATGGACCCTTGCGGGTCCATTTGGTTTCATGTTTACACTCTCAAGAGTTAAAATATTCATCATCTGAATTAGCCCCAAGTCTACACAGCTAGAGAATGTATAAGATCAATGGTCATTCATGTCCAGCCTGAAATTGTGGACAAAAGCAAAAGAAATCTTTAGTTTTGGGTCTGTGGGGCCTCTGTGGCTCAAATACTGAATAAATTGAGGGTTCTGGTGTCAAAATGGTTGGTCTTACCCTTACTTTTATCTTGAAATTAAATTAATATTATGCAGACTTTAGTTCAGCCTTTAGTGTAGGCTTGGCCCTCCACAATATTCTACGCTCTATCTCATTTGGACCCTTGGGAAAAATAATTGCCCACCCCTGCTCTAACCTTTACTGTGTGACTGTGAGCCAGTGTAGGGGTTCCTAACCTTTACTGTGCGACTGTGAGCCAGTGTAGGGGTTCCTAACCTTTACTGTGGGACTGTGAGCCAGTGTAGGGGTTCCTAACCTTTACTGTGTGACTGTGAGCCAGTGTAGGGGTTCCTAACCTTTACTGTGGGACTGTGAGCCAGTGTAAAGGTTCCTAACCTTTACTGTGTGACTGTGAGCCAGTGTAGGGGTTCCTAACCTTTACTGTGTGACTGTGAGCCAGTGTAGGGGTTCCTAACCTTTACTGTGTGACTGTGAGCCAGTGTAAAGGTTCCTAACCTTTACTGTGTGACTGTGAGCCAGTGTAGGGGTTCCTAACCTTTACTGTGTGACTGTGAACCAGTGTAGGGGTTCCTAACCTTTACTGTGTGACTGTGAGCCAGTGTAGGGGTTCCTAACCTTTACTGTGTGACTGTGAGCCAGTGTAGGGGTTCCTAACCTTTACTGTGGGACTGTGAGCCAGTGTAGGGGTTCCTAACCTTTACTGTGTGACTGTGAGCCAGTGTAGGGGTTCCTAACCTTTACTGTGTGACTGTGAACCAGTGTAGGGGTTCCTAACCTTTACTGTGGGACTGTGAGCCAGTGTAGGGGTTCCTAACCTTTACTGTGGGACTGTGAGCCAGTGTAGGGGTTCCTAACCTTTACTGTGTGACTGTGAGCCAGTGTAGGGGTTCCTAACCTTTACTGTGTGACTGTGAGCCAGTGTAGGGGTTCCTAACCTTTACTGTGGGACTGTGAGCCAGTGTAGGGTTCCTAACCTTTACTGTGGGACTGTGAGCCAGTGTAGGGGTTCCTAACCTTTACTGTGTGACTGTGAGCCAGTGTAGGGGTTCCTAACCTTTACTGTGGGACTGTGAGCCAGTGTAGGGGTTCCTAACCTTTACTGTGTGACTGTGAGCCAGTGTAGGGGTTCCCGTAGTGCAGCTGGTGGTTGGGGCTCTGGGTGGAGACCAGCAGAGGGGTGGGGGCGTCCTGGCTGTAGGGCAGAGGGTACTGCAGGAACACTGGAACGCTGGAGCTGCTCTG
Source organism: Benthosema pterotum (assembly GCA_039105355.1). Lineage (NCBI taxonomy): Eukaryota > Metazoa > Chordata > Actinopteri > Myctophiformes > Myctophidae > Benthosema > Benthosema pterotum. The sequence continues at coordinate 10,142,833 of CM076967.1, read as the reverse complement.
GAGCTGCTCTGACACGTTGGTCAGCTTCTCACCGCCGGACTGCTCCTTCTTGGTGCCGCCGCTCTACGGAGGGGAAGAGAGAGAGAGAGACGACCGTGGCATCACACACATGACGTCCCACACAGGGGCGGATCTAGGCATGGGCATGACTGGACTAAATGCCCAGTCTGCCCCACCAGACACGATGGCATGCAACACAACCCAAGATATTTCAAATTAAAGTGCTTATATTTAAAATGATTTGAAACACTACTACTGCTACTAACAAACTAACTACAATTGTGGCGCCACTAAACCAACAGCATTTCATCATTGAAAACAGAAGACTCTGAGTCAGACCTTTAGCTTTATGCATGCTGCGTGTCTGTTGCAACTTCAACAACAACAACTGATGTTATTATTGACGCTTAGTTGCTTAACCCATTCAGGCCTAAGTCCGCCTAGAAAAAAGCCATTAAAACCTATGGGCGGTTTTGAAAACACCCCCAAATCCTGACTCTATCAAACTCTATCAAATCTGGACTCTACCCAGAGTCCAGATTTGGACTCCCGGCCTGAAGGGTAAAAATCCCAAAATGGACTCCCGTCCTTAAAGGTAAAGGTACACATGTGGACTCCCGTCTGAAATGGGTTAATAAAAGTCCTGTAACTAAAAATGGTATGGGGGCGGCTTCATAGGCCATGCAGGCGATGAAGCCGCCCCCATACCATTTTCACTGTTACATCCTCCCCTGCTCCCACAGGTTACACACACCCAAAGACAGTGTGAAACTATTATACGAGTGGGAGAAATGCCACACTGCTCAAAATGTAGCAGCAACGCTTGTGAACTGTTGCGACAAAAGGTGGTTGGTCAATCAGTTAGCACTGCTTTAGGGTCTTGTTATGCACATCTCCTAATTTGAAAGTGTGAAAACTACAGATTTGGAAGTCATTCAGTAGAACGGGCCTCAGCTCTTACGGTGTTATTATCGATCACTACGGTAGTACTTGACTTTTCCTGCCTCTTCTGTTGGGGTATTCTAGAGTTAGTCGTGCACTGTGCACTATACTAGAAATAGCTGCTTCTAGAGAGCTTGTAGATTGGATATTTTGGTACATGACACCAGTGTGCAACTAAATACCCCTTAGTTTAGAGACTAGTTCATCCAATAACTGCCTAGCCTGCCGATATGGCAGGGAATACCGTCATATAGGCCACATAAAATCCAAATTTTGAATTATTTTGTCAGGCTGTGACAAAAGTGGACAAAAGCAAAAAAAATAAACCTTTAGGGGTCTGTCTTGGATCTGTGGGGCTAACATGTCCTCAGACAGTGGTCTGTGACTCAAATGCTGAATAAATAGTGGGCCCTGGTATGAAAAAGGTTGAAAACCACTGGTTTAGAGAAAGCAAAGAGTGGTCCTAAAGTTGGACTCCCGGCTTTGCCTCCATGCAGACATCAGATACACAGTGAGCGGCTCAGCACCGGAGGGGAAGCTGTGGATTCTCAGCTCCACTCTCTCTGGATCTCACAAACAGTTTAATTAGCATCTTTCGTCGAAAAAAAAGAAAAAAAAGAAACTCCTCTTGTTTTCAAAGAGCTGCGGAGGCTCCATTTTTTTATTTGACGTTTGTATTGCAGGCGCCAATTTTATTTACAGTCTAAAAAACCTCAAATTGGGTCATTCTTTTCTCTCTCCTCTGTGGGGTTTCTGGGACCTCGCTGTGGTCCGGTGTAATTGAATGGAAAATCAGAACTCATTTACTTAGCTTCTCCCAATTAGAGAGACATTTTAAAACCCAGACCAGATTGGAAAAAGAGGGGGAAAAAGTGGCAGCTTTCAGGGTTTTCTTTTTTCAGGCTGGGAGAGGTCTATAAAGTAGAAAAAGAAAGCTGTCACACTAACCCCCTCCAGTTTTTCCTTCTCCTTCATCAGGACTGTGATGGAATCCTTGAGTTCCTTCAGTTCTCGTCCTTTTTCTGCCACCTGGCTCTGCAGCACCACACGCACACATACACACACACACACACACACACACACACACACGCACGCACGCACGCACACACATACATACACACACACACGCAGACGCACACGCACGAGAAAGAGAGGAAGAGGTTAGTGTCAGTGTCACGTTACGTGCAAAGAACAACCGACAACCGTCTCCCGCTGCTCAAAGAGCGGAAACCTAGAAGTACTCGGGGTCCTTCAGCGCGTCACGTTAATTGATCGTGGCTGTCGCAGGCTTCCTTCTCGGCCAAGGCCTAATTTATGTACAGTAGAGCTCAAAGCAAAAACAACCCGTTTTGAATCCCCCACCCCGCCCCTCGGGCGCTGAGCAAATATCCGGCCGTCCTCCGATCCAAAGCACCGGCCCCCGTTGGATTCCTCCTCGGAGCGGGGCAGGCCATTCCTCGGCTGTCTCGGCTGGCCTCACATAAACAGCAGTAAAAGGGTCTTCTCCGAGCAGTGCTGGCCCATAAACAACGCTGTCAGAAAAGGGATTGCGGTTCGGGCCGGACAGATGGCATCAAAGGGCCTGGAGGAGTCGCTGAGCTAGAGCAGCCACACACACACAGCCATGAAGAACACCAGACTGTACTGTAGACCAGGACAGACTGTCCCCAAGCTGAATGAGTACACTACAGTAGAGTGGCCCCTGTGGGTGTAGTGTTGGTGCTTCTGGAACTAGTGAGGGATGTATCTGTTATTGTTAACAGATTTCGTGCCGTTGAAATAGATCTACGTGGCCGGTTATCATTATGAAATATAGTTATGACCGATGCTTCTTAGGTTGATCTACGTCACTCTACGTTGCTTACCGTCGTTGGTTTGATACGATCCCCATGATAATAGCAGCGTGCAGCGACCGCATATTCCATTGACGGACCATAATAAGGGACGGACCAACCCGGAAACCGGAAGTGTGTGTCGCCAACTAACTTGTCCGTCGGGAAACATGGACCGAAATATGAAATATGACTTTTAGATGAAAATCGCAGGCACTGGCTACCTCAAAAAATATGAAAAAGGGCTGGCACATTACATTAACTGACAGCAGTATGGCTGATGTTCATCTGTTGTTGATAAGCATGCATTTTACGATGGCTATGTTGGCGTGTTGGACTAACTCCTTCACTTACTTAGGCAGCATCATAGATAAAGAGGGTGGAACAGACAGTGATGTCATTGCCCGAGTGGGCAAAGCCAGGACAGCCTTCTTTATATTGAAAAACATCTGGTCCTCCAAGGACATAGCCACATCGACTAAAGTGCGACTCTTCAATTCTAATGTAAAATCTGTCCTTCTCTACGGTTCAGAGACCTGGAGAATGACGAAGAGAACCTTGCAGAAGATACAGACTTTTATAAACAGCTGTCTAAGACGAATCTTTAGGATCAGGTGGCCAGACAAAATAAAGAACGAAGAACTTTGGCAGAGAGGAAGGCAGGAACCGGTCGAGAAGCAGATCCTGAGACGGAAGTGGGGATGGATAGGACACACACTGAGAAAACCAGTTTCCAGTACCACACGCCAGGCCCTGACCTGGAATCCTCAGGGGAAGCGGAAGAGAGGGCGACCCAAAAACACCTGGAGGCGGGACACTGAGGCGGAGCTAAAGCGACAGGGAATCAGCTGGCAGGAAGCAGAAAGGACAGCCCAGGACCGTGTTGGATGGAGAAGAGTCGTGGATGGCCTATGCTCCATTGGGAGCGATGGGCCTAAGTAAGTAAGTAAGTAATGTTGGTGTGTTGGTTATCTGTAGTCTACCAAGCTGTAGATTCTGAAAATGGTTTGGTTTACCTGGCACAAACGTGGAAATAAAAACACTAACAGGTACATAAACACAATGTATATCAGCATCAGTATCAGCTAAATTGTTCAATTAAACATCGGTATCGGCCAAGAATTTCCATATCAGTGCATCGCTACAAGGAAACCCCAGTTTGATATCAGAACGCCCATTTAATAGACCATTTTCTATTGCTGGGACCTCATTCTATCCCAACTCGGTACAAATGGAACCAAATTGACATTTTCAGGTGAGTTTTGGTTTCGATTGACAGAATATTTCCATCAATGAATAGCAGGGAATACAAGAATGGCTACACCCCCTGCCGTATGCGTGTGTGTGTGTGTGTGTGTGTGTGTCTGTGTGTGTGTGTGTGCATCAGGAGCGGATGTGACATTTCCCAATTGGGGGGGCAGAAGAAAATGGTAAGGGGGCGGCTTCATCGCCCGTGTCGCTTCGCGCCACGGGCGATGAAGCCGCACCCATACCATTTTCAGTAGTGTTTCAAATACTTTTAAATATAAGCACTGAAATATCTTGGGTTGTTTTGCATGCCATCATGTTTGGTGGGGCAGACTGGGCATTTAGGGGGGCATTGCCCCCCCCCCCATGCCTATGCCTAGATCCGCCCCTGGCGTGCATGTCAGACGGACGGACAGACCTTGTAGCGGTCCTCCTCCGCAGCCAGCTGCATCTTCAGAGCGTCGTTGATCTTCATCTGCTCCTTCAGTTTCACCTCCATCTTGGCCAGCTCATCTGCAAACATACAGCTCCTCTCCTTCTCCTCCTGCACCAGGACAAATTACAGCATTAAAGGGGAATTTACACCCATTTTCAACCTTTTAATATAACTTAAAAGGGGAAGTTCACCCATTTTCAACATTCTAATATGTCATTAGTATACCCTAGAGGTGCTGGGTGGACATGATAAAAAAAAAAGTTCCCCCAATTCTGTATTTCCTAAAAATGGACGTCTGAAAAAATCATTAACATGGTGAAATACATCTGATGACATCATTAAGATGTATTTCACCATGTTAATGATTTTTTCTTTCAGACTGCTTTTTTGAAAATGGGTGCAGTTCCCCTTTAATATACCTAGAGATTGTGTGGGCAAGATAAAAAGTTCCCCAATTCTTTGTTTCTTAGAAATGGAGGTCTGGGGAAAAAACATGTTAATGATTTTTCTGAAAGTGTACAAATGGAACCAATGGGACCCCATTTGGGTTCATTTGGTATTTGGTTCCATTTGTACACTCTCAGGAAAAAAATCTTGAAAATGGGTGGAATCCTGAAAAAATTTAGAAACATTCGTTTGATCTTAATGGATTAAAAGGGTAGGATTAAAAAAATCCTTACGCTGAGCATCTGTTTGTATTTCCTGTACTTGTCGCTCCTGTCGGACGCCTCCCTGCTAATGCCTTTGAGCTTCTCCTGAATGAGAGCCTCCAGCATGGGCTCAGAGGAGCCAGGGCTGCCTGCAGAGAGACAGAGAAAGAGAGAGAGAGAGAGAGAGAGAGACAGAGAGAGAGAGAGAGAGAGACATACACACAGTCATTTACCTGAGGCAGGGCAGGGAGTCACACAGGGGGGACATTACAACACACACAGGTTGTTGTGTTTAACCCTTTTTGGTGTTCAAAGCATTGCGTTACACTTTAGCTATTGAAAAATATCAGATCTACAAGCTCACAGCTTGAAAATTTGTGAAAATGTGATGCAAATCTTTGAATATATTCTTACGAAAAGCAAATATTTTGAGCCAAATATAGATAATTCTGGGGGTCCTTGGCATGAAATATGTTGAGCATCACTTACACAGGAACATAGATTTTTTTCAGAATAACTAGAATCTGTCAGAAACAGAAACTACAAACTAGTCAGAAACTAGTATCTAGTCTAGTGTCAGAAACTACAATCAGGTGTCAAATAGAAAATATTCTTGGATTTGCATCATTTTCACATTAAAAAAAGAAAAAAAAAAAAAAAAAAAGATCTACAAGCTCATATCGCGCCAATAGCTAAAGTGTAACATAATGCGTTGAACACCAAAACACGTTCAGGACAGAAATCTTTGAATATTATTTTCTGTCGGAGCGAACGTTATTAACTCCAATCTTTGTTTCTGGGTGGTCCCTCCATGGGATATTTTCAGATGGGGGAGGTCCTCCGCAGCCTACCAAATACAGACAATTCTAGGGGTCCTTGGCATGAAATATTTTCACTGACACAGAAATATTGATTTTTCAGAAAAACTAGAATCTAGTAACCTGACTCCGCCATCTGGGGGCAGCAGTGCGTTCCTTCTACTGCTCCCATCTGGAAGCACAGGGGCAGACCCAATGCTCTCCGATCAAAATCTGATCGGAACTATATGCCTCCGTACACGGCTGCTAGAGCCAGATCAACGTGAGACTGATGACATATTGAAGCTGTGCCACAGCTCTAATGTAAACAACAACCTAACAACACTACAATTCCAAATTATTTTGAACATATGATGTTTTTGTTCTGCTGTTGTCCCACATAGTTTCTGTTTGAGAGTTCCCAGATCAAGGTAGGTAGGAGGGGACTTGTGAACTACTACTACCGCAATCTGGTCAGGTTAAGAATCTATAGCTAGAAACTACAATCTAGGGCCAGAAACTAGATTCTAGTGTCAGAAAGTGCAATCTAATGCCAGGACAAAAAGGGTTAAACGGAGGGGTGTAGTGTACCTGGTACGGAAGTGTCTGGACTCCCAGAGGCAGGCACCGTTACAGCTTCAGCTGCAGAGAACTTCTTCTGCTCCTAAAACACAGGAACAACATGCAGCACAATTACTGTTGTTAGTGCTGTGTGGGGTTGACTGGGTTCATCATCCGTGTGCTTTATGTACTGTATATTCACTACATACAGTCTGGCAGTAAGCCACTCTAACTTAGTTAATTTTATGTATGACACAGAAAATCGAATGTCGTTATTTGTCAACAACTGCGAATGTACAGTAGACGACAAGTGTACTACAATCTATTTCCACCATCATGTCAATGTTGGTCTTACATAGAGCCAATAGCACAAACTACTCCACACTGTATGAATGCTATAGAGAGTCTGGAACTACACCTCCCAAATCCCTGAGTATTGAGTAAGGAAGCTGGTGTTTTATTTCATTTTTTTATTACTTCCGTTCCTGCTATGCAGCAAGCAATACAGTATGTGCACGATTTTGGTCACATCAGCCCTTATGCGCAATTAACGCACATAGCATTGGGGAAGAGGCGTTCCCACACTAAAGTCGCTAATTTCGTTACCTCGGCATCTCCCTTGAATACCTCCTATACCCGTTATATTATGCATAGGTGTGGTTTGGGCGTTTTTAGCTTTCATCCAATCCGTGTTGGTCTTGCCATTCCCTTTAATTCATCCCTTATCTATTTCCCTTATCCCTACTGCTAAGCCTGACCCTCCTAAGCACGCAGTGCGCAGACACATGCATGAGTAGCCTATTCTCAAAGATTATAGCTCTCATTTTCAAACAATTATAGCTCGGTCAATTCTCAATCATTTCTTACCATTCAACGTGTTATGTTGAAAAAACCTGTTCCATGTTTTTTTGCTGTATGTGGCGTGCATTTATCCCAAGTCTGCGAAATGTTATAAAGTAAATTCCAAAAAAACTCTGGAATTCGCGGCAAAAAAGACGTTTTTTTGATCATTCATTTCTCAGTCAATTCTGGACCATTTTTTACATTTCAAAATGCAGCGTGACGGGATAAGGGGAAAAAATATATGTGGGTAGGTCTTCTCTACGATGCGGGATCGAGCAAAATGTAAGTGTCAGGATTTTGGTGGAAACGGTCCACCGAATCCCCAACACTTACATTTTGCTCGATGCGGGATCGTAGAGAAGACCTACCCACATATGCTATACAGCATCTGAGAGAGGAGGCTTTTCCCGTCACGCTGTATTTTGAAATGTAAAAAATGGTCCAGAATTGACTGAGAAATGAATGATCAAAAAAACGTCTTTTTTGCCGCGTATTCCCGAGTTTTTTTTTGCAATTTACAGCATTGCGTCACAAGTTAATTAATGTATTTAATTACATTATATACTGTACATTACCTAAACACAAGGAAGTGACCGACAGCAGGCAATCTACAGCTGTTTATAGGACAATCCATAAATAAGGAGATGAATTGAACTGGCGCCTTTCCACGTGGAGTCGTGGACATCTCCAAAGCGCACAGACGCACGTGGCTCTGCCTTCTCATATCGGTTAAGGGGTGGTCTCAGGTGGCGTTATCTAGTTCCCAAATTTATTTGACGAAATTAGCAACTTAAGGGACTGCGCAACAAACACGCCCATGACCACACCTCCAGCCACAAATAACGGTGTCGGCATAAAGAATAGTGGCTAAGGGAAGAGAAAAGGTGACCAAAATAGCAATAAGGGAATTTGCTGCGGGTATCGGGTAACGTTAGGGACAACGGGTGGAAGGAAAATCGCACCCTAAGTGCTGAAATTATTTTATATTATTTATATTATGATAGATTTGCACATCTGTAAAGTCGTATAAAATTATTACATGTCAAAACTCTTCCTGTGTGTGTTTGTCGGGGGGATTTTTCGGGATGTCAGAAATTGATTTAACTTTTATACTTAAATCGTATAAAAACACTGGTTTCTCCAGATAGCGTAAATAGCCGATCACCAATTGAGTCATTGGGATTGAAAATATTGGCCGATCAGCGATGAATGGCCAATTGATCAGTGCATCTATATCAGAGTTGCCCACACTTTTTTGACTTGAGAGCTACTTTCAAAATGAGCGGCTCAACAAGATCTATACATCATTAATGCGATTGTTCCATTACTGAAAATCCATTTCAAGCCCCCCCCCCCCCCCTAGAAAGTGAGATTTGAAATAGTGGTGATGGTGTTACTTAATGTTATAGTGTTTAAGAATTATAATGAAAAACAAAGGGAGAGAATTGGAAGGTTTTCCATTGTATATGCTATTAATGACGTCTGAAGAGTATTTGAGGGTTTGAGTTGAGTCAGTTTGTGATGCTGAGTCTAGTTTCTTGCACCCAAAACTAAGAACTTTCACGTTTTTGTCCCCAAATGGGAAAGAGAACTGTCAAAATGTTGGTCAAAATAACAATTATTTTCCATTTTCTAATTGTGTGGACTCTGGAAATGACATACTTCAGATGTTTAAATGTAATTTAACTCTTGAGAGTGTAAAATGAAACCAAATGGACCCGTAAGGGTCCATTTGGTTTCATTTTAACGCTCTAGAGAGTTACAAATCTATAAGAGTCCATGTGCTGGGGGGACTGTCATGTGATCTACCTGCATGGCCTGTGTAATCTACTGGTAGATCACAATCTACCTTTTGGGCAACCCTGATCTCTATGTATGAACCCTTCCAGCGTGCTAGAAGACAGAACTCACCCCTGTCTGCTGCTCAGTGAAGCGCTGCACCTGCCTCTGCAGCCTCTGACACTCCTTGTACTTGTCCTTGTAGTGTTCTGCCGCCATGTGCAGCCGCAGCTTCAGGTCCTCCACCTCCCTCTGCATCTCTGCCACCACCACGGCTGCAGCAGGATCTGCTGCAGCAGCAGCAGCTGCCGCCTCCTCCTCCTCCACCCTGGCCTGGAGAACACCACACAACGCAATGTCACTCACAATCAAAATGTGTTACTTGAGTAAAAGTTTCGATAAGCACAGCAGCACCCGATGAGAGCCCTGTGTAGGAAGACAATTTCAAAATCAATTTTTCGAATAGATGTTTCATAAAGTGTTTATTTAAAGACCTGCAAAGCCTCTGTAAAAGCCAACTCGGATCGTGACAACTCAAACATTTTTTTTTTTTTTTTGTTCAAATAATTTGTTCATCCCAAACATTTGTGTTTGTTGTCATGAGTTGTCACGATTCGAGTTGGCTTCAGATATTTAAGATATTTAAAGAAACATCTATGGGAAAAATTATTTTGAAATCATATACCGCAATGAAGATGCACTCTGTTACAAGGAGAAGAAAATGATGACTTAAATTACAGCCACTTGAAAATAGCCTTACTTAAAGGGGAATTACACCCATTTGCAAAATTTTCCTGAGAGGATACAAATGTGAACCAAATGGACCCTAACGGGTCCAGGAAAAAGGCGCCTAACATGGTTAGATACATCTAGATGATGTCATCAGATGTATTTCACCATGTTAATGATTTTTCCAGACCTCCATTTTTAGGAAATACAGATTTTTTTTTTATCATGTCCACACACCATCTCAACATCAACAGGTATATTAATGACAAATTAAAATGTTGAAAATGGGTGGAGTTCTCCTTTAATGTGAGTCGCTCTGGATTAAGAGCGTCTGCTAAATGCCTAAATTGTAAACGGACACAAGGTTAAGTTTGTAGATAGTGGCTATTTACAAATGGTTAATGTATAATATATGTTTTCTGAAAGGAATTCTAAAATCTCCGTAGTATTCTCACCGCCTCTCTCTTGGCCTCGGCCCTGGTCTGCTCCACCAGGCGCTCCAGGCGCTGGACCTGCGCCATGGCGTCGGTCTTGGCCTGCTTCAGGGCGTCGGTCTCCAGCCGCATGCGGTACAGCTCCGACATGCTGCGGTCGCGGGCGCTGGAGGCGTCGCGCAGCTCCGCCGACAGCATGGCCGACTGCTGCTGCGTGGCCTGGAGCTGCTCCTCCTTCTGACGCAGCTGCTCCTTCAGGGCCTTCATGTCGCCCTGCGGCGGGTTGGAGGGAAAACACAGAGGAACGGTACGTTATATAGGTAATATTGTAATTCTTTGAGAGCGTAAACGTGGAACCAAATGGACCGTTCATGGCGGGTCCATTTGGTTCTACGTTTACGCTCTCAAAGAGAGTCATGTGAATTCGACACGAATAACTAGGGAATGTAAGAAGATTAACGGTAATTCTGGTCTGTATGCTTCCCAATTCCAGGCTGGAATTGAGGACAAAAGCAAAAGAAACCTTTAGTTTTGGGGGTCTGTGGGGGATAAGATTTCAACAAATCGTGGCCTGTGGCTCCAATGCTGAATAAATAGTGGGCCCTAGTATCAAAAAGGTTGAAAACCATTGCGTTATGGCCATGGATTCACTGTCATTAGATGGTAACGATGGGCACAGTTTGACACATATCTTAAAGGTAGGGTAAGTGATTTGAAATTCATCGTAGTAGTACCTGGTGCACTAGGGGCGTCCAACAGTAGCTACACTATGTGAACCTGCTGCTCGATCCTGATTGGAGGAGAATTCACCCACCACCTGGGGAACTTTTATTAGCTCCTCTGCTAACGTGGGGGAGGGGGAAACTCCATATAAGGTTTCCACACCTTATAATAGAGCATTTTAACAGAAAAAAATATTTTTTGGGTGATATCTGACAAAAGTGAAATCACTTCCCCTACCTTTAATGTAAATTCATGTACATGTGTTGTCAATGTACACATTTTTTTTTCATGATAAGATATAATTCAAGGCGTATTCATACGCCAGCTCAGGAGTAATTATCACCTATGATGCTAAAACTCGTATACACATCCTCTCAATTAGAACTGCGGAGTCCTTTTTAAAATCATATAAAATGCAATCGCTGCCTGAAACCCAGTTTTTTGACAGCGGACACCACAGGGCAATGCCTTGCTCATAACAGGCCTCCTGGGCATGTTATGCGCAGCCGTTCATGGTAGAAAGAGGACAGGAAGCAAAGACCCCTATGCTGGAGTTCATATTGGTCCATGGAAGGAAAGGTGACATGCGCAATCGGAGACTAACCACTTCCTGTCCTATTTCAACCATCCTTGGTTTACAAGCTGACACAAGTTTGCCATTCTCTCTTAAATCTACGCCACTCTACATGGGTTTGATCAGAGCGCTGATCCTAATTGCTGCCTTAAGCAAGCACCTTGTTTGGAATCTAAACGCTTATAAGCAGAGATCGCACACCATTGAGTTGAGGTAGTAATGGAACTGTATGATTATACCTCCCAGTTTTGGGAGAAAAATAGAACGAACGCAGAGCGAATAAAGTCTGCCCCTCTGGTTAGAACTTTATTGCTGCTATTCTGAAGAAGTTCTAGTTTCTAGTTTCCGACCTTAGCTTCTACTTTCTGCCACTAGATTCTAGTTTCTGGTGCTAGATCTAGTTTCTGATTCTAGATTCTAGTTTCTGGTGATATATTCTACATCCAGGTGTCAGATTCTAGTTTCTGGTGCTAGATCTAGTTTCTGATTCTAGATTCTAGTTTCTGACGATAGATTCTACATCCAGGTGTCAGATTCTAGTTTCTGGTGCTAGATTCTAGTTTCTGACCCTATATTCTAGTTTCTGATTCTAGATTCTAGTTTTTGACGATAGATTCTACCGTACTTCCAGGTGCTAGATTCTACTTTCTGGCACTAGATTCTAGTATACTTTCTGATTCTAGATTCTAGTTTCTGACGATAGATTCTACATCCAGGTGTCAGATTCTAGTTTCTGGTGCTTGATTCTAGTTTCAGACACTAGATTCTAGTTCCTGACACTAGATTCTAGTTTCTGATTCTAGATTCTAGTTTTTGACGATAGATTCTACTTCCAGGTGCTAGATTCTACTTTCTGGCACTAGATTTTAGAGTACTTTCTGACACTGGAATCTAGATTCTGACACTTATAGATTCTAGTTCCTGTTGCTTGATTCTAGTTTCAGACACTATAGATTCTAGTTTCTGATTCTAGTTTTTCTCCACCGAAGGTCGCGAAGGTTTGAGTTAAAAAATGTTTTCTTCTGAAATAATATATTCAAAGATTTGAGCCACATTTTCCACATTTTCAAATAAATCAGACCTACAAGCTCATAGCGCGCCACTCGGTGGCGCGCTATGAGCTTGTAGATCTGATATATTTTTTTCAATAGCTTGGAACACCAAAAACGCGTTCAGCACACAAAGGGCTTAATGCAGAAGCGGTGACATAAGATCGAAAAGTGTTGTTGTTGCTGTTGTTTGTGGTCCGTACCAGCGGGGAGACCTTGGCCAGGACCTCTCTGTGCTGCTTGTCCTTCTCAGTGAGGCAGGCCTGCAGGCGGGCCACCTCCTCCTTGAACTGGGCGATGGTGTTCTCCTTGTTCACGTCCACAGACTTCATCATCTGCAGCTCCGCGCTCAGCTTGGTGTTCTCCAGCTCACGGTTCTTCAGGTGGATCTGGGGGCAGCCATCACACACGCACACACGCGCACGCACACACACACACACACACAGACACACAGACACACAGACACACACACACACACACACACACACACACACACACACACACACACCACACACACACACACACACACACACACACACACGCACGCACACGCACACACACGCACAGGCACACAAACATGCACTTGTGAGGACCTTCCATTGTATACATTCATTCACTCTTCCACACCAGAGTTCCATTCTAATATCAACGCAAAATTAGAGTCCTTATACTCCCTGACACACATTTGTATAAATCAGGGGTTTTCAACAGGTGGTCTGGGGACCACCAGTGGTCCCTGAGAGAATTCAGGCTAAATGATGGAAAGTTGGTTAACCAGATGCAACTCTTGAGAGTGTAAAAATGAAACCAAATGGACCCGCAAGGGTCCATTTTACTCATAATTTTTTTTACTCATCATTTTTACACTCATCATATTCATCATCTGAATTAGCACCACTTAATTAAGAACTTTACACTGTTTTGTTGGAAAAAATCCAGCCTGGAATTGTGGACAACACCAAAAGAATTCTTTAATTTTAAGTCTTTGGTGTGAAAATGAAATCAAATGGTGGTCCGCGGCTCAAATGCTGAATAAATGGTGGTCCCTGGAGTCAAAAAGGTTGAAAACCCCTGGTGTTAATGATTACTGAAGATTCTCCTGTTTATTCTTCCCATAACTCGTCACTTAATGTGAGTTTGACGCTGGGCTTCCGCTTAAAGTGTAAGTAACCTGTTTTGCACTACTTTTCCCAATCAAATTGTGTCATAATTACAAACACATTTGCCAATACAACAATACTTGGTGTGTATTTGCTCTGGGGGCTATCAGAAGAAAGGTGGTCCAACCCCCGAAGCACTGGCCAATCACGCCGGAAAGTTACGAGTTCATATGGCGCGTCATTAGGAGAACATCTCATCGGGTTCCCATTCACTTGCATAGACTTGCATAGAAGAGTGGCCATGGGAATTACCATATTAAACACTCTCGTAACGGAGTGGTGACCGGGGACCACACGGCCACCACACGTTGTTTTTACTCAGACAGTCTCTAAGACCGTTTTTGCAATATCCATGTTGAAACAGAGCTATCGTATGTGGCTAATAGTTCTACACACTGCAGTCGCGAGGGGCGTGCCTCACTCCAGCTGACTAGTGGCTCAGAGCCATCTAGTACAAGACTTGCGACATTGCGGAGTCGGAAACTGAGCGCTCGAGCTGCCTGAATGGAGACAAACTGGAGTTCTCCACCAGCACCAAGCCAACGTTTAGTTGTTTTCTGCCGCTGGAATGCGAGGGGACTCGGTGGATGGATTATGGACATTACGTTAGCAGCAACTGTGCTTTATGCTGGGATAGAACCATGACGATAACATTAAAAACAGGAGGAGTATTTGTGAAGGAGAGAGTAATCTTGGTAAACATGCTCGTACGTAAATAACCGAACGAGCCAGCCCAGCAGACCACCGCTGCGTCTACCCACTGATACTGATCCTCTCGGGGATCAGCAGCAGCTTCGCTTTTACAATCTCTTTCACAATCTCATGTCCGGGCAGTAGCATTGTTTCCGAGTTTTACGCACACTGCTGCCTGCGTACTAGGAGTACACTGCGTAAAAACATCCACGCTCAGTATGCCAGGTCGGACATGTCCCTTTTCAAATGTGCAGCATCCCTTTTCAAATGTGGCTTTGAGGCCATGCCAGATTTCCACTGGCCAAACGTGTATCGGAATTCCCTTCCCACCTATATTGCTGCACCCACCGAAAAAGTTGTAGACGACCGAAAAGTTGTTCCAAGAACTGAGCGCTATAAATAGTCTAGACTCCACGCTGATTCTGTCTATACTCAATAAGCACATCTGCGTTGCTGGGGCGCTACCGTGCTGACGAGGAGAAGGGCGTGTCCATCGGAGTTAGCATTGCAACAAGATCTCCTATTGTCGTCATACACCCGCGACATCAACAGATTCAGAACTACATTTCCCAAAGTGGCAGATGTAGTAATTTTATTTTTATAAACCTCAAATGTGAGATGTGTATGGCCGCATCAGGCATTTTAAATATATCATTGGGATACTTAGGCTATTTTTGAGGGACATGTGTCAACACTTTTGAGAGTTTTTTGCAGGTTACCTACACTTTAAAAACTTGGATAAAAATATTTAGAAAAGAGAGAACAGTCCACTCCAGGGCACGAATGTCACAGACGCGGTTCAACTTGTACGTGTCAAAAATACTGCCCATTCCAGACCACAAATACGGCTCACAATGCTCACAGCACACTATGGACTAAGTGGTGAAAACTAACACTAGTGCTGACACACTATAAACAATACAGTTACAAATTGTACATCTGTGCAATGAGCAGTGTAATTGTTATGTCCATATCAAACTAAAAACAGGACAGGAACTGTAATCAAAAACTGTAACCAAATAATGGCCTGGTGCAAGGCACTTCTTAAAAAAAAAAAGCCTACTGCAAATAGCGGCCTGGTTCCTTATAAATGGTAAATTGCTTTAATTGATGGCCTTCATGCCCTGGCACTTCTTGGCCTTTGGTGCCCTCAAAAGGTTGACCATACTAAGTGGCCATGGCCCTAAAAATGATCAAATTCCTGGCCTGGACCACACAGACAATTGAAGTTCAGCTCATTATCATTATCTCGAGGCCCATATCGGAGCTATGTGCCCAAAAAACTGGCAAGAAATGACCGCTACAGCGGCGTAGCCAGAACAACTCTGCATAAGATGTACCAAACAACATATAGTACAGAGACAATTAAAGTAAATGTTGTGTGACGTTAATTACAAAACAGAGAGTGAGGTGAAGCCTGTAAAGTTCCCCAGTAGAGCTACGGTCGCAGCTAAATTAGCTGTCAGAGGCTTTTTTTTCTTTAAAAAGCCTGGTTTCCTTGGCGACGATACTACGCACTACCACTCCCAAGTGAGCGCCACAACAAAGAGCCACAAAAAACACCAGCAGAAGAACAAATGCAGAGTAAGTCGTAGAAACTGTTTTAGACTAACTACACAGTCTGGGGTGTATATATTCAGCCAAAGTATGGTAATGCCTCAGAATAATGACCACAGCAGAGAGAGAGAGTGAATGAAAAACAGAACAGAAGCTTTGAGATTATTCGCAAATTTGGAAAATCTTAACGGTTTCTTAACGAAGGCCATATTTTTTTTGTCTGGAATCACTTTATTTTAAGTGTGTACTATAAATCACTAGTTTGCTACATGGAGGCAGGACGGACTCACACCCAGGGGTTCCCAGGGGGTCCCCAAACTAAAATGATTGAATGGCTAGGAACTAAAATGGACCCTTAGGTTTGCGTTCACACAGGCAGACGCAACAATGCAGTCCACCATTCATTGTCAATGGAAGCCAACCAAGGTGACGAGTCGACGCAGAGACACGACGATGCTGAGCTGCACACATGGTGGAACCAAAATGGATGCTTATTTTGTGCTCCATCTGTACGTTCTCAGAGTTAAATGAACACAGATGATGTCAGTCAGTGTAGACTCACGCTGGGAAAGACCTACGCTGTAGTAGACGCTGTCATTTTTTTGGAGCAGATGTTGTGGTGGGATTTTGGTGGAAGCACTTCTAAAGGATATAAATTACATTGACGCTTTTACATATCAGTTTACATTCTCTGTGCAGGAAAAGGAAGTGTTGCGATTGGTCAGAAAAATAAGGGTAGATAAGGGTAGGGTAGAGTAGACTACTAGGGCACCAGAGAGGAGCTTGTGGTATCAAGCTGGCAGTCGCTTATAAATTAAAAGGTTCAGAACCTCTAGAACGTTTTACCTTGTAGAGTTCCTTCTCATCTCTCTCGTTCTTTAGATGAGACTCCAGGGCTTCCTTCTCCACCGTCAGCTTCTTCACCCTGTCCTTCAGCCTGAGGAAAACAGGATCTTAGTTTTAGTTATACTTTCTTGTGCCTCCCTGCAAGAGAGTCCCTGGCCAAATACATAACATTTCGGGGTTCCCTGACAAGAGATTTTCCCCCGAAAGCTGTTTAGAAGAGATTTGCCTCAGGTCTATGGTAGGTTAAAGCAGGAGTGGCCATGTTTGTATTTTGACATGAGAGCTACTTTCAATCTGACCAGCTCAACAAGCTCTACCCACCAAAATATAATGTAATGCACCTGAGGGGGATTTGTGGCGCTGGCATTACATGAGACAAACTCACTTGGAATGGGAAATAGTGTTGAGAGGGGAAATGGAATGGTTACAGTTTTTCACTTTAAAAAAAAATAACATTAGTGTTAATGTTTGTGAGTTTCTGTGAGAGTGATGCATTGTGGGTTTCAGCTGACAGTTTGAGTATAGACTAAAGTGCAGTGAACGGTCTCTCTATGCACAGTAGCAACTGCAAAGCAAAATATTACACGTAAAAACAACAAAGAACAAAACAGAAGGAACAGCAATGCTCCTTTTTGACTGACAGATGTGCAGTTTTACTTGCAGTTAGAATAAGCATAAAGACAGCATGAGTTGCTTTAAATAATGCTAAAATGAGTTTGAATACGAGCCTAATCAGCAGCTCAAACATTTTAGAATTAATCATTCATACAATATATTTAATATCGATTCTCTTAGTTAAAACATATCTAAATTAAACAAAAATGTGCATGTGATAGCTAAATACGTGTCATAATCCAATGAATCAATTTAACAATTCTGCACTGTACTTGGGGTGTTTTAACTTTTATTGAAAAATAGAGTGGCGCGCTATGCGCCGTGAACGCCTGCTGTTTTTGGGGAGAATGTGAGAATGCAGCACAAATCTTTCAGTATGCTCTTTCAGAGCAAATGTTTTGTAGAATAGAAAGTGTCAGGACGAAATGGGTGAAGTGTAGAAGTATAAATAATCAGTCAATGAAAATAATTGTTAGTTGCAGCCCTATTATTATATACTGTATATATTTAGGATGATGTCTTGTGATCTACCTAGAAGAGGCTATGGCACTGATGTCAAACATACGGCCCGCGGGCCGGATCCGGCCCGCGCAATGATTTAATCCGGCCCCAGGCTTGTAGAGCAAAAGTCTCTGAGTCTATCAAAAAAAAAAGTAAGTCTCTAGCACGTTCCTGTCAAAAGTTATGATCGTTTAAAGAAATGCTTCCAGGTTCTCTTCTCTGAGCACTAGTCCGGTAGCAGTAACCTGAGTCCGCCAGATGGGGCAGCAGAGAGGAGTATTCCCTCCTCCTCTCTCTGCTGCCCCATCTGGCGGAGTCAGGTTACTTCACCAGTATGAGGGTCTATAACTGAGGGATTATTCAGATCACAGCTTGTCTATTTAAATATAATAATATGGGTAATAATAATAATATTTCAATTCAGAGTTAAAAAATATACTGTATTTTAGAAGCATTAGTTATTGCTATTCATTCATTATTTTTGAATGTTCGATGATCCATCACTTCAATAAAAAGCAGGTCTGCATAAAACCATGGGTTTTGTAGCTATTGACAAATTTCAGCTAAGAAACTATTGGAAATTTTACTTTAAAGGTAGGGGAAGTGATTTCACTTTTGTCAGATTTCACCCCCCAATTTTTTTTTTTTTTTTGTTAAAATGCTCTATTATAAGGTGTGGAAACCGTATTATGGAGTTTCCCCCTCCCCCACGTTAGCAGAGGAGCTAATAAAAGTTCCCAGGTGATGGGTGAATTCTCCTCCAATCAGGATCGAGCAGCAGGTTCACATAGTGTAGCTACTGTTGGGCGCCCCTAGTGCACCAGGCTGGTACTACATGATGAATTTCAAATCACTTACCCTACCTTTAACTATTTTATTGGCACACTATAAATAAAGTATCTCTCAGCAAATGTCTTAATCTAGGCTACAAGTATAAAACCAATAATAAAAGTCATGACACGGTGCTCCGGCCCCCATGCTCCGGGGCTCCGGCCCCCATGAAGTCACATTAAGTCCAATGCGGCCCCCACCCCAAAATGAGTTTGACACCCCTGGGCTATGGGCACCCCTGGGTTAACCCATTTTGTCCTGACCCTCGATTCGAGTTTCTGACACCAGATTATACAGTAGTTTGTGACACCAGATTATAGCTGCAGCAACATTCTAGCTTTTGACGCTAGATTTTACAGTAGTTTCCGGCACTAGATTCTAGTTATTGACACTAAATGATAGTTTCTGGTGCTAGAATCTACTTTTGGACACTAGAATCTAGTTTCTGACGCTAGAATCGAGTTTTTGACACTAGATTCTATAGTTTTTGACACTAGATTCTATAGTTTTTGACACTAGATTCTAGTTTTTCTGAAAAATCTGTGCTCCTGTGTCAGTGATGCTAACATATTTCAAGCCAAGGACCACCAGAATTATTTATATTTGGCTGCAGACCCCCATCTGAAAACATGTTCTTGGGGATCCCCCAGAAGCAAAGATTTGAGTTAAAAAATGTTTGCTTCCAAAATAACGTATTCAAAAGATTTGCACCGCATTTTCACACAATTTTTCCGAAGATAGCAGAACTACAAGCTCATATCGTGCCACTCGGTGGCGCGATATGAGCTTGTAGATCTGCAATTTTTCAACAGCTAAAACACCAAAACTGCGTTCGGTGCACAAAGGGTTTAAGTGACTGGTCATTCCTCGTCTCTACCTACCCGTCTAACTCCGTCTCCTTCTGCAGGCCCTTCTGGGTGACTCCTATCAGATCCTCCTCCAGCTGGATGACTCTGGCTGTGGCCTCCTCCAGCCTCCTCTGCACCTCCTCACGCTCCTCCTGAAGGGCCTGGGACGAGCTCTGCACCTCCTGATGGATCCAGAGACAGACCATTACAAATCAATGGAGGGGAAACATTGTGGAGAGACCGGGGCACTCGGAAAAACCCACTTGCTTTTTATTTTTGTTAAATGCACATGTTCCAAACCACCCAGCCAGCACCCCCCCCCCTCCCCCAAAATGAGTTTAGTTATGTTCAAAAATGTTTATATCTCCTGTGAAATTGAGTGTGGCAAATATATGCTATGTCATGTATAAAAGAAAATATATTTTAAAAAGTCTCCATGGTATTTAGCAGAGCAAAATAATCATACACAAACCAAAACATATTGGCTAAAGTCATCAAATGTTGGTCTGTGGCTTAAATGCGGAATAAATCATGCGTTGAAAACGAAAGTTTTTTTTTTCTTCATTATCTGAAATGTAACAACATGTTTTTAGGTTTGTCACAATTATTCAATTGTTCAAAAGTTCAATTGTAAGCTTTTTAGAAATTATGTCATTTCTTGCAATTTTGTAAAAGTTTTGGAAAGACATTTTGAAATTATGTCAAATTTGCTCGGTTCAAAATGACATTATAAAACCTAAATTAAAAAAATCACCTTTTAGCTTGTTCCCTTATTTGCTACTTTCTTACGTTTCGTATTAGCTATTTCTGACAGGTGGGGAAATTCGAACAAGAGACAAACTATAGTATATAATAAAGACATTGCTGTAAAAGCTTGTACTTAGCTACCCGTTTGAATGCCTCGGCCACTTGTCAAAAATAGCCAAAATCGCGAAAACGGAAGAAATCACCAAATGAGTAATACAATGATATTAAATAAGACTCATCTTTTACTTTCTCTATTGAAAAACAAAAACAAAGTTGTCCTTTAAACTGTAGCTTTGACAGCCCTATGTTGGACATACAAGGTTTCGAGGATTTACAATTTAAAGAGTAAAACCAGAAGGCGGTTCAGCAGCATTCATAGTTTCACTTTAAGCCACGACGTTCATGGCAGCTCAGCACTGCGAGCAACGGAGGGATTCTACTGTATGTTTATAGGGGGGAATTTTGGAATCATTTTTCTCGCACCACATAAAAACTCCGTATAAAAAGTGTAGTCATAAAATTAACAGCCGCAACAAAAAAAAAAAAAATCTGTAATCATGTTTTCATCTCAAAAGCTGGCTTTTAAAAACGCCGCGGGAAGGGAAGATTTATGGTACATGAAATAACGGTTGTGGAAATTAGTAGACGCAGCTTTTTTCGTTTTAAAAAAAGGATATGCTTAACATTATGCTGTAAAATAAAAAAAATGAAAGTAATAATAACTCCGATAATAAGGGACATTCATAACTGTCAAAAAGGTCTGATTTATCTCTTTTGGTGTGTAGTAGAGACATGCGGATCAGCCTGCGGTCTAACTAAAATGTGGACAAGATGAAGGGAATGGAGTTCAAGCCCCACACTAGGGGGTGCTGAGAGACTGCGAGGCCAGAGGAGAGCTCTGTACCTCAGGGTGAAAGCACCAAGCTCTAGTCCAGGGGTCGGCAACCCAAGATGTTGAAAGAGCCATTTTCGACCCAAAATTAAATTCAAAATCTGTCTGGAGCCGCATTTTATTATTATTTTTTTCCTGAGAGTGTGCAAATGTGAACCAAATGGACCCTGGCAGGTCCATTTGGTTCCATTTGCACACTCTCAGAAAAAAAGGTCCTCAAAGAAAAATCATTAACATGGTGAAACACAACCTTTCTTCAGAAATGGAGTTTCTAAAAAATAAATAAAGGAGTTTTACAGAACTCCATTTCCAGTCCACACAACATCTCTAAGGTATATTAATGACATAGTAAACTGAGTAAACCTTTGAAAATGGGTGGTTCAGATTGAAAGCTCCACCTCTGATAACTGCTGGGCTTTTTTGACATGGCCAAGTGCTACTTTAACTGGCAACTGTCAGACAGCGCAACACGTTTTGGGTGACTGACTTGGGTGTGTATGTAATAATGCTACAGCCACTGAGCCACTAGGGCTGTGTTCTAGAGCCCAGTGTGTATGTAATAATGCTACAGCCACTGAGCCACTAGGGCTGTGTTCTGGAGCCGCATGCGGCTCCTGAGCCGCAGGTTGCTGACCCCTGCTCTAGTCCCTCTTCTAGTTTCAACCTGGTGGGCCATTTGGGAGACATTATAACAAGCAAAAAAAAAAAAACGGTTTCTCTTTTCGTTTAGAAATTTCTAAATATTAACAAAATAGGCAAAAACAAATTGAAATTCAACTGACAACTAACTAATAACGCAGGTAATTGTATTTTTCCCGGTACATAACTATATAGTGTTGTGTTTTGGCCTGTCTCCAGCTATACCGTGGGGGTTAAGTATATGTTTAAGGCATGTAATTTCAGCGAGCAAAGCTGCAAAAAAGGTTTGGGAAAACAGGAAAAAAACGCTTGGGACAGTTACACCGTGTTTAAGACGCCGAGCATTTCCTCTGGGCCGACCCTGGACCCGCCCCAACGCCCCGCTACCCCGTCCCCCATCCACCTCCAAAAAGAAAAATCCTGCACTTCTCATGTCAACTTGTACAGAAACATGGAACGGTTACACTCTCAGGAGTTCTATTAAGCACTGGCATCATCCTTATTTTGGGCATGTCATAACACAGGGATTATAAAAATATCATGATTGGGAATTTTTACATGCTTTTTTGGAAGTGCTAATTGTGTGATTTATGAGACAGTGCGAAAGGAGCCGCAACACACACTAGCAAAGCAACAGTTCCTAAAACAAACAACACATTGTTAAATGATGTTTTAGTAATACTGTTCTTGCTGTCAATTAGGTTAAATACTATCAGACTGAGGCTTTTTAACCTTCTTTGCTTTCATATGATATTATATATATCAGACTCAGACTATTACAGATTTGATGGAAGACACTTCAAATACCAACCGTCATCCAACATCAAATGCTCTTAACTAATAACAGAAAATAGACAAATCTGCCAGCTGTAATTGTGCAACGCATTGAGAGCATGTTTTGGCGGTGCAATGCCTCTTCTCTTCAAGTCCCTCCCGGATATTTTAGTTTTAATTATTTGTGGAGAAAACTTTCAGTAATATTTAGTCTGATTGTTAGTCGTCCTTCACTAACCCCTAACCCTAAGCCTAAGCCTAACCCAAACATTCTTTTTGTCGTCATGGTTGACAAAACCACCACTGCCTTATAGCCATTCAGACCTGAGGACGCAACAGTGTCACCTTGTAACTTTTAACCACTTTAACCATTACTTTAAACTTTGGGTGTTGAGAAATAGCAGATCTACAAGCTCATAACGACACACCTGGTGAGCTTGTTGATCTGTTATTTTAGAAAAATCGTGAAAAAGGTGCAAATTTTTTAATATATTGTTCACAGCAAACATTTTTAACTCATGTCGTTGCTTCTGGGGGTGTCTCTGGAATCGACATGTTTTCAAATTGGGGTCTTTTGAGAACCTCTGATAATACAGAAACATGGGTTATTCCATGTTTCTCAGAGTGGTCTTAAGAGTAGGGTTAAGAGCACAAACAGACTGGGCACAGCGTGGTGGTGGTGGAGGTGGTTCTCACTTGGTTCTCTCTCCTCAGCTGGGCGCAGCTCTCCTTCTCCTGCTCACACTCCTTCTGGAGACGCTCCCTCTCCACCTCCAGCTGATCCTTCTCCTGCTGCAGCACAGCCATGTTCTTCACCAGCTCCTCCTTCTCACGCTGGGCCTCCTCCATCTTTTGCTACCAGAGGGAAAGGGAGAGGAAGAAAGAAAGAAAGAAAGAAAGAAAGAAAGAAAGAAAGAAAGAAAGAAAGAAAGAAAGAAAGAAAGAAAGAAAGAAAGAAAGAAAGAAAGAAAGAAAGAAAGAAAGAAAGAAAGAAAGAAAGAAAGAAAGAAAGAAAGAAAGAAAGAAAGAAAGAAAGAAAGAAAGAAAGAAAGAAAGAAAGAAAGAAAGAAAGAAAGAAAGAAAGAAAGAAAGAAAGAAAGAAAGAAAGAAAGAAAGAAAGAAAGAACAAACAAACAAACAAACAAACAAACGTCAGGGTCTAGTGTGATTAAAAATACGTGGTCGTTTGTCATTGAGCACAAGACCAACTGTTCAGGAGGAGAAAAACACATTTTATTCTTCATACAAAAATGAGTTAATATCACAGGCAGACTACTTACACACAGTACTACAGCATGTCTTAAATGAATATCAAAGCTGAATTCCACGTGTAAACATGACATAAACGCTTAAACATGTATCTAGTAGGTGTAATGCTAGAGGTCACAGAAATGAACCTTTCAAGCCTGTTATCTCAACACGCTGTTTTCTACAGGACATTACTCTATAAGCCATAGCATACTGTATCTCCAAAACTATCGAGCCAAACTGAACAAGAAATATCAATTTGAAGCCATGATTCCCTGATGATTCCATGCTTATTTTTATTCATTATGTTTTGACTGTCACCTCCATTCCAGCACAATGTTGAGGAACTTTAAAGGTAATACAGGGAACATTTAACCAAAAATCTAAATAGATATATAGCTATATTTTTGGCCGTTTTCCCCCTCTATGTTGCTTCAACTTTAATGTTGCAGCCGTTTCTGGTTCAGTGCAGGTTCACATGCGCAGGTACAGGTTTTCATAGCAAAAGGTTGGTCGCAACTGGTCACAAATACGCACTTTGTAACACTGTTTTTGAAACGTGGTTCATAAATAACATTTCCTTACTCACTGTGCCAGCATCAAGTAGCCTGGAAACTAATCTGCCACAGGAAGAAAACAAAGACCCTGGGGAGACTGGTCTGGCACTCCTCGAATTGAATCACATTTCAGCGCTCACCCCAGAGCCCACTATTCAAAGTGAGATGTTTTTTTTTTCCTGTGCCGTTGGAATGTGTTTGTGAAACGCACCTTGGAAATAAAGCTACCACAGTTCCAGAATAATATCTAATATAATATTAGTCTGGCCATGAGGGTCTAAAAATTACAGAGGTAGTGTCTGCAGGTAGGCTACTATAAATATACTGTACTATCATACTTTGTTTTTTCTTTCTTTTTCAAAAAAGTGTACAGAAAGTGTTTCCATGTGGCCACACGCATTCATTAAAGATGGAGTACCATGATCATCAGGTATTATTGTTACGTGATGGAGGAAGTTTATTTTTCCCCCAAAAAAGTGTACAGTGTACAATTGTTGTACATTGTACACTTGACAGTCAAATGTGCCAATGAAAAAAGCAGTGACATAGTGACATCACACTATCGCCTAGAGGGTTTGAGCTTTGAAATAGTGGGTGATGGTGTTACTTACTGTTATAGTGTTTAAGAATAATGCACTTATAATGAATGAATAAGTTGACAGTTTGTGATGTTGAGTCGAGTTTCTTGCACCCACGTTTTTGTCCACAATTGGGAAAGAGAACTGGCAAAACGTTGGTCAAAATAACAATTATTCTCCATTTTATAATTGTGTGGAATCTTGAAAATTATGTAATTCCGATATTTAAATACAATTTAACTCTTGAGAGTGGTAAAATGAAACCAAATGGACCCGTAAGAGTCCATTTGGTTTCATTTTAAGTTAACGCTTTCAAGAGTTACAGATCTATAAGTGTCCAAGTGCTAGGGGCACTGTCATGTGATCTACCTGCACGGTCTGTGTGACCTACTAGTAGATCACCATCTACCTTTTGGGCAGCCCTGCTGTACACCGTTTTGAAAATAACCTGGTTATTTCCTGGTTATATAACAATAAGACCTGATGATCATGTTTTAAGGCGGGGGGGGGGAAAGTCATGGCATAGATGTCTAGGCGGTGGTTGATTGCACGAGGCACTTTAAGATCCCTCAAGGTGTTTTCCCCTTTGTAATCATGTTTGTGTAGTACCTCCAGGAAGCCTGCCTTGGTGGTGACCACCAGGATGTCCGAGTTGCACTCATCCTCCACGGTCAGCAGTTCGTCCTCGCAGCCAGGGCTGCCGGCGCGGAACTGGAAGGGCGTGCTGGCGCCGCGGATCTCCCCCTTGTGAGTCACATAGCAGAACTGGTAGAACTCCCCGTCGTCGTTGGGCACGTAGTATCCTGGTTGGAAGGAGGAGAGATTATAAAGACACTTAGTAGCTCCCCATGAGCTTCTTTTAAATGTGGCATACCACAAGGTTCACTTCTAGGTCCCGTATTGTTCACAATTTACATTGTGAACAATCAGGGTGACATTATTAGAAAGCATGGCATTGAGTTTCATAGTTATTATGTGGATGACACGCAGCTTTGGATCCCCCTTGAAAAGGGACATTTCACCGTTTTTGCAAAACAATTTATCATAAGGACATTTACAGGATTTAGAACACTTTCCTGGTGGTCTTTGTGTGTCTAATTTGTGATGCAAGATATTTTTGATTTTAGCAGTGAGCACAAAGTCTCTGAGAGTCTCTGCGACATACTAGCGTCATGTCCAGGGGGTGTACTTGTACATCCAGCAGCCTCAGGCTACAGAAACAAGAGATAGGCCCCTGACCTATATGGGCCTCATGGCTCAGCTGGCCCTAATGACATCATGGCCTGCAAGGCTACTTACTTACAAGACCACCTTACAGTGTCTCTGATGTCATCGACAGTACTTCCTGGTCAACAATTCCCACAATTATGTGGTGCACTGTGTGCAACTCCTTGTGGATAGGGGGAGGGCCGTCCCGACACATGTAGTATCAATGACATCAGAGACACTGGGCTCACTGGTAACACTTAAAATATCTAAAACTACATACTATGAAGACTGCCAGGAAAATGTTCTACATCTTCTAAGTGTCACTAACCTGCCCTTTTTTTTTTACTGTTTTTGATGCCTTGATGTTTTATATATGTGTTTTCTTGTTCTATATGTGTGTGTGGAAATGTGTGGAAAATTAATTAATTCACTCATCGTTCATTCTGAACCGACTGTTCAGAACGATTTAACGCTAATGTAATCGAAAGTGACATCCACTGACCATACACACACGGTGGCCATTTTGGCCACTACTGTGCTGGAACATTGTTATGGTTTTGAATATGGAAATATTTTGTCGGATGTCTGTCACCCCTCCTCCCCAATGCATGCCAATAAAATAAAGTAATGGTCACGGAAAATGATGGACTGGCTAACACCAGAAGACAGATCCACGAGTAACCGCTCTTTCACCTTTAACGAAGCCCTCTGCGTGTTGTTTTAGTTGGAGGTAGGAAGCCTTTTCACAGCCGTAAAAGAAAAGGTGGCAGAGGTTTTATAAAAAAAAAATGTGGTCTAATCTTACCTTGGAACACCACAGCCCTGTTGACCGCTGTGCCTTCCGTGTAGTTCTCGGGGAGAGGCGACCACAGGAATGTGTAATAGTCCCTCGCTGTGCTCCAACCCACCTGCAAAGACAGCATGGGCACTAGAGTTCAATGTAGAGCTCTCATTAGAGCAAGGGCACCACGTTCAATGTAGAGCTGTTAGCGGTTTCAATTTAGAGCCCTCATTAGAGCAAGGGCGCCGCATTCAATGTAGAGCTCTCATTAGAGCAAGGGCACCGTGTTCAATGTAGAGCTGTTAGTGGGTTCAATTTAGAGCTCTCATTAGAGCAAGGGCACCGCATTCAATGTAGAGCTCTCATTAGAGCAAGGGCACCGTGTTCAATGTAGAGCTGTTAGTGGGTTCAATTTAGAGCTCTCATTAGAGCAATGGCACCCTGTTCAATATAGAGCTGTTAGCGTGTACAATGTAGCACACTCAGAGCAATGGCACCATGTTCAATGTAGAGCTGTTGGCCTGTTCAATTTAGAGCTCTCATTAGAGCAAGGGCACCACATTCAATGTAGAGTTCTCATTAGAGCAAGGGCATTGTGTTCAAGGTTGCGTTGTTAGCAGGTTCAATGTAGTGCTCTCATCACCACTACTGCACGGGCACCAGTGGTGTATTCAATATATCGATATCTCAATATATCAAACAAACACCTGGAGCCCTGAATCAATCAAGAGGCTCAGGCTGCTCTATCAATATGGCCATAAATGGCATGAATTATCATGTGATAGGTGTTGACAAACTCTTGCAAATTCCAATACACTCCCTTCTCAGATCCCTTGTTGGGTGTTTATAGATTTTATCAGAGTGTTTTATTGTATTTGGTCAACACTGTCATTATTTTGAATAAACGTATAATTGATATACGGTATCGATATCGATGTATTGATTAGATATATCTATATCGTGAAACACATAGAAAGCGTTATCCACCAGAACAAGAATTACAGCAAAGGTACCACATTTAATGTAGTGTCCGCTGTTGCTTAACATGTTCAATGTAGCTGATAACAGTAAGGGTACTGTGTTCAACGTAGCGCTGCTAGTGTGTTCAGTGTAGAACTCTGTGTTCAGTGCATAACAGTGGAGCTGTATTAGTATGTTCAATGCAGTTGTAGCACTCTCAATACATCCATACACGTGACCAAGACGCCATGGGCACCACGTTCAATGGAGCACTCTCGGCACGCAGACGTTTGTATCACCTAGTTTGTTACCTAGTTATTACTGAATCGTATGTATGCATTAGCCAAGTTGTTATCATGCCTTGTTAAGATTTATGTTTCGTTCTTTTTCTTTCCCCCCCTGTACGTTTATTCTGGATTTATGACAAGCGGAGTGACAAATTGGAACCCGAATAGAAGCATGGAGTGAGTCTAACCTCCTTTGGTGTGGAAATGAATTCAGAAGGAGAGGGAGAGGGAGAACGGATCATTTGAGCCCGAGCGTTACGGTCCCTGGTTCCGTCCTCGCGGTCGTGAACAAGCCCCACTGTGGAAAAGTGGCCACAACTCACCTCCAGCAGGAAGGGGAAAAATAGGTGAAAATTTTATATATAGGCAACTTCAAAATGAAAACCGAAATGTAATTATATGTATTTTATGTGTTGTTAAGTGACGGCTGATGAGGGAGGGTTGCACCAGAAAATACATCCATAACTTTCAGGCCGCCGACCGTAAAACTGTCAAACAAAATCAGAGTCACGTTGGGCTGGCTGGGGTTTTCTTTCTGTGCATGAATGTTACGCGCACGCGCACACGCACACGCACACACACACACACACACACTAACAAACGTGTGTCCAAACAGGCTGTTACGTCAGCCTGCATGCTGCTGCCACAACAAACACGCAGTTTGTGATGCAGGAGACGATTTGTAAAAAAGTGAAGTCAGAAATATCCGCGCTGTGTTTTAACGAGGCTTTTTGCTCTCTGTGTACATATACAGAGCTTTTGATAACCGCTAACTCTCCCTTTCACTAGTGGGGAGGAGGATACTAGCATGTTTTCTCTCCGCCGGTGAAATAATAAACAGTCCTGGTAGTAGTAGTAGTACTCTCACTGGTTAACTCACACCGGTGCACACAAATGAATGCTTGGCGCCACGAGGGTCAGGCATGAACACTGCTAAATACTGCAACAAGAAAATAAATATAAAACTATAAAACTATAGCAGATCATTAGAAGATGGCCAAATGCCAAATTAACATTAACAGGACAAACGTTTTCTTTCCATAACAAAAATCTGTTGTCTCTTGACTTGACTTTTGTGGATATCATGAGGTGAAAAAAAAAAAAAAAACGAGTCAAATATTTTCAAGAAGAATCAACAAACGTCTGATACTTTTGCACAACACCATAAGAGGACAAAGTATAAAATGAGGCTCAACCACTCAAAGTGGTTAATTTAGACAGGAAGGTACAGAGATAGGAAAGATGTCTGTCCATAATTATGATTTCTGGCAGTGGTGCAAACTGATCGGTTTAATCAAATCAAATATAAAATCAATAATTAAACAACAATAATTAATAAGCTATCACCATTTTTGGTTTCATTATATAGTAGGCTAATATGATACATCTATGTTTTTAAAATGGATATGGAATGGATGGATTTGGCTTTTTGTGAGCTTGTACATATATGCTCACGCCTTCCTTCGCCTCGATCAGTCAAGTCTGAGCCAGAGACGGAACATTCTGGTGCTTTATACCAGTGGTTTTCAACCAGTGATCCGGGGTGCTTCAAACTCTTAAAACACACACACACACCAACACGCACACACAACCTCCTCCTCCTCCTCCTCCTCCTCTCATTTGTTAGCAGGGGGAGTTTCCAAACTTCCAGCAGTATAAAGAACAGGAAGCAATTAAAGCCCTGCAGGTAGTTAGTGAAGGCTGGCCCTTCATTAGAGCACTGAGGTGACACGGGTGAGAGCTCTGACAGGAACTCTTTCACTTACAGAGAGCTGCTAGGGGCCTGCACCGTTCATGGAACTACGAGGGACAAAAATAAAAAGACCTCCAGACAAAAAACTTTGAGCAGTTAGCTAGCATGGTTTGTGTACAGGAACTGACAGGGGGGGGGGGTGATTTTCGCTACAACATCCGAACTCACATCAGTGGGAGTACAGCAAAACAAACAAACAAATCATCATGAAGATAAAATAACCGATTTTCATGAATTGCAAACACTGACGATTTACCAGCTTGTTACACATCAGGAGGCAGTGAGCTATAAGCTTGTAGTGTCACTTTAATTCCAATATGGACCTTAAAAGGAGCATTCAGCGATTTGGGTGATTTGGAAAACCCTCAGTCAATAACAAGATATAGACAGACACGGCATGTTTCACAAAAAAAGTGCAACATGCCAACAGCATGTACAACAAAGCCCGCCCAAACTCCATCCTGATTGGAGGAAGCTCCTCTCATCCTGACTGGATGAAGGCTTTTCTCCGAAAGGCCAAACTGAAATGTATAGAATTTTTGGACCCACGTGGTTCAGTGGGGATATGGAGAACTCCATATATGATCAGTACACTCTAGGGAGGACTATCCAAAATGAATATACCTGAATATACCTTTTAGATACGATTTCTTTAAAGCAACAGTATCACATTCTGTCATTTTGGTTCGTTGTTCATGAATTTTTCAACATTGATTCTTAAAGAATCTACATTCATTTAAAACAAAATAAAACAAAACTAAAAACACACTTATCACATATTAAAAACAATAGATTAATCACTAAGATTACAGGCCTACTGAACAGCACCCTATATATTCATCCATAGTTGTGAAAACATCTCCATCTGGGCCACAAGCCACCTGTTGAGAACCAACTAAGAACACCTCTCTCTCAAAACGTTGCTCAACAAATCACTTGACCCCCCAGCAGCCCAAAAGAATTTCCCTTTGAACACTACATTCAGAAAAGAAAAAAAAAGAACTAAACTATGAATATTTCAGGGACATTCCAGCAGGCCCTATAGTCTCTGCAGAGAGCTGACAGTCAGAAGCCCCAGTGGCAACATCGCTGCAGCCAACCAGGTATGGGGTGTGCCAATTGGGACTGGGAATCAATCACAACACGCAAGACAAGTTGCCCATGAATCACTTGGAGGGGCTGTGCTCAGCGACAGCTTAATTATGGTGGCGGTGTTTGGGCTTCTGTCGAGCCCCATCTTGACAACCTGCCCCAACACAACGCCGCTCCTCCGCGGAAAAAAAAAAATCTGGTGTCGTGTCAGTGTTCCAAACAGCCAGATTTGCGATGCAGTGGCGTTTCTAAGCAATTTGGAGCACCAGGCAAGATTTTCCCTGGAAAAATCTGGAAAATCTCCTGTGATACTTAAGAACTGAGAAAACTGTTACGCTCCTGTAGTCAAGTTTGACAAAGAAAAGAGGACAAAGAAAGGCGCAAGTCTCAAAAACATAAAGTAAACTAGACTGAAAAAAGACTCGCTCACTGTTCCTTTCTTTTTTTTACAGTGAGCGAGTCTTTTTTCAGTCTAGTTTAAATCTCCTGTGATGTCATACCTATGACAGGCGCCCCCCAAGGGATGAAAATATGAACTATTTTTAAACTAAAGAACATATTATGTGTGTTTTAAATGTCCAATTCTCGTTATAGAGGACAAGTATAATGCTATTTATCCATATGAGGCTTATTAGCCTGGAATCCTTTTAAAGCATGTCTGGTGGTCGCCCTGGTGCCCCCCTCTCATGGCGCCCCAGGCAACTGCCTAGTCTGCCTAATGGCGAAAACACCTCTGAGCCAGAATGCAGCTTTGCGATGCGTGCACGCATGTTCAAACAAACAGCTCAAACCGCGGGGTTGTTGTCATGTCGCTTGATGTGCCAATGAGATCGCTGACTTGGCAGAGGAGGAACAGGGGCACAATTAGGGCGTTCGCAGATTTTGATTGATCGTAAACAAGGCCGTAAATCAACAAACGTTTCGTTTTGGACTGACAATCGCCTGCACATCACCTTGATCTAACTTCCCAAAGTGGAATGACGTGTCGCTGGTGGTGGTTTGTGGGAGATAAGACTTGTCTTTCTGCAGCCTGCAGGAGAGGAAGTTTTGTGCACAGAGAGAACGGAGATATGATATACGGTCTGTGATGGACGGACGTGGCCCACTACAGATATCAGCAGGGCTTGACACCCAACACTTGCCCGCTTGCCCGGGGCAAGTAAAAAAAAATGGTAGGGCAAGTGAAGACTGCTACCTGGTTGCCCGATCGGGCAAGTGTGCAACTTAGTGCACTATAACACAACACAAGATAAATTTGTCTTGAAGGC
The DNA here is from genome assembly GCA_039105355.1 of Benthosema pterotum. Taxonomy (NCBI): domain Eukaryota; kingdom Metazoa; phylum Chordata; class Actinopteri; order Myctophiformes; family Myctophidae; genus Benthosema; species Benthosema pterotum. Next base: position 10,110,400 of record CM076967.1, on the reverse strand, counting down.
AGTCATTGCACTCTGCCTCTGTGTCTTTTCCTGCTTTCTAGCTATCTCTACCTATCTCTCTCCCAGGTTCATTTGGTTCCAAACTATCATTTTGCTGGGGCCAGGGACCACTGGGTCTGTGACCACTATGGGCTAATTAAGATGAATTTTAACTCTTGAGAGTGTAAAAATGAAACCAAATGGACCCGCAAGGGTACATTTGGTTTCATTTTTACGTTCTCAAGAGTTATATCTGGTTAACCAACTTAGCTGGGGACCACCTGGAACCCTCTCAGCGACCACTGGTGGTCCCAGGACCACCTGTTGAAAACCCCTGGTTTAAAGCACCCAAGTAGGAAGTAAACTTAAATGCAAAATTTACAATATATTTTTGGGGGGCAAGTGACCATGACCTGAGGGCAAGTAGAACATGACTTGCACTTGCCCGATGGGCAAGTGCCTCGGAGACCTTAGTGTCAACCCCTGATCAGTATCCGAGGGAGGTACATGGGACTGTAATTTTGACCTGGGGGCCATCAACAAGGGTTTCTGGATTAACTGTAGGGAAACAATCATTTTAAAACTCAGCTTTTCATACAAAACTAGAAAAAGATAGTGCCATTATAAGGCCAATGTAAAAAGGTGTGTTCTTGAGCCTTTAGCGGCAATCGGACCCTGCGTTCAGGATTTGAGGCACTCTAATGTGGATAGGATACTAGAGTTGGTCGAATGAGCTATGGAAAAGTTTAATAATGATATTATGATTATGTAAGGTTTGTAGTATAATGGCGACAAGAGTGCATTTTGTACCATATTACTGTCACTCAGCAATAGGTCCTAGTCCCATGGGAAGACAAGCTTCTAGAGCAGGCATCAGCAACCTTTTTGACGTGAAGTGCCATGTTTTTATTTGCTTGATGGTCAGTGTGCAACAACAACATAATTTATAATTATGATGCCACATCTTCTGTTTTCTCCTCCTGAAATATTGTCTTTCATATCAGGATTCATCATTAGACCCCATCAAAGAGCAATAACACACATACTCCCAGACTCCCTCCACAGTCAGAGATCAGAGCTTGAGTGAATGCAGAATTATTTGCAATCTAATTTGCATACATTTTTTGGGAAAAAAAAGTTTAATTAGGCTTATTTGCTCTACCAGGGCAGCTATTTTCACAATTTATCAATTTATTGTTTTAATCCTAATCAAATAAAGGTCTACAATTTCAAATATTGTCGTGAGTTATTCTCATCATCCTGATCTATCAGAATGACAGCCAGTACTGGGCAGTAAAACCACGATTTTGATCATTTCTAGGTGAGTGGGACCAGACTTTAGCCGATCATACCAAAAAACATGCTGATCGCTGATCAATGAAAATTAATGTCACGATCATTGGGGATTAAATAATTGCATCAAATACATCACAGCCTGAGGAGGTTTGAATTTAGATTTTTGTCATGGCAATTACGTCATTCGGAGTTTAAACGTTAATTTAGTTGACTTGACTTTTTATAATTTTTGTATTTTAAGTTGTATATCAACATAATTGCATAAGTGCAAGAAGAAGCGTGCCAGCGATCAAGCTCCCCTGTGCCAACGTTTACACCCGTTCCACCCCTGACCTAGAATGTGTGACAACTAAGGGATGGTTTGGTGGAGAGCGACGTTCGACTCAGGAGTGACTCAGTGCACAGGTATCCACTTTCCTGAGAACCTCCGAGTCTCGTCTGTCAGTGCAGCCAGGAAGGTTTACATGATTTATGCTCATGTCGTCAGCCTCCAACCAACCAACCTTCACTAAATGTTCCTAGACTCAGGTCTGTCTGTGTGTGTGCGTGTGTGTGAGAGAGAGAGAAAGAGTTAAGGGTATGTTTCAGAGAACATACTGCTACAGTTGGTGCCTCGCTTAAGGGTAAACAGTGATGTGGCAAAGAAAACATAATAGTGTTTCCCATACTTCTAAAACAGCCCCTAGGCTTCCTAGACATTACCCGAGCCTCACCCCCCCAACAGGCGACAGACTAATGTAACCTCACTTCTCACCGACGCTTGGCTCTCACCTCAACCAAAGGCGCTGCGGAGAAGCACACGTTGGGGGTTTATGAAGCTCATTTACAGTTAAGGCCATTGTTGGACTCTCAAAAAAAAAAAAACAAAAAAACAATACCAAAATGTAATTATTTCACCAATTACTTCAATCGAACGCAGCTTTCGCCAGGAGCTTCAACGCTGGCGGCAGCAACATGACTTGGCTGCTACGCGACCACAGGAAACTCATAAAAAAAACACTAGCTATTTCCATCCTTCCATCCGTCCTATGCAAGAAAATAATGCACAGGACCAAGCCTTCACTTTGTAAACAAGGAGGAGGGGGGAATGCAAGGGTGGAAAATATAGATCTAGTTGAGGGTTTTTAAGGATAGCTTCCTGCAAGGAATTGTGCAGCCCCCGTAGACTGATTTATAACCTAGTCAAATAATCATAAAACAAGCACCATAATTCATGATAAACGGTGCCGGCGACCAGCTCTCAATTTGCACTTGATAGGTTTGCACCTACAGACAAGGTGACCGACAAATGGGCGGAGTGCTTTTTACTAGCTGTGTGGTTTGAGGCCAAAAATAAGGATGTGCCGCTCGCTACAATACTGCAGGTCTGCAATATAGTGAATATATTATATTAATTAATCGAAATTGAGGTTTCAAAATCTGGACAATGTAAAAAAAAAAATCATGGTTATCCCTTTCCTAACACATCTACAGTAGAACTGTGTCACACTAACTCACGGTCTACCTTACCGTAAAATGTGTCTGTTAAATAAGAGAAGAAAAATGCAATGTGTTGCCAATAAGAAAATAAATACTTGGGGGGGGGGGGGGGGGGGGGGCAAAGATTTCTACTTGAATGTCCATTAAAAAAAGAAAAGTAAGGTTTGCACTGTATAATTGTCTTTTTTGTAGTTTTACCCCAGAAAATTGAATTTGAGTTTTCCGGGGGGGGGGGACAATGTTTTATTTTTATGCAAAATCGTGAAGCCCTAATAGTGGATACATGCAGAAAGGGAGCTTCACACTGCACAATAATCTGCCCTATGTGAAGCAGTCCTCTCTAGTGAGTCAGTTATAGCAGTAGCTGTAAGCCTTGCCAAACCATGATGCCCAGAGGACAGGGAGCCAGTCTCCTGTTTCTGTAGTCACGCTACAGCAGACGGATGTACATTTTTCAGAGTCTTTGGTATGACACGGCCCAGAGATCAAACCCAAAACCCCGCACTAGACACTCTAACCACAATGTCACCAAGATGTCAATCGGTTATAAGAGCATAACTCTAGTCCCCTGGTGTTCAGAGGCTGGCCTTGGTGTTAGCCTGCTAATATGATTCATTTTCATTCATCATCTGATTGACACTGACAGCGGCAGCCGATTTGATCCAGAAACACACATGAAGTGAAGCCGCAGCCGCCGTGGGTTGTCATGTGGTGCCGACTCTAACTGGTTAGTTGCAAACACAGTGAGCGAGATTACTATGCAAGCCAGGCAGAAATGCCTGTGCGTAAGTGCTTTTGTCACACACTCCATATACAGTATGTATTTGGACCCAAATGGACCTTGCGTGTCCATTTGGTTTCATCTTTACACTCTCAAGAGATAAATATTCATCATCTGAATTAGCCCAAGTCTACGCAGAGAATGTAGAAGATTAATGGTCATTTTGATCTGTATGTTTGCCTGTTTTGTTTCTGAAATCCATCCTGGTATTGGGGACAAAAACGAAAGAAATCTTTAGTTTTGGGACCAAGTGGTGGTCCGTGGCTCAAATGCTGAATAAATAGTGGGCCCTGGTATGACAAAGGTTGAAAAGACAAAAGGCAAATTAAGTAGCAGAACCACCACCAGGAGATGGTCGAATGCAAAGCTTCAAGTTACTGATAACTCCACACAGGCCATGTCACTGATAGGGCCGAACACACCCAAAACACACAGGGAGGAGCATCTGAACAGCTTCCATGATATGAATGTCGTAGAACCAGCGGCACGGCCTCCTAATTTAGAGTTTAATGTCGTTGCAGTGAAAATGTTTTTTGGGGCATTTCTGGAAATAATTACGTGCCAAAAAAAAACAACACGATATAAAGTGGTTTTTAGTCATGTGTTGGGGTGGCTTCTACTTCCTAAGTTGTACTAAACCCGGCGGCAAACCGCTGCTGATGTGCAAATAGTTTAGCCGCTGCTTTGAATCTGGTCTGATTGGACTCCAGACATCTCTTCTCAGGGACTCTGGGACTGCTGGGCACAGGCAGCAACTCTACAAACAGCCGCAGCTGAAATGCCCCCATTTCACCCCCTACCCGCCCTATCATTCACTACAGACCAGACCAAAATCAATTACTGCCACTGTATATTGGATTTAATGGGCTCCTATAACCACATCCATCTGGGACATTCAAGTGCGTGACGGGGGGCCAAAAAAAAAAAAAAAAAAAAACTCTGCGCCTGCTGCCAAGCTCGTTTTTCACATGAGCAAGACAACGACAGCACTCCAAATCACCTTTCCACCGGTCGACACGTCACTACTTTATCCACATTTCATTCATTTGCCAAAACGTTACGCTTCTGAGAGATGTGAATCTAGCAGACAGTGATGATACTCGGACTGCTGCTGGCACAGACTCATATCTGTGTTTTAAGTCTTGGACTAAAAACTAAATATACTCTGTGACACAGATATTTGTCAAGTTTGTCAGAAAATGTTGACAGCGTTAAGGTACTTATTAGTTTAGCTGGCCGTCATAGAGGCCCAGGGCCGGTGTCAACAACATTTTAAGATGAATTGATATAGTGGCACAGTGGTTAGTGCCAAACGGACCCATCCTAGGTCCAGAATACGCCAATATTCCCATCTGGGCCACTGGATAATCAGCAGGGACCCCTGAACATCATATCTTTTATGGATACCACCAGATCTCTAGACCTCGCGTTATTCAGCATTTAATCCGCCATTATAATGGAGGTTTTTTTCAGCAGTGTGCATACGTGATGTGGTCACATGACTATAGTCAGGGAGAAGAGTCGGGGGAAAAAAGGAAAACAGCGATCTAGTTTGATATCAATAACAAAGCTATATGATGGTACAGCCCTTCAAAAGCAGGGCCTATTTGTTATATAATGACGGTATTCACCGTCACATAAGCAAGGGAAGCAGTTGTTGTGATTGTGACAGCATCCTTGATGATAGCACCAGAACAGTGGCCTTGTGGTTAGAGTGTCCGCCCTGGAACTGGGAGGCTGGGGTTCGATTCCCGGTCGGGTCATACCAAAGACTGTAAAAATGGGACCCAATGCCTCCCTGCTTGGCACTCAGCATCAAAGGGATGGATTGGGGGTCAAAATCAGCTAATGATTCCCGAGCGCGGCAAGCCGCAGCTCACCGCTCCTTGGAGCTCACCACTCCAAGTGATGGGTTAAAAGCGGAGGTCCAATTTCGCTGCGGTAACGTAGTGACAAATCATGCGACTTTGACTTTTGACTTTTGATCCTTGATGATTTCAAAGCGTGTACAGTATATTGTACTACATTGGTGGTGCTCAGCATTTCATGTCAAGGACCCCCAAAATCATCTGTATATGGCCACCAAAAAAGTTAAAGAACTACTTGGTCAGACTAGCAATTTAAACAGAATTATAACAACACTGTGAAGGCAGCTTGGAGTGCGTGTGCGCATGCGTGTGTGCATATGTACACACAGCAGAACACAGAAGTACCTCCAAATCATTTAAAATATGAAATATTTAACTTCAACGTTATCTCCTAAGACAAGTCATTGGGGCTGACTCAGCGATCACTCAAACCGTTTGGTATGTTTCCATACGTCATAATAACAACAACGATGGAACTGACTCATTTCACATGCTGATCACATGAAGTCCAATATCCACATTTCAGTTATTGCCCAACGTCACTTGAATAAATCACTTCAAGTGCTTCCAGTCTCTCTAAGGGAGTGTCTATAATCCAAACGAGCTGCTTGATTAAGTCAGAGATGAGGACAGAACTTTGATGTTTTGACCAAGAGCATGGAGAGCCACGTAGACTTAGAAGAGTCATTTTAGCCTGGCCGTAAACAAGGAAGTGAACAGCTGTGCATGCACAAAGAAAGCATGACAAAGCAAAAGAAACTAGAACTGTACTCTGACGGGGTTGGCAAAAGGTGCTTCCTTTGTGTGGAGTTTACATGTTCTCCCGTGTCCCCTAGGGTAGATACCCTCACAAAAACATGCTGTAATCCTGGGCTCTAAACTGCCTCCCCCTGGCCAGTCGGGGTGCCTGATAGAGGAGACAGGAACTGGTTGGAATAACGTGTTCCCTCGACACACTACATCCAACCAGGGAAACTTCCCCCTGTGAAAAGAAGGCAGCTTGGACCCCTCATGCATTGAAGGAAGCATGAGGCAAGTCCGCTGCCTCTCCCCAGGTTGATGGAGGGTGTGTAGAACCCAGGATCACATTAGGAATTGGCACTGAGTGAGAGAAAAAAAAACGGTCACAAAATCGTGGGATAAAAAAGGGAACTGCACTCGACTTGTGTCTACTTGTGAGCGAGCAGAACAGGCGAGTAGAGGGCAAGAACCACAGACATCTCCCCGAGATAATACTCATGAGAATATGCATAAAGAATATCAATGAATATAAAAGTGGTCCGACCGACTATGAACCAAAAACACATTAATGGATTTTAGCAATCCAGTTTTATCATCCCCAGACGTCATGGTGCTCCTACAGGTCTAATTCTGAAGACGTGTGGGGATGTGTTGGGCACATTTTTAGAGGGAGCATAAAATGACCTCCTTCCTAGCCAAAAGCATGTAGAAGCCATTAGACTGAAGGAAAACTCACCTTGAAGATGCCCACCCAGTCTTTCTGGTGGGGTTTGATGAACTCGGTCAGGGTGTACTGACACTCCAGCGCAGCGTGAGGCAGGTAGCCCTTCCCCACATTCTGGAAGATGACGTGGGCGAAGTTTGACGTGTCCATGTTGTCCGACTATGACGATAATGATGATGATAAGGTCCTGTCCTGGAACTCTGCCTTCAGTCTCTCAGCACTGGCTACAGAAGAAAGGCAGGAAAGAAATAAGAATATGGTCAAGCACTGCCACAGAACGCCCATCTGAATGACGTAATAGTGTATGCATGAAGAAGCAACATGCAGGGATTTTCCTGGACATTGTGACATGAGGGCCGGGGTAATGCCTGCACTGTGACTGTGAGCAATGTACCGTATGACTGATAATGTTTTCAGTATAAATAACAAGTGTTACATATGAGGTCGTCAACCTTTTTGGCATGAATGAAGTGTCATTTTCGTTAGAGTTATGACACCAAACAAGAATAAAAACAATTCCAATTGAGGTTTATTGTCCATAACTAACATAACAAATGTACAACTAGGGATGCAGCAAAAAGGAAACCAAATACTGATTATAGTTAAGAGTTGGCCGAATATAATATGATTGATACTGTATATCAACAGTATACTTTCTTCCTACCACTGCCGTCAAGGCCATACCGTGAAAGATTCCAAAACTTACTGTAAGTTAAATAAGAATTACTATTATGGATACGGAAACAGAATAGGCTGAAAATATATATTTTAGTCATTTTCTGACGAATATTCTTCGGAGCATCACTAAATGCACTACAACATTTTGTTCTTCCACTGTAATCTGGACTATTTCCTTTCACATCATGATTCATGACATTTTAATGGTCATTAATGCATCTACAGTTGTCTCCCATACTCCCTCTGCTGTCAGAGTTAAGTTTGAACTAATGTACTGTAGAATTATTAGTAGGATTTACCGTGCACGCTATTGAAATGAAAGTGCTCTATGCTCCAGGGATGGGGAGGGTTAGAGCAACTCATGATTTCATATTGCTGTACGGTACATGACAGAGCTTAAATTAATGTTATTTGAGAAATGAGAAAACTCCTGTCTCATACTTCGCCAGTGTGCCAATGTTGGCACCCGTGCCAAAGGTTTCCTACACCTATACTATTTGGTGGCGTGCTGTGCACAGGCAATTTTGTACAACACAAACAAATGCAGACCAGACCGTCTTCTAAAACGGTCAAGGGTGACACTGACTGTATAAGTTTGGTTGCCCCAAACATGATATGCCTTTGCAACCATCAATAAAGACAAAAAAAAATATCCAACAAATATATTTACCAAAAAGAGTGCAATATCATTGAATATTAACCCTCAAAGTGAGGTCAGAATAAATAGACTCAAGCTATACGTTTTTGTAAAAAATTTTAAGTCTAATGTGCAGCATTTGCAGGCAGCTCCATTGTAGTGATGCCATCTCATATAGAACCAGAGAATGCAAGGCAGACAGACAAGTTAGACCACATCCCATCCAGTGCCGTCTTCCTTACCAGAAGACAAAAAAGCCTGCAGGGCTGATGTTGGACAGACAACGTGTGCTCTCACTGCTTTTCCAATCTTTTGAATTGTGAACAAACATCCTCTCAAGCTCACGTTTAATGTCTTTGGTTTCACCTACTTTAGGCTTTGGGGGCACTGCAGTGCAGAGCACAAGAATGGAGGGGAGGAGAGTGCCCTGCCAGAGGCACAGCAGGAAATCCTTGGCACCTGTGAACCTCTAGAAGTAGTAGTGTCTGTTTCCCTCTCTGTATAAAAACCTACAAACTCTCGGACATATTCGAAGGCCCGTCGGTTTGGACCATTGCCATTGGGTAAACAAACTCCTCCACACACGTGCAGTGACTCGTGCTCCTGCAGAGGAATGTTGACATATGATGCCCCGAAGCCTAGTTTAATTCTCTGTGTCCACAATAAACGTCTTGCATTGGCTGATAGATAAAAATGAAGATAGAGAAGAGAAGAAAGAGAAGTTTTCATTGGTTCGACAGTCCCCATAGTGTGGGCTTCATTCAGTATTCATTCAGTCATTATCTGGCTCCATGCAATGTCCGGTGCACTGTGCTCCTTTTGGCTTAATAGTGATAAGGCCTATGGTGCATTTATACAGCACCTTAATCCAAGGCACTTTACACAGTGCATTACATTCACACACACATTCATACACTGATTGCGGAAGAAACCATGCAAGGTACAAGGTTCAAGGTTCAAGGTTAGCTTTATTAGTCTCCCGTGGGAGAAATTTGTCTCCCGTGGGAGAAACCAGTAGCCTGGTATAGTTAGCATTAGCCTTAGTTGAAAATCTAACTACAGCAGCTGAACCTCCAATGCTTAATTAAAGACGCATCATGTTTTACAGTATAAACATTCTCATCTGACATATTTTACTGCTTTTGTTCACATGTTCGTAACGCTCGTCAGCTTTGTTTGTTTGTTTAGCAACCGGGCTAGCACAATTAGCAATATTAATGACAACAACAGCGTCTGCTTTCCCAATATTCTTATGGGTTGGTATGAACCAATCACCGCGAAGACTGTTGCTTTGATCCCAGAAACTGTTGTGGTGGAGAGGGACTTCAGTCTGAATAATGGAAGTGAAACGAAATGACTATTCAGACTGAGGTCAGGCTACACAACCAGCACATCAGGAGCAATTTGGGGTTCAGTTACAGTGTCTTGCCCAAGGAGACTTCGACTTCTAGACAGGAGTAGCCAGGATTGGAGCCGCGAACCCACAGATCATTGGACATGCTGCTCTACCTCCTGAGCCACACGTCGCCAACATGATATTTGTACAGTGCTGCTATGAAACCTGATTTTTGCCTCACAGGAAAAAAATCAGGTTTGCCATTGCCTTTCTATAATTAAAAATATGTAGTTAAATGTTTTCAAAAGACATAATACAAACATTGACAGGTGTCTCTTTTAGATCACTGGAATTTGCTTTCTTCCTACAGAGCCATGCTGTAAAATAATTATATTAGCAGTCTAGTATATCTAGTTTATCGACTAATTACAGTGTAGAGCAGACTATTATGCAAGTAACCCTACACGTTTGTCAATATGCAGCACAGATTTGTGACGAATCTAGCCAAAGGTCTGCCTGGAGAATTTAAAAGATTGCATTACAAACTAGATGCCCTTCGTGGCACAGGTCTCCACGAGGCCAGATCAGGTTGTGGCTCTGATGACATCGGAGCGAGCGTATGTGAGTGGAGTAGTACAAGTAGGCCATGGCCTACAAATATGATGACATCACCTAAACCGGCCAATCGGGTGCGACCTCGACCACGCATGGACGGACGGACAGGGGGTAAAAGAATACTCTCTAAAATGTGTATGTGTAGCTGGATAAAATCTAAATAAAAGCACCATCTAATCTAAAGGGAAAAACATTAATGGGGAATTGCTCTATCTATGTGACATATTGTACGTCACGGGTTGAGTTGACACCTGTAACTTAAACTAGTATGTGTCAGACTCCCTAGTATATAGTTTTACTAGTCTACCAGATAAACAGAAGCACAGTGGATTATCCTCCAGCTACTGTCAAATACAAGGTTGTTAATTATTGGCTGCATCACTGATAGATACAAATTAAGATAAGATAAGCTTTTTATTGGTTCGACAGTCCAGCAGTTTTGCGAGATTAGCCTTAGCCATGCAGACTGTACGGACAGGTCAGGCAGTAGACACAACACAATGACACGGAACTGTCCCTCTGAATGAATCAATCAATCAATGAACTACTAGATCAGCTCTCGATAGGCTGCAAACTTGCGAGTTGCTCACAAGTAGGCCATGGCCTACTCATCCGTGAGCGGAGCAGGCTAATACTCATGAGATCAGTTATAAAAGTCTCTTACTCACATCACCATTACATTATCACCCAGACCGGCCAAAACCAGAGTACCCCAACGGACCGACCGCCGCCAAACAAACACGAACACCACACACCGATCGCCTTACTTGTGCCTGCTCCACTCACTCAAGTGGTGAATGAATGAATGAACAGTAAATATGTCTGTTGACCTTTTTGTTGCCAGGCTGTTGCAGACAATAGAATTGAAGGCACACTGACAACAGCAACTCCAGTACTCAAAACATAACAGGACACCAACATGCCAGGAATTTAACCCACTATAGCTAAGGGTGAAGAACTATGTCCTATTCACTGAAAACATTACCTGTATCTCAGCAGCTTGCAGGCCAGTTCTATCAGTATTGCAAGAGGGTTTCGTAACTTCATACAATCGACACAGGCTACCAGCGCATTTTGGCCTAAACTAGAGCAGTTATTTCCAACATGCTTAGGCCAATGAGGTGATATGAGTCATGATGACCCAGAATCTCTCTCAGTCACGTCAATGAAGAACATCCCGTGCACATGCTTATCTATCTTAGTTGTTACCAAAGTGGTATAGGGGATTCCCCAACTAAATGATACTTTGTAACCAAATGGAAACCTTATGGGTCTGTAACTCTGAGTGTTGTAAAGCTATTGTAAACAAGTAGAACATTTTACAGGGTTGTCCACTCACACTCTTGCAGTGTGTTTGTTTTGTGCTCAAAATGTACTGTAAATCTCCTAGCTGTAAATACAAATTTCAAATCAAGCAATCGAAACAGGGTCCCATTTGGTTCCATTTCTACACTCTCAGAGTTAACCTAACAACAACAATGATTTCACACTATGAATTAGGGATCCCCCCAGAGATACATAGAATTACCATTAAATGGGGGTCTGTAGACTAATGTACAAGTCAAACTGGGGTTCCCTGGCATATATTCTTTTCAAATGGGGGATGGGTCCAAGGTGCTAATTAGAGTAATTTTGGTGGTTCTTGACAGGAAAAGTTTTGGGACCACTGAATTAGGCCTTGACATAATACTGATGTCGTAGTAATAACAATGCAACGGCTAATAAAATCTGTTTCGAGCTTATAACAGTGGTTTTTAACCAGTGGTCCTTGAGAGGATACCAGGTGGTCCCCAGCTAAATATTGGACCCATGAGGGTCGTTTTGAAATGATGGAAACCAATCATGTAACCAAATCATGAAAAATGGAGAGTGTAAAATGTTTACACTCTTAAGAGTTAAAATATTCATCATCTGAATTATCCCAAGTCTACACAACTAGAGAATGTAGAAAATTAATGGTCATTTTGAGCTGTATGTTTGCCTGTTTGGTTCCCCAAATCCAGCCTGGAATTGTGAACGAAATCAAAAGAAATCTTCTTTAGTTTTGGAGCCTTTGGGGCTAAAATGTCATCGAAGTGGTCTAAGTGGTGGTCCGTGGCTCAAATGCAAAATAAATAGTGGACCCTGGTATGGGAAAAGGTTGAAAACCACTGGCTCATAAGATCGAGACAAGGCCTGCTTTTTTATCAAAACAAATACCACACACACATAGCAGAGTGCGATCACAACAAGTTCACACACACTACTAGTAAACTCATATATGATAAAACTAATAAACACAAACACGTAGTCAATAATCCAAAGCACTGATCGTATATGACAGTGATAATAATAATCTTCTCAGCTGTCATTCAGAATGACAGCTAGCTACGCTAGCAGAGCAGCTAACAGCTAAGGCTAACGTGTCGCACAAGGTTAGCCCTTACTAAACGGACGGTTCGGCTTGTTGTCATTGTCCCCCGCTGAGAAATAGGTTTATTAAAGTATTGGTTAGTTTCTATTACATATGTAAAGAGTCATAATGTGGTGTGTAGACCTACCCCGTTGCCATGCTGGTGCGTATCAGAGAGCGCAGCAGAGGCCAGACCTGTATCAAAACAAAGTGCTGACGCACTTCAGATCAGATGTGATGTGATGGTGCTTTCCATACAGAGCCTCTGCTGCTGCTTCCTGATAGAACAACAACATTACATCACTTCCTCTATGCTGCTGCTGGGAATGCACAACACTGCATCACACTGTACTGTTATGATGCAGGGGTTTTCAACCTTTTTCATCCCAGGGACCACCATTTATTCAGCATTTGAGCCACGGACCACCATTTGAGAACATTTTAGCCCCAAAAGACCTAAAACTAAAGAATTCTTTTGGTTTTGTTCACAATTCCAGGCTGGATTTTGCAAACAAAACAGTGTGGACTTATTAATTAAATAGTGCTAATTCAGATGATGAATATTTTAACTCTTGAGAGTGTGAAAATGAAACCAAATGGACCCGCAAGGGTCCATTTGGTTTCATTTTTACATTCTCAAGAGTTACATCTGGTTAACCAACTTTCCATCATTTAGCCTGCGGACCACCTGGGACCCTCTCAAGGACCACTGGTGGTCCCCGGACCACCTATTGAAAACCCCTGGTATAAGGGATGCTTAAATAAAGACTCAGCTCAGTTTATAGCTGTAATAATGCACGTATGTAGCAATATGCAATGCATAGCAGTTTAAACAACAATACACACAATTACACAGTAGTTGTCTTCTAGTTGTCTTCTTGTATTGTTTGGATGTTGCCTGCCTGTTTGTTGAGCATGAACCATGACAAATTCCTATCAGCAACTTGTTGACATGGCAATACACTTCTTGCATCTTGAGCTCAGTTTTATTTAATTGTTTGTTTTTTGTTATATTTTTATAATAAAATAACATGCATAAAATGTGGTGGTTGTTATTACATGATTTTGTGTGTGTTTTAAATGGGATACATCTTTGATTGATTGATTGATTGATTGATTGATTGATTGATTGCCTGGGCAGATTAATCACAAAATGAGATTAAATCTCACTGATGCTGGGATGGATGCGTTCACTGTATGATTCACAAACATTGCAAGCATGCATAAACTATGTATTTTGTGTGCTGTCTGTGTTGTGGTGGTGGTGGTGGTGGTGGTGGGAACAAAAACAAATGCCTCTGGCGAAGCATTCCATTCTGTCTAAGGAGACTGCCTGTTCTTATGATCACACAAAGCCTCTTAGTTGAGTGGACTTTAATATAACATTATGCTTAATGTGAAATCAAATAAACCAGTGGTTTTCAACCAGTGGTCTGGGGACCACCAGCTGTCCGTTGGAGCGTTCCAGGTGGTCCCCATACCAGCTAAGTCAGTAGATGAAAAGTTGCTTAACCAAACATGAAACCAACCAAATGGACGCTTGCGGGTCCACTAGGTTTCATGTTTACACTCTCAATCATCATCTGAATTAGCCTGAAGTCTACAGGCCAATTCAGGCTAATTATTAATGGTCCATTTTAATCTGTATGTTTGCCTGTTTTGTTTCCCAAATCCAGCCTGGTATTGTGAACCAAACAAAATAAATCTTTAGTTTTGGGATCTGTGGGGCTAAAATGTCATCAAATGGTGGTCCTTGGCTCAAATTCTGAATAAAGAGTTGGCCCTGGTATCAAAAAGGTTGAAAACCACAGTGTTAAGTCATAAAAACATAGAAGACTTGCATTATGTCTGTCTGGGTAGGGGTGGTGGGGGTGATTTCCTTCAGCTGTTCTGATCCTCCCTCTCATTGGCCGGCTCGCGGGGGCGGGGCCCTACGAAAAGCGCCGCGATTGGGCGGCGCGAGCCGTCAGTCAAGGCTCGGGGTTGAATTACGTCACGTCAGACGTAAGGTCAAGGCGAAAGAAGCATGGCCGCTGCATTGAGGAGGGGGTTTCTACAGAGGCAGCTTGGAAGGTGGTGCTACCAGCAGCAACATGGTGCTGACTTTGCACTTGGTAAGGAGAAGAAAGAGGTGGAAATAACTTTGGCAGTTTTCTGCCACAAACTGCTGCTTTCAAGCCATTTTAGACTTACTTTTTTCTGCTTGCTTTGCATGAAGGGGATTGGGAAGGCAGTAGTGTGTGTGTGCTAGGAGGACTGCTGCTAGGTTTTTAGTTAGACTAGCTGAAGTGCACAGTGTGCACAGCTTTACTACTACATAACAGGCTTTGCAAGTTTGCAACTTGTAGATGAATTATCCCTGTGATGAAATATGCGTCTCGTCATCTTCTTTTAACGTGTCCTAGCCTGCTATTTTTAAAGCAATGAATTACGTGCCATATTTTTTGTATCGTCTCGTCTGCCAGAAGTGCTACATACCACGATGCTTTGATAGTCCCATGATGATCTTTAGCAGTCAGAGACAGAGTGGTAGCCTAGGATTGCCCTACGGACAGACAGTAGCCGCAATTTGCAACACTGTATCTTTTTTATGGGCTGAACTTGAACTTGAGTTGCAACACCAAACAGCCATTATTTGGCAGCCCACACAGAAAGGTCTTATCTGATTGTATTAAACCAGTGGTTTTCAAACCAGTGGTCCGGGGACGACCAGTGGTCCCTGAGGGAGTTCCAGGTGGTCCCCAGGCTAAATGATCTATCTGCAAAAGTGTCTGTTTTATAAAATAAAAATCCATCATAGACATAGCTACTCGTATGTCAGCCTATTCCTGGAAGGTGATTTTTTTTTTTCCCCCAAAATTTAATTGCTCCCTGGAAACCACTTTGGGGCGATTCTGTATCTCAGGAGGTAGACCTGGTCGCCCAATGATCTGTGGGTCGGCGGTTCGAATCCCGGCTCCTCCTGTCTACATGTCAGAAATGCCCTTGAGCAAGAAACAGAACCCCAAATTTTGCTTCCGATGTGCCGGTTGTGCCTTGCATGGTTTCCCCCGCAATCGGGGTGTGTGGGGAGGGGTGAATGTAATGCAGTATGTAAAGTGCCATTGGATAAAGGTGCTATATGAATGCAATATTTACCACCTTAGCGGTCCTGCATACCACCTGTTTTCAAATGCTCAATGCAGAAGCGAACAAGAGGTTGCGCTACTGAAAATGAGTGCTACAACACGCAGCACATAACATGTCTATGGTGGATCTTTGTTTTATTAAACAAACACTCGAGTTTTTCATACAGCTGCTATGTTGTTGAGTTTGACGTTGTTCAAAAGCGATATGGTGATTTGTCTTTTCTGCTTGGGTGTATGGTTCGTCAATGGCTGGTTTGCAACTCTAAATCCAACCAATTAAAAAAATCTAATGTTGCAAATGGTGGCTAGCAGCCAGCCATGAAACCTAGAATGTAATTTAACTCATTGCTGTAGCCATTGTAGTCTCTGGAATATGATCCCAGTCACATCCCCACACACCTTTCTTCTCTGCAATGATCTGTACACACAGTCAGTTTTTCAATCCCTTGTCCAAAAATGGACAAGGGAGGACAACGATATAATACAAAAAATGTTTAGAAATTGACAGTATCTGCCCAGGATCTCACATGGATTTACTGTATATGGTCAAACACACTTGAAACTGTGTTAGAGCCACGTTATAGTAGCATAAGATGTGACTTGGATTAGATTTCATAAACACATTTCCTTTAATACACACCATGCTTCTAATATATTATTTAAAAAAGCAGAACTCTAGTTTTGTCCTATTAAACATAAAGGATATAGCGTATGGTACTGTGCTGCAGTGCTCACTGTCTTAAGTTTCTTAGGCAGTAAGTCTTTTTGGATACTTGTGTAAATATCCGTGTACCTGCTAGGTGACTTTGGCAGCAAAGGGCAATCTGATATGAAATGATGGCCGTTCTATTGTTCTGACACCCTTGAGCATTTCTTCCACATCCTGGCAACAAGTGTAGGCTTATCAGTCACGGGAATGACTTAAATTTATAGCCATGTGGTGCTCAAACATATTGTGTTTAAATTATTTAAACGTTGGGAAATGATCTTTCAGATGAGGGAAAACTTCACCAGGCTTATCTTCATATACTTGGTCCTCACTAAATCAATTCATCAGCTGATTATTTAAATTATCGATTCATGGGATTATGACACTTATTTAGCTATCACGATATGTGTATATCTAGAACAATTCATTAAAGAATATTGACACATGTGCCAGTCTAAAGGAACAGTACTCTTCTGGACTCAAGTAGATAATTTTAAAAATAGATATTCACGCCAATTTTTTGTTCTTGATGCGTGTCACATTATGCCTTGCAGTTGCTACTGTGCATGTGCAACTATCGTCAATTAATCGTTGCAGCCCAAGTCCTCACTAATTCTCATTTATAATACTTCAGCAATTCTGTGTCCTCACTCTTAGAAGTGTGCTGTGGAAAATATTTCCAGAAGAACCTGGCAGTGCCAACCAAAATCAGTATGGATTCAATGCTAATGGAATTGGGAATAGATGTAGTGCCATGCTTTTCTTTTGTTCATGGTTAATGTAAGACGCTCTGGATTAAGAGTGTCTGCTAAATGCCTAAATTGTAAAATTGAACCAGCCCCTTCTCTTCCTGAAAAATTAGCCGAGTGAATTGAACCCATTGTTTCTGAAGGGATGAACAAAATCTGTTTGAAATCACCAGCAGATGATGATGTTATCTGTAGGCAGATTTAAGAACTCAACAGTTCCAACTCTGAGACAAGTTTGTGAGCATCATTCTCTGCAGCCAGAAATTACACCACCTCAAGTAAGGTCCCACATAGAGATGGTCAGGGGAAAAAGTGAACTGTTGATGTTTAAACGTTGCACCTAATGTTGGTTGTTGTTTATGTTCTAGTTTCCACAAGGTCCATGGCCTCAAAGACACACGTGGGGTTCATTGGACTGGGCAACATGGGGAACCCGATGGCCAAGAACCTGTTGAAACACGGCTACCCTATCATTGCTACCGATGTCTTCCCAGAGTCCTGTAAAGAACTACAGGAGCTGGGTGCTCAGGTATAAGTAGAAGCTTATTTCTTTCTGCTGACTTACTGTACACATTACTTTTCCCTGCTGCTTATGACGAGTCAGGAGATCACAACATGTAACCATACTGTATATTGGCATGACAACACATGCAGGATAGAACGTCTTGTAGATTGTGATGGCAAATGTATGTCTAAAATGGATCTGTTCCTCAACCTTCCACTACACTTTGTAGTATATGAATGCATTAATGTTGCTCGGCCCAAATGATACTCGGACCAGCCGAAATGTCGCGACATTGATGTGTCTGAAGACTGAGCCCTCGGGAAGGCTGTTACAGCCTAAAAGAGGGGGACATTTTTACAAATTTTTCCTGAGAGTGTACCATTGTGTACACTCTCAGAAAAACAGTCCTAAAAGAAAAACCATTAACATGGTGAAACACAGCTTGACGACAGAGCCGCGATTGGACCGATCCCATGAAGAGAACAGAGTTTGCTACTGCGTAACTGTCTATACTCGGGTCTGAGTATTATTTGGGCCAAGCCTGTCTGTTAGTTACCGTAGTATACAGTGCATCTGTCATATTAAATCCTGGCTACTGTAAAGACTGCCTCACCACGACCGTGGAGATCAATAGGATTTCATTTGCATTTGGTTTTAGATCCTGGATAGCCCTGCTGAGGTGGCGGATAAGGCAGACAGGATCATCACCATGCTTCCCTCCAGTCCCAACGTGGTTGAAGTGTACACGGGACCCAACGGCATTCTCAAGTAAACACTCAACTAACTCCTCTTCTTTAAGTCTGTATAAAGCGGCATTTAGCCCGTCTACTGCGCATTTCAGAGGTTGGACTGTGGATGAGAGCGTTTTATTGACGCAAAGAAAGAATAATGGCTTTCATTTCATGGTGCTAACTTTCCCAGGAAAGACGGGCTGTAATTTTCCATTAGTACGGAACCCCCAGATTCCCTACCAATAGAGCACTGCAGTCCTGCCCCCTTTCAGGGCTGATGACAGGCCTGGAAGATAATTCTTCTCTTGTATCCTGTCCTATTTGTTTTGATCGGCCCAAATGTTGTTTACTGGCATGACACCATGCCAATGTAATGCTAATTTAAAGGGTGGGACCACTTTTGTTGGGTTTGTTTTGTGTTACCTTGCCATGATGTAATTCCAAATGTGGACAAGAAAAGTTGTTTCCGACACAAAATGAAGCATCACCATAACTCATGTAGCTTTATTTTTTTCATAAAAATGTTAGCTTCCAGTTGATTTTATGTGAAGACCAGTCTGGGTTTTCTTTTTAATAAAAATGGTAAAATTAGCAGGAAGTTAACATTTTCGTGAAAAAAAAATAGAACTGAGTTGCTTTAACCATGGCATTGAGATAAGCAGTGCACCAGAGACAGTAGTGTGGCATACGCTCTGCTGCATTGCAGACGCACAACTAACCCATTGAAAAATGGTGGTGCACTATGAGCTTGTAGATCTGATATTTTTTGAAAAATCACGAAAATGTGGTGCAAGTCTGAATATATTATTCCAGAAACAAACATTTTAATTCAAATATCTGCTTCTGGGGGATCCCTAGAACATCATGTTTTCAGATGGGGGTCTGCAGCCAAATGTAGATAATTCTGGTGGTCCTTGGCATATGTTGAGCATCACGGACACGGAAACAATAGAATCTAGCGTCAGAAACTGGAATCTACTGTCAGAAACTAGAATGTAGCGTCAGAAACTAGAATGTAGCGTCAGAAACTAGAATCTAGCCAGGACAAAATGGCTTAATGCCATCTATCCCCACAGATAATGGCCATAAACGTGCTACGCTGAGATTATGTTATAACTTCCATCTTCACGGTGACGTACTTTGTTTGCTTTTCACCTCACTAAAAAGCCCCTATTGTGTCCAGTGCAGTTCATTCAGTATGCGTAATTACAACGCATATGTAACACTTTATTCAAGATTTTTTTTCGAGTGTTTACTTTAAAATAAGAATAACAATGAAAAGCTGGTCTAATTTTTGATGGACTGAGCGTGACCTGTGGCATTCTAAAACCGATCCGACCCCCCCATGCCCAAGGGACAAGTCAATATGTTGGTTTTGGACCCGACCTCATCTCGGGGCTCAGGTCTTGAGTTCCGTGCAGAGCCGTGCTAGTGCTACGCTCTACCACATAACAGCCCACCTCTGAGCCGCTCCATGACTCACCAGTAGACACGGAAATGGTGCCAACTCCAGTGAGCATTAGTGAGGGCCAATTATATGAAGGTTGAAAATGGGTGATGTGTACTTGAATCACGTCTCTCTCCTGTAATTAGCAGTGTGTGAAATGAGGATAAAGTCTAAAATACACCATGCTGTTTTCTGAGGAAAACCACAGACTTCCAAGCTCTGTGTGTGTGTGTGTGCGTGGGGGGGGGGGGGTATATTCTCCTTGGTGTGTGCATATTCTTGGCTTTAGTCGGACCTCACGAAACCCCAATTACAAAAGTGAATGTTGGGCCAATCGGCGTTAAGAAGCACTGCCACATTATCATTTGGCTTTAGGCTATGTACATTTTATTACAACATAACTTGAAAAGCATTAATGTAGTATGTGTGTGAAGAGAAAAGTGCAGAAAACACCTCTGAGCACTGCTTTTTTTTTTTTTTTTTTTTTTTTTTTTTTTTTTTTTTTCCTTCTTAAATTAACTAGTCCGGTGCCTGGCTCCAGAGCACCAAGTCGTTAACAGTGGAAGTTGAATATCCGTACCTCGTGCACTTTGACACATGCAATACAACGTACCCGTTCCATACATCGCTTTTTATGCGCAATTGCTCCATAGTTCTTTATCGGGTTTGCTAAAATATGGTGTCTTTGTAAATGTCAGAAGATAATTGTAATAGAACAGGCCAGCTACACATAACGGTATGGAGATCCAGAGCCTGGGCAGAGACAAGGAGAATTGAAAAAGGAGATGTCGCGAAGGCACCCACGGGGGAGTCCACATTGGTTCATGGGAGGAAACAGACATGCGCAGTGCATTCCAGGAAGTTTGACTCTTGCAAACCATGCATGCCATTGGTCTCTTGGATGGTTTGCCAAGCGTCAAACTTCCTGGTCTGTACTGCGCATGTCTGTTTCCTCCCATGAGGACAGGAAGCCATGTCTTGGCGTCCTGTCCTTATTAGATAGTCCTTGGGCAGAGATGGCCCTGATGAACAGACTTGAGCTCAGCTTCTTGAAACTTGATCGATATGGTTGCAACTCACCACAGTGGCGGCAGCCATGTTTGTTTGTATTTGAGTGACGGGGCTGCTGGCCAATCAGCTGCGCCTGTGCGACTTTTTAGTCAGACCAACCAGCAACTCCGACTCTCATTAGATAATACATTTTGGTTTTGAAATATTATAGGTGAACAATAGAACACCAGACCAAGAGACGGAGTGCACTCGGAGAGTTGACTGCGTCTATGGGTTTGGAACCAGGCTAAGGCAGAGGCCTTTTGTGGCGGTCCTGGCCAACTGTGGGTCAGACCAACTCAAGGTCCGGGAATACATTCCCTGCGGTGGTGAGGAACACGTGTGAAAGTTGAAGTCATTGGCGCGAACGCTTCTCGAGTTACTTGCATTACCAACATGCAGTATGTAATGAGACTTGTTTCCTTTTTTATCAGTAAAAGACAGTAGCCAACCAAACATCACCATGATAAAGTCCTGCTGTAGTGTGCACCATCTCAGTAACTGCCAAGCCCCTTACACATAACAGCAGGGCACCATGCCATGCCAGCCAGTTAACCGTCATGTTGCATTTTGGTTCTTGTTCCCAAAATAAACAGGTTTTCTTCAGAAAGAAATGTGTAACCATTCCTGTCAGTCTGTGAGCGGCAATTTCTTGGAAAGCCCTTTGCACAAGAAAGTTGTGTTTCCGCCTCACAAATCATCAGGGATTGAGGAAATTAGAGACAACCAAAATCATTTATCCTCCATTTCTTTTACTCTTCTACTTGACTTGTCGTTCCTATTGGAGCGCCAGGGACTTCCTAGAGCAGGGGGTTTCAGTAATTTTCATACCAGGGCCCATTATTTATTCTGCATTTTAGCCAATGGACCACCATTTGAGGTTGAGTTTAGTCTCTCGGACCCAAAGCCAAGCATTTTCAAGTTTGTGTCAACAATTGGGAGAGAGAACTGGCAAAACGTTGCTGAAAGATAACAATTCTTCTATATTTTCTAAATCGTGTCGATCCTTAAATTACCGGTAAATAATTCAGACGATTAAATATAATTTAACTCTTGAGAGCGTAAAATTGAAACAGGTCTTGGTTTAATTTTACAATGTCAAGATTTATAAGGGTCAATTGGTTTCCAACTGTCCATCATTTAGCTGTGGACCACCTGTACTCCTCTCAGGGACCACTGGCGGTCCCCGGACCGCTGGTTGAAAACCACCGTGCTAGAGTGCAGTCGGTGCAACGTTTCTTTCAGTAAGGTTGAACTTGTTCCCTCTGAGCTCCACGGTGGACAGACAGCTGTGACTATTACTTTCTCTCAGCGCAGCGTGACTCCATTCCTGCCCGGCACGGATGGGCTGTTCACACCACGCTGCAGCTGTGGATTTACCCCCCCTGGATTTGCAGGGCCATAGGCTACTGTAGCCTTATGGACTATACACTTAATCCGCCAAGAGAAGAAGGGATGTGGCTGTGGAAGAAGTTCCGACATTTACAGCCAAACATAATTTGTTGTTGATGTAGTCGTTAGGTCATCGTAGTATTTTGGAATGAAGACTAGCACTTATGATCCCAGTGTAGTAGAACTCTGCTATATATAACATTTTTATGTTGATGGCTCAATGCAACAAAATAGTTAGGCCCCCATGTTGCAGAGTAGAAATAACAGAGATTGTTTTGTATCATGATGTAATACAAATCCCTACACTTATCGTTGCAGTGTAGGAACTCTGTTGGACCATTTGGATGTCTTTTTAAGGGGACACTACTGAACTGTACCGCTGTGATCTTTACTATTGGAGGCCAGATATGTTTTGGACGTGAGGCCTCACCAAAAGCAACATGGTCGAGGAAATGAGAACGCACGCAACAAACACTGGACATGGCATGATAATGTGCCGCATCACAAGCTCACTTTATCGCAGGGCGAACTAGAGGCGTGATTTATTACCCAATACCCACCATGTGAAAAGCCCTCTAGGCTGTTGCCAGGTTCGCTAACCTTTCAGGTAGTTCAGTATGTAGATGCTATGACTTTGGAAGCCATCACCACAGAGCAAGTATTCTCTCTGTTACACTCACCTCCCTTTTGACCTCCCACGAGGAAACCTGATCCGAGTCACGTCACCACTGTAACGCCCGGGATACGAACTCTGGTCTCCTGCGTCAGGGGTTTTCAACAGGTGGGCCAGGGACCACCAGTGGTCCTTGAGATTGTGCCAGGTGGTCCCCAGCTAAGTTGGTTATCCAGATGAAAAGTTGGCTGACCAGATGCAACTCTGAGAGTGTAAACATGAAACCAAATTGGACCCTTGCAGGACCAATTTTTGGTTTTCCATTTCCTGTCACATTTGACTGTTTTGTTCAAATCCAACCTGGAATTGTGGACATTGGCTCAAATGCTGAATTAATAGCGGGGCCTGGTATGAAAAAGGTTGAAAACCACTTAAATTCTAACATCTCAACATGGACAGAGTTGACAAGAAAAACGAATATCCGAATATGATTATTATATATCTTACCACTATCATGTCTGCACCTCTTAATCAGCACTTTTGAATGCATTAATTGCTTAGACTGTTTGGTGATATATTTGGCTGCCAATTTGGGCCAAAAACGAACAAGCCAAAAATGCATTTTTATCTATTTTCTTCCGAATATCTTCTGCAGCCAAATATTCGATAAGTCATTACTTTCAATACTTATGTTTTTCTGTTGTCTGTTACATTATGCTGCTGTAGCGTATTAATTTCCCTGTGGGGATAATAAAGTACATCTCATTTCAATAACCTTACGATCGTTTAACCGTTTACCTGATAAGCTTTGTGTGAGGGATAAAATCAAATGAAAAGAGCATCGATCCTGTCCGTGTGTGTGTGTGTGCCATGCGCAAGACTGCATTACATCCACAGAAAACTTGCACAACTTTAATTATTAACTTGAGTTTAATTCATTTTTTAAAAACAATGATTAACTATTAATGCCCCTTGTCTCTGATAGTTAGATAGATCAAAGCCACGGCCGGATGTAACATTTCCCAATTGGGGGGAGCAGGCGAGAATGATATGAGAACACTTTGCGGCACGGGCAATTAAGCCGCCCTCATACCATTTTCATTTAAATTCTTTAGTTCTGTGATCCACAACATTTATATCTTGTACAGGACTTGTATTAGGCACGTAAGCATCAATAGAACATCAGTAGTTGTTGAAGTTGCAACAGCCACACAGCATGAATAAAGCTAAGGTCTGGCTCAGAAATGTTGTTTAGTGGTGCCACAATTGTAGTTAGTTGGTAGCAGTAGTAGTGTTTCAAATCATTTTAAATATAAGGACATTAATTTTAAATATCTTAAAATGTGGGTTGTTTGCATGCCATCATGTTTGATGGTGCAGTCTGGGCATTTAGGGGGGCATTGGGGACCATGCCTAGATCTGGCCCTGATTAAAGCATATCATATCTTAACTCCACAGAAAGGTGAAGAAAGGGTCGTTGCTCATAGACTCCAGCACCATTGACCCAGCTGTTTCCAAGGAGATGGCTGCTGCCGCCGAGAAGCTGGGGGCTGTGTTCATGGATGCACCTGTATCAGGAGGTAACCATTTGTTTTCATGCATAAAAACCTTGTTTTGCCATCCCCTTTTCTATTAAATCTGTATCATTCATATTTTTCATGTTTCTGCTACCGTCACAGGACCCATCATGTCTTTGACAGATTAGCAGAAAAGCTAGGCTCGCTCCCATTAGGCTCAATAGTAACTAAATCATTTATAGAAAATCCTCTGTGAATTTGTGCAAATGAATGAGATCCAAAAATGTCTTAATGTGTCTACTTTTAGGGAAAAAATGAAATGAGTTCTACATGTGTTTCATTTTTATTTTTTTATTTTATTTTTTTACAGTAAATACACTTGAGAAAACGTCTGTATTTTCACTTTTCACTGTTTCCAGGGCTCATTCAGAGATGAATGCATTTAAAGTTCTGTCATTTATCAATTATAGTTGTAAAGTGTGTGAGGAGTTTTCTGGATTTTTGTAGTACAATCACCACTTAAAGGTGTGCAGTGAGTTAATGAGTTTGTTAACAAAACAAAGCCTAAACGACTTTTGGAGTGATAAGCAGGGAACAGAATAATCAATCACTCCAAATTTCATGGTAAATCTGTTACGGAGTCCTTATTCTTATGTGGGCAAACTAGAAACGGAGCCAATGTGTATATTCATGTACCAACGAGGAATGCAACTCACTTTCACTCGACAACTCGACAGCATGCACGTCATTGGAATTTAAATGTTATAGCCATTATTTAGCTTTGAAAACAGCCAGGAGGCCTGGCAGAGTGGCTGTGTGTGTCTATGAGACATGCAGTAGTGGTGCATCCAGTTTAGCTGCTCTCACAAGTCACTCTGTACTGAAACACACAAGCATACAACAGAGACCAGGCATTAGTATTATAGGAGAGAGATTGAAGTGTGAGTGTGTGACGATTTTACAGTCTTCTAATTGCAGTTATTTTGTCATAATTGAAATGTTGAAATAATTCAATTACCAAGTTTACAGCACATGACAAGGTTGTTGATCAGCCATACTGGCTATATACAGTATACTGTGTATTTTTTATTTAAGCCATTTAGGCCTGACTTCGATTAGGATAAGCCTGACCTAAGGTATCTGGGGGGGGGGGGAATATATATATATATATATATATATATATACGCGCACACACCATATTCTCCGTACTATAGGGCGCACTTAAAAGCCTTTAATTTTCTCAAAGTAACTGTGCGCCTTATAATCCAGTGCGCCTTATATATGGATTGTTTGACTGTTGTAGCTTCTATGTTGACTGCATTAGCTTCTATTATGTGCGCCTTATAAACCGGTGTGCCTTATATATAAAAACAGTTCTAAAATGGGCCATTCATTGAAGGTGCGCCTTATAGTGCAGAAAATATGGTGTGTATATATAGAGATAGGTTTTTTTTTAAATACCGTACATACTATAGTCCAAAAATGGATTCCTAGCCTGAAGAGGTCAGTTCCAAAAAGACTGGGTTAGAACAGGGATGGGCAATTATTTGGGGGCCAAGTGAGGTACAGAAAATATCATGAAGGGCTCCGCCAAAAGGCTGAAATAAATTTTGTGTAATATTAATTTATTTTTTATATAAAACTAGTAAATGGCTTTGAATTGACACTGGGAAGTGTACTGTATGTTATGCAATAGAAAAAGTGAGGTTTCCAAAACCTCAAACAATGGTAAACAGGGTCACACCAGGAAACTTTATTCACGTACATGAATAAAGGCATGTTGCATGAATGTTGTATTTTTTTCCTCTCAGGGACCACTGGTGGTCCCCGGACCACCTGTTGAAAACCCCTGGGTTAGATTATAACACGACTTGAGTGGGGGAAAAAATAGTTTCTTATTTCTGCCCTGTAAAAGTGCAATTTTCTAAAAGGCAAACAGAATGTAAATTACGTTTTTTTTTTTTTTTGAATGCCAAAAAAACACAATTTCATCTATAAATATGAATTCAGAATGATTTGTGACAATGTATCATCAACTTAAAGGCATAATCATGATTTGTGAGAGAGCAATAGTTGTATTACTTTGTTTCTACTTATAGTTGTACAACAGTCTGGCATGCGCCAAAAATATCCGCTCTGCCTTCTTCACAGCGCGCAGCAGAGCTTTCTGATTGGCTTGTATCCATGCACCACTATGCACCACAGCTACACCAGTATAAATCTGGATTTACTAGTAAAGTGCATGTTCTCTCTCTCCCTCCAGACTGTCTTGGGGGGTCCTTCAGACCCACTGCCTGTTTGAACTCAACCTCTCAACATCGGGGCAGGCACTCGCTTTGAATTGAAGTTGCCTCTCTCTCTCTCTCCCCCTCCATTTTTTTTTTTCTCTTTCTTTCTTTTTTACGATCAAGCCCTAAAGATTAGTAATGATTTATACGCTTCCTTCCTGCGGTAGTGCACATGGATTAAGGTTGTCTAGCTTTTCCATATCTAGCATGTGTGTGTGTGAGACTGCGTGCGTGTTCTAAATGGTGCAATATGCAGCCTTTAACCCATTATTTAGGTGTACGTATGGTGTCAGTCATCGGTCTCGGTGGTCTGAGCAGAAATCAAAGGTAGATGTAGAGTGCTATGCCAACAACCACTTAATCCGCTGCAAAAAAGGAGATCCAACATAAAAAGCAGCTGAGTGACACTGACGTTTTGGGCGGTGTGGTAATTAAGTCAGCATGTCTCATTGTTGTCTTGTAAAGACTCTGATTGCTAAGTATTTTGTATGTATGTGTGTGATATGAGATACAGCACATGCATTCTTTTTTTTTTGCTTTATGCTATTCCTGGCCTCTCTGTGCTGATCCGATTCATTTGCTGCTCTGGGATTACTAGAAATCTAACCCTTTTTTTTCTTCTTCGTTGGAATCCGAGTAAGAACGATTCCCTATCGTCAGGAACCAGCAGCGATTGGACATCGCTCAAGGCGATCTTAAAGTAGACACGTGAAGAACAGAAGAGGCTTATTGTGTTGTCGATTTTTCCCCCAAGAGATTTCAGCGTAGCCAGGAGGAGCACTTGACTATTTTTATGACAAGAGGAGGACCACACGCAACCAGCTGACGCCCAACACACCAATACAAAACACAGGCACAGACTTCTAACAAATGAGCTCACCTCCGTGTTTCTGTTTCGATTAATCTGCGTGTGTGTTTGTTGTTTTTTAAGTTCTTCTTGTCAGGTAGCATTTGGCTGCGTGCTTTTTCGTGAGACAACAAACATGTCTCCCTAATTGTCCTGTTGGTGTGTTGCTGCTGCTGGTTCGGTGCGTCAGTAGAGGCTTCTTGGCATCCGCACAGCTGGAAGGAATGCTTTTACTGGAGCAATAATGGGAAATCCACAAACCTGCTTTCTCACAGCTTTAGCCGTCTGGAGGACCTAAAGTGCTTGTTGAATGTACAACGACGGAGCAGAAAATTTACTTTTTTTTTTTCTTTTCTTTTTTTTGGCCGCTTTTGAGGTGCAGGTGTCTCTTTTTACTGCAGAATGTTTCAATTTGTTTAAATCTTTTATTTTATTGTCACAAGTTGGGACAGATTTGTTGTTGCAGGGATGGCAACTAATACTATGCTGTCATTATTTTGTATACCATGTTTCTGTTTTAGTGAACTCTTGGAAGAGCTTGGAAGAACTTTATGAATTTGTTGAAACATGCCTGAATGGTAATAGTGAGTCTTCCCACAGAATCCTGTTTGTAATAATTCACACATTATATTGCTGTCCTTCGGTTTGGTTTGGTTTAGTTTATGTCTGATGTTTTC
This sequence comes from Benthosema pterotum, assembly GCA_039105355.1. Lineage (NCBI taxonomy): Eukaryota > Metazoa > Chordata > Actinopteri > Myctophiformes > Myctophidae > Benthosema > Benthosema pterotum. The sequence continues at coordinate 10,082,221 of CM076967.1, read as the reverse complement.
CTGAAGTTGCAAAAAAGAAAGCCTAGCGATTTTTAACCTGAATATCAAGAGCTGTACTTCAATGTGGCAAAATAACTAGCCATAAAATTCCAAAGTAGTTTGTCACGCATACTTGGATGAAGTTTTGTATTTGGGGTGTGCGTGTGAGAGAGAGAGAGATGTGTCACGTTTCAAAAAGTAGTCCCTTATTTGCCAATCTTATCCATGGTGACATGCAGCAAATTATGAGCCTCAGTTTGTATATCATCCACATTGCAAATGAAATGACCACTATCACGTAACTCTTAAGACGGAATATATGGAGGATATAAAAATTGACGATGATAAACTAAGAATCTAGTGTATAAGCATTATTGAGACTTAGCTTTTAATTGGTGTCTGTCAACCACAAATTCAAGTATCCCAGGGTTTTTTTTATTTTTTATGATGTGGTTCTGAGAGACCGTCTAGAAGAGGGTCTGCTGTATGCGGTCGTCCAGAGTTAATCCGGCAAACCAAGCCATGGACCGATGGGTGACCACATTTCTTATGTACCCAGCCAGAAGCATAAATCAAGCCTTAATTGGCCTGGTGTATATGTCTGTGTGCGCACGTACAATGGATAATGTTCCCGAACTTTTCAGGTCGAAGCGACTCGGCGACCCAAAAGAGCGATTGGACGTTTGGCTAGGACTCAAACTATTGACCGTAGCCAATCACAACATTGGCTGTTTTCACTACTACTTAAGTCCTTTAGCCTTGGTCTCCAGGCCTACATCTGTGCTGCAAAATAAAAGCCTGGGTACAACGTACCTATTAAAAGGCGGGACTTCCTGCTTGTAAACTTCCCCTGGAAGTTGCCATTTATCAGCCAATCACAGCACGGTGCACCGAAAATGTATGCCACGTGGAAACATTTTTAAATCATCCTTTGCATCCGCAAAGCCGTTGTAAAGGTTTAAAAGATGGAATCGTGTATACTGTGCACACTTCTATAACTACTTTGAGCGTTATATTTGTTTCTTTACCAAAAAAAATGACCAGGTTTGTCTAGACCTTCCAGGGCCTGTGCTAGAGCTGATTGAACAAAAATATTTGCATTGGAGTTAATTAGTTATTAAATTTGTTTTTGGTGTCCATTTTTTGTATTTATAAAAATGACTGTCAATCGTCCAGGACCATTACAGCTGTTTTCATATCATTGGCAATACTATTTTGCACACTTCTGAATTGATTCCTTGTTCCTGGAAGTGCCTCAATTTTGTCAGTCTGTTTTGGCTCAAATCTTTAGCTGAGTGACATTTTGAGGCACCAAGAATAGCGGGGAAGGAAGGAGCTAGTGCTTTGGATAAAGGCACTCTAAATGCACCATTAACCATGTGTTTTACAACCAGGAGTGGGAGCGGCCAGCTCAGGGAAGCTGACCTTCATGGTGGGAGGACCAGAGGAGGAGTTCCAGGCAGCCACGGAGCTGCTCAACTGCATGGGAGCCAACGTGGTGCACTGTGGGCAGGTTGGAACTGGACAGGTGAGCGGCTCCATCACCGACAACTAGTGTTGTACTGTAGGGGTGGGCAAAAACGTCGATATGCCAATAGGCACAGTAGGCCTATTCATTAAAGTGTTCGTGTCAGAAAGACTGACCGACGTTAAGGCTGCATTGATGTGTATGATTGAACTTTTTGTTATCCATGTTGTTTAAAAATCCCAACATTTTCAACATTTTACTGAACCTTAGAGATGTTGTGTCAGCATGATAAAAAAAAGTTCCCCTCATTCTGTGTTTCCTAAAATGGAGTTCTGAAAGAAAATTTCTTTTAGGACCTTTTTTTTTTTTTTTCTGAGAGCGTACAAATGTAACCAAATGTACCCGTTAGCGTCCATTTGGTTCCATTTGTATGCTCTCAAAAAATCTTAAATGGGTGGATATATCTAATCGAATCACTGCATAATTAAGAATTGCAATATAAATTGATTCAGCACCCTAAACATCGATATTGTATTGTTAGGTAAGTTAATCGACACACCCCTATTGTACTGTTGGCAACAACTAAAGTCTATGTAATGTGTTATGTTGTACTATTACTACAGAACAATCCAAAGTTGGCTTTTTTTCTTGGCCACGGTCTCGACCCATATTGGTCTTGTTCTCGACCCCTCTAGCTTTGTAGCTTGTTTGCACTTTTTTTTTCTCCTATTTTTTTTTCTATACTGAACTATTATTGGTTGGTTGTCATTGCAGGCTGCTAAAATCTGTAACAACATGCTGTTAGCCATCGGAATGATCGGTACAGCAGAGACTATGAACCTCGGAATCAGGTGAGTTTTCTTTTCATTGACAAGTGGTGGAGCAGCTGTATGAAAAGTCAAGTTTGTTGTGGACAGTGATTCTCTGTTTTTGGCACCCACATTTTGGTTTGGGAAATCGGCAGCATAATTTAACTCTCCTAGTGGCGATTAGCGTGTTTTTTTTTTTTTTTTTTTTTTTGCATGATCGACTAACAGCAGGTAGTACTCACTTAGAAATGACCGAATCGTCGGGTGCATACTTGATTATGATCTCTGATCATAATCCAAAAATCGGCACGTCATTACAGTTTGATTTGGATTTTGAGAGAAAACAAATGTATATTCTTCATAAATGTTTGCTCTGAACGAGGTATTGATGACGATAACGGCCTGTTTCCATGGCAGCAGTGAAACAGACAGGCCGAAGTACTCCTTACTCTATGACCGGAAATGCGCTTCATTTCCGGCCATCGTCTGCATTACTGCCACCTACTGGGTGTTATCATATTAACTGAGTATTTGAAATTATATGCTTTATTTGATTGGCATTAATTTGATGAATAAAAAATATTAAAATTGGGAGAAATTGTTGGCATTATGAGGAATAGTGCAGTGGAAAATAATAGGGTTGCACTGTAATTAATACATTTTTACCACTTCACCTAATGTATACTTAATTGACCTTGTTCCCCAAAAAGGCCCCTCAGGGCTCTGTACTTGGCCTGTTCTTTTTTCCCTCTCTCTACACTGTTTGCCAAACATAGCTGATCTGCAAGCTGTGACCTTGTTGATCTACTATTGTTAGCATAATGTTCCCAATGCGGAACATGCAGTTAAAGTATGTCTATATTTAGCATCGTAGTGTCCGTGATGCTGCAAAACAATGTTGTCAAAGTCAACGCAGGTATGTTTGGCATGACGTATTACACACAGATATCCAACACGGCCATTTAACTCCCCCTAAATGCTCAGCCTTTTTTATGGTTCAGAATATAAACAAGATCAATTGCCAGTCGTATAATATTTGTATTTTGTCCCACTGACAGACTAGGACTTGACCCTAAGCTGTTGGCCAAGATCCTGAACATGAGCTCAGGCCGCTGCTGGTCCAGTGACACCTACAACCCAGTGCCAGGAGTCATGGAGGGGGTCCCCTCGGCAAACAACTACCAGGGAGGGTTTGGCACTCAGCTCATGGCTAAGGTGGGATATTGATTTAACACCCATAGAGCCAGGACCGTGTGGGCGTGGCTTAAGCACCAGAGCCTCGCATATGTGCACCTGCTGGTTATGTATGTATCTATGAATAAGATCGCTATCGTTTTGTCTCGTTTCCCCCTCCACTCCATTGGGATCCATTCAAAACAAAAAACTTTCCATGCTGTGCTCTCCAAACAATTTATTTATTTTGTGAAAAGCCAGTGGAGAATACTTAAAGGAATTGTGACGTTTTATAAAAAAAAAGGGGGGGGTTGTAATTTTTCTTCTACTTTTCTACTGTATGTATGTCAAAGGGATTGCCTGCAGATTTTGCCTGTTTTCCTTGCGGTTCAAAAGCCTTCCAAACCCCACAGAAAACTCTAGAGTCTAGACCACAGATAATGCTTGCATGGTGTCCCTGAGGCAACCAGTGTAGCTGCAGTGCTACCAGTCCTCTAACCCTATTGATTGGGACATCATAAAGTGCTGTAGAGGAGAGAGGTGTTTGTTCCTGTTTTATAGATTATAGTTCTTCTAGTCTCGCATATAGCCAGACAACCATTCCTCCATTTCCGAATGCTACATATCCACAGAGTAAGGAAACTGCTATTTCCATTTCACGAAAAAAAGTATTTTAAAATATCAACATTTTCCCCATTTCTGCTAAACAACAAGCTTTATAGCTTAGATATTTTCGACGTATATTATACGATACATTTGCACTACTTTAAAGAGTAAATGGAAGTGGGGGAAAAGGTTCAACTTCCACTTTTATATTTCCCTCACAATATCTTTGTCGTTGCTTCCACACTGTAGTCTGGTAACATGAAACTGTCGTATATTTCTAATTGTACATGTGTAATTGTGCATGTGAACAGTGGTATCAGAAATATGAGATGCAAATGAAAAGGATTGATACCTGTAATTGTAGCCGACTTAAGAGACATAGTTTGCATAGTTAAGTTTGCATGTTGAGTTCATTGATGTCTGAGAGAATTCTTGGTATGACACACCTGTCTCCAAAGCGGTGGCTGCAGCTACAGTCAGTCAGTTCAGGTTGGGCAGGATAGGCTGTTACTTTCTCGGTTGATTTATGATTCACCTTAACTACCTTGTAAGCATACCATTTATTACAACTATGTTTTCTTTTTGTTCAATGTTTTTTTTTTTTGTCACACTAATGTATGTCGAGACATATATACCAGGATGAAATATTGTTTCCTAAAGTGCAATAAGAACAAATGATAAAGACAAACAATGGAGCAACAAATAACAGAGTGCGACAGAGGTCGATAAAGTGCTAGATAAAACTATAACAAAACTAAAAAGTGAACAGTATTATAGACTATGCCAAAACCTAATTACTGCATATAATGTGACCGGAATTATACAACAATCAAAGAAACTAATTTTAAAGTGAATTTTACAGCAGCAGTTGCATCAGGCTATGCATGCTACATGGTCTTTCCTTCTGTTTTGTGAAAGAGCTATTGGTGTTGCTTAAAGGTAGGGGAAGTGATTTCACTTTTGTCAGATATCACCCAAAAAATATTTTTCTGTTAAAATGCTCTATTATAAGGTGTGGAAACCACATATGGAGTTTCCCCCTCCCCCACGTTAGCAGAGGAGCTAATAAAAGTTCCCCAGGTCACCACAATTCTCCTCCAATCAGGAGCGAGCAGCAGGTTCACATAGTGTAGCTACTGTTGGGGGCCCCTAGTGCACCAGGCTGGTACTACACCATGAATTTCAAATCACTTCCCCTACCTTTAATGGAAGTCAATCTGAATTAAAGGGACATTTCACCCTTTTTTTCTTTCTTTTTTTTCCAAAAAGAAACAAACTGCAAGTGGTTTTAGATATTTTAGATTTTGGCAGTGAGTCCAGTGTCTCTGACGTCAACGACACTATTTCCTGGACTACATGTTGTGTCAGTAAGACAGCCCCTCCCCCCCATCCACAAGGAATTGTAGTCCAGGATTGAGTGTCTGTGCCATCAGAGACACTGGGCTCACTTCTAAAATGTAAAATATCTAAAGCCACATGTTAGACACACAGACCCCAGATAAGTGTTCAAGTCTTCTAAACGTCTATACATATATTTACTTGCTGCTGAAATGCTGAAAAATAAACTGTAAATTAAGGACAGCCAGAATAACAGCTCTGCTGGGGCGCTACATGGAAGCTTGTAGCCTGTTGACGTTGTCATCCAAGTTGAGTTTTTTTTTTTTTTTGTATGTTGGATACAGTTTTCCCTGTAAGTATTATTGCAACAAAAAAAAACAAAGCACAGTTCTTGGAGCCTTGGCAATGTCTATGTTGACACAAACTTTTTTTTATTATAATTCGTTTATGGGTGAAATGGAATTGAATGAACATTGAATTATTTATGCAGGGTAATCTCATTGTTGTGACATGAGGTCTCTTGCTCATTCCATGATCACCAACAACAATCAACAAAGTTACAGGGTTAGTCAGTACATTCAATACAGAGACGAATAAAAAAAAAAACAGGTCGTAAATTAAAAGTAAGTGCTATTTAAATTAAAACCAATTAAAACCGCTAAGTGCAAGCGCAAACATCCTGCTTTAGCAAAAGAAGTTTTTAAAATTCCCCAGAGTAATCAAGCCGGACAGCTTCAGAATGATGATGTATTGCTATTAGATGAGGGTTGTCGGGCCGATGATGTTTTTAGCATTACAGTAGAGTCAAACTACATTCAGCCAAATTGAATTATGAATCCAATGAAGAGGAATATTCACTTCACACCACTGGGATATACTGGTGTGTCAGGAGTGGCTATTCCCAAATTTAACACAAACATTTCAAGATGGCTTGTGCTGTAAAGAAAGTGTTAAACTATCAGTGGCAAGACCTGTGAATGCTGCCCAAAAATGTATAAATGCTTGTCGCTCATAGTGGCAGGCAGTCAAACTCCTTGAACACTGATAACGAGACATTTAATATTGCCCATGTAGCTATAGATAGGAAGTCAAGATTTAATAAATGATCACCATTTAGGAATTACTTTTTTTTTTAAATACTGTACAGAGTCCAAAATGGATTATGGGCCTGAGCAGGGTAAACACCCAAATAGATTCCCACCTAGAATGTGCAGAGTAATTACATATATAGTTTTACCTTATTTTAGCTTCTGTGAATATCCACCGCTAGCATCCATGAGAGAAATGGACCAAATCTAAAATCCTCTGTTCACATGCTCTTGGTTTTGTTTTGTTTTTTGTTCCGTTTTGTTTTGGTTTTTTGCAAGTTTAAGGCTCATAACTGGATAAAGTACGGTCTTAGTCTTAGAGGCTTAATAAAACAAGAATTTGAGATTAACCATTAATAGTTTGATCAGCAGAACAAAGCCGAGGCACATGATGGACAATTCTGCTTTTATCCGTTTATTTCACCGGCACTGTCCACCTACTGCCCCCTATGGTGACTGTTAACTCTGTTTTTATCTTAGAAGTACAATATGGGTCCAGTACTGTTGGTAAATCTACTTCTAGTACTCCCACAGCTAATGTTTATTTCTTAAATCCCACACTGAAGGCACAGTGGAATGTATGACTGAAGGAATGTATCTTGTTCTGAATGACCAATGACTAATTCATTTTTTTGTGCAGTTTTCATCAAATGTCAAGCCAAACCGCGCTGGGGTTTGAAAGAGGAAGTCAAATTTGAATTGCACTTTGTCCAAAGCACTTCTATTATGTCTCCATCAAGTCCATTTGGAGGTTCTGTACACTTGTCATTTTCAGCAAGTTGACACAGTGACAAGATTGCAAACTATGTGAGTGTGTGACTGCAAACCATTTAAGTGTGAAGTGTGCAGGCGACAGGCGTGTGTGCCTGTCTGTGTGTGTGCGCGCCATTGACATATATACAGTAGACTGAACACCCTGAGGAAACCTTGAGGCGAAATGGACATAGTGGCCAAAGTTGAGAATGCAGTTTGAGAGCATGGGGAGCTCGGGTGTTGGGAGCTGAGTGAACAACTCAATGCAAGTGGATGAGAGGGGAGCTCGGGGGTTCTCTCTATTTAATATATACTCTAAGGTGTGCGCACATGTGTGCGAACATGCACGCACGCATGTGTCACAGCAAGGCTTTTCCACTATGGAAGAGTGCACCGCTGTTGTACCACTGCCACAGCCATACTTAAAATATTGTTGTATAATTGTTCAAGGGTATTTATAGGGTGGTGGGGGGAGTAAATTAAAAAAAAATGTTTATAACTTAGATTGTGCTGTATAGTATATTAAAACTTGACAATGCTTCCTGGTACTAGATTCAATTGTTAAACTTGGGTACCATACCAAAACTCTGGACCCAATGGAGAATTAAAAGTTTGCCTGGAATCCAAAATGGTGAAAATGGAAGATCTGAAAGCCCACAATGTCACCTCATAACATATTGTTTTCTCTTTTCTTTTTTTAATATTTTGAATTAATTATTGAAAAAAACCCAAAATAGGGTCCCCGCTGCCTGCTGACCTAATGGTCCAGGTGCATGCCGCCACCAGTGGTCCTTGAGAAGGTTCCAGGTGGTCCCCAGCTAAGTTGGTTATCCAGATGTAACTCTCGAGAACGTAAAAATGAAACCAAATGGACCCTTGCAGGTCCATTTGGTTTCATTTTTACACTCAAGAGTTGAAATATTCATCTGAATTAGCCCAAGTCTGTAGAAGATTAATTGAAATCTTTAGTGTTTGGGGTCTGTGGGGCTAAGATGTCATCAAATGGTGGTCCATGGCTCAAATGCTGAATAAATGGTGGGCCCTGGTATCAAAAAGGTTGAAAACCCCCTGGTCTACATAATGTAGGAGTCAAGAGACACATGTTCGTAGTTGTATGTGTGCTTACATAAACCCAATGTGCATGTTGTATGTGTGCTTACATAATTGTTCCGGTTGCTCTCTCTCTGTCCCATCAGGACCTGGGCCTGGCACAGAACACGGCCACCAACACGAAGACCCCCGTCCCCCTGGGATCGCTGGCGCACCAGATGTACAGGATGATGTGCGCGCGGGGCTACGCCGGCAAGGATTTCTCTTCCGTCTTTCAATTCCTGCGTGAAGAGGACAGCCAGTAGAAAGAAACACTACCCCTCAAACCCAACCCCATCCCCGCCTGGTCCCTCCCTCTCTCCCTCCATCCCCTCCTCCCTCTCCCTCTCTCTCTCCTCTCCCACCAGCCTTCCTTCTACACACCAGGCCCTCCTGGCCCTGACTGCCCCACACACACAGGCTCGATAACAGGGGAGGGATTGCCTTCCTTCTGCCCCACCGCTCAAGGACGAAGTGAGACACACAAGAACGAGATGAAGCTCAACCAAAAACCGCCACTCCAACCGATGATGATGATTAGAGCACTTATATCACCTCCTCTGTAGGGAGGAAAGCCGTGTTACAGTATATATACTTGGCGTGATCATGCCTTTGTTTTAATATTAAATAAAAGCAAAGAGGCAACAGCAACACTCCTTTAATAGATTATGAGGAATGTCTCCTCCAAAGATGGCGTTCAGTAACGGCTAATGATTGTTGACGACGGCGGCGCGATGCGGTGTGAGTTAACACGGGTCAGGGCGATGATCGACACTAGATGATGGGGGTTTGAATGGTTTAGTCGCCGCGTTTATATCTGTTGATTGTGATTGTTTGCTTTTCTGTTTATTCGGGGGGGTTGTTTTGGTTTGTTTTGCCGTTTTCACTTAATGTTTGTAATCTCTCAGCACTGGGACGGTTGCTTTATGTGTCCTCATGTCAGTAATAAAGTTGAGAGATTGTGTTGTCTTTACTTTGTCTATACAGTTTATTTAAATGATGGTGTGCATTGCAAGCTGCCCTGGGGCACACTTGTGTACCTACTTATCAGTTATAATGAACAAACGTCAGCTAGACTGTTTACGTTATATTGCAACCTCATAAACATGGTAATGCTATGCGAGCCCATTGATTATTGGACAATTCTAGCCTGATCTGAAAGTAGAGAAATAATTTTCACCGCAACATTCAACATTGGATGGGATTCGAAGTTTATTCTTGTTTCTCAGAATATTCAAAATACTTCCTATCTTAACATGTCCCTGTATTACCTCAAAACCGCTTAATTTTGACCTGAGGCAGTTTTAATTTTAAAGACGCCTAAACAAAACTGGTTTTCTGAAAAGCATAAATATCTCAACTGTGTGAAGTGAGGAGCACTCTTGTCATGAATTTCTTGCCAATGGGAATTTAACAAAAATGCAGATTTGCTCCTCTACATAAAAACTATGCATAGAACAAAAAAAATGCTCACACATGATGTAAATTTTGTGTGCGTGTGTTAGCAGCAATAGCTGGGTGACACGGGTGTTCTGTTCCCAGCTATATAAAGCTGTTCCACTTCCAGGTCTAAATGGTTAAAGGGGAATTCTACCCTTTTTTTTTTCTGAGAGTGTACAAATGCAACCAAATGAACCCGTTATTTGTACGCTCTCAGAAGTGTCTAAAGAAATCCATTAACATGGTGAAAATGCATCTTGATAATGTCAACAAGATGTTTCAGCACGTTAGTGGTTTTCTTCAGACCTCCATTTCTTAGGAACACAGAATGGGGGGACTTTTTATCATGTCCACCCAACCCATCTAGGGTATACTAATGACATATTAAAATGTTAAATGGTGGAATTCCCCTTTAACCACTTCCAAACTGCGTGGCGTCCTAATTTTATTAGGCATGGCATCTTCATTTTTTTTTATCGAAGTTCTTCATAACGCACAGCAATGTTTTACAATTTACACCGTTAAAGGTAGGGTGTTTTTGAATCTGTTGTTGTGTGGACTTGATAAAAAAAAATGTTCCCCCAATCCAGTATTTCCTAAAAATGGAGGTCTGAAAAAAATCATTAACATGGTGAAATACATCTGATGACATCATCAAGATGTATTTCACCATGTTAATGATTTTTCTTACAGATCCCTTTTTCCTGAGAGGGTACAAATGGAACCAAATCCCATTTGGTTCACATTTATATCCTCTCAGGATTTTTTTTTAATGGGTGGAATTCCCCTTTAAATATAACCTACAGTCAATGGATTTGTCACTGTCTGATCTGATGGTGTTTAATTTATACAAACGTGGGGTTCAAAAGAGGCAGCGTGTTCCACATATGGAGAGGCTTAACGTGTGATATTGCGGTTGTTTAAATGTAATTTAGGCCTATATATTCACTTTGATGTCGGTTGGCTAAATGTTAAATTATTTTCGCGGCCATTGCACACCGGTTACTAATAGTAACTGACGTGTATCTGTGTGTTGTGCCAAACAAGCCTCAGCAGGGGATTCTACCCAAATAATTGTGCAAAGGCGGGACTTTTATAAAGTGTTCAAATGGTTCCATATATACGCCTACAAACGTCACCGGTTGCGCAGACACAGTAATCCTGGACCTACCATATACGCCTGCTCGCAATTTTGTGTGAGGGGATTTTCTCACTTGAACTGAGTCAAGGGGTCCCTAGAGATGAAAAATCACCGAGGTGCTTGTCCGCCATAGTGCCACGAATGGCGCAATGGCCGAATCAAATATGGCCGCCATCGGATATGGTGAAAATCCAACTTTTGTGTATATACACATGCAATACCTCTATTCTGACTAATTGGGGGGTGGGGAATCCATTTCTGACATTGTTATGACAATTTTGGTTGATTTTGACCTTGAAAGGTCATGGTCAAGGCCGTTTTGCTATTCCAAAGACATGCAATAGGTCTAATTCATATAATTGTGGCAATGATTCCTGTGTGATATCTTTTATATTGATATTTAACTATAATTTAAAAGTAACAAATTTGTCCCCTGTTATCATTTTTACTCAATTACGTTATTATTTAGAACAAAAGATATACACAACACATATGCAAGTATACATATACATTGCTATATGGGTTCTGAAATGATTAAATAAGAGTGACAAAGTGATATACAACTAATATAAAACAAAATCAAGTATTTTCTCTCAACTTGCTCATGCAGTGATCTCCAGGATCAATTAAAAGACTAGATGGTAGGATCCCCCCTCCCGGAGGAACGTTGGTGGGTGATGGCGCATGCCCTGGCTGCTGGTGGGTAGGGCGTTGATGGAAATCCTCTTCTGCTCAAGCTTATCGGCTAGACATGCTGGGTCCTTCCCAACCATAGTTGCAGGTTTATGGGAGATGGCAGCACAACGTTGCTTGAACAATGAAACTCAGCCTGTTGGATTCCAAGCCCCAGACTTCGCTCCATGTCAGCTTCTTCTTCTCGACTCCCTCCCACATCATCCAGCGGCCCTGTCCAGTCAAATGTTGTTCCAAGATAAGAGACTGCTTGATGCAGTGGTAGCATGTGTCGCTTTTCACCAGTGCCATACTGCTGCCAGACTTCCTTCATCCCCAGTGCTTGGAAGTACGGGATGCAATGTAGAAGTAATGCACAGGTGTATCATTAAAAACTATCACAACTCTCTTACACTGTTTAACACAAATAGCCCACTCCATATGCACCAGTCCACTAGCCTCGTGTCAGCTTCCTCAATCCAGTTCAAGAGGTCATGGTCATAATAATAATAATCTTTATTTGTATAGCACCTTTCATGACATAAAATGCATATCAAATGCTTTACATTGCAATAGAGAAGACAAAAAATAGTGGGAATGTCCTTGCCACCAGCCACCTTTGCTGGGAGAACCTCATTGTCATGGACGACAGACCTGACAGTGATAGTATTGCCACAGACCTGACTGCACACCATATCCTAAACTAACAGATAGATATTTTGCTTGTTCTCAGACACCCAGAACTTGTGAAGTTGCTGCGGAATGGGTGTGTTGCTGTTCATGCCAATGCTTGCTGTTGAGTCTGTACGTTGCAGGGGCTCCCCTTCATTTTGAGACCTCTCAATGTACGTATCAAGTATGAGGTGAATGAATTCCGACTCTCGGCAGAAGGAGGATGAAGCATTGATGAGGGTGTTGACCGTTGAGAACCGTCCCAGTGGTATCTGCCACATTTTCGACATGAAGTCTAACACAAGTGGCAAGAGTAGATGACTAGATGCAGACTCCATTGGGTGAGATCAAGTCCAGGCTCAATCTCTTTTTTTTGACCATCAAAGATGTTGAGAGCACATCATGAGAAAGTATTTGCTGGATGTTTATGCCCTGCTCCTTAGCAATGCCCATAGCTCCTATATGCTTCAGCCATGTCTTTGGGTAAAACTAGGTTCTGCTTCTTCAAAATGGTGTTTGGTGCCTTCTGTGGTTGCTCTTTGAAGTGAGGCTTCCTCTTTGGTATATGATTCAGCTAATTGTCTTAGTCTCAGTCTAGCCTCTCCTGTCTGTATGGGTACTACAGGCACTCCCCATTTTTAGACAGTTGAGCAGACTTACTTACTTAGACTTAGTTCCTCTCGTTCCTATTGGAACACTGGGCGACGAGGCTCCTCCATTTGCTCCGGTCTCTGGCGACCCTTCTTGCTCCATGCCAGCTGACACCCATCTCTCTAAGGTCCTCCTTGGCTGTCTGTCTCCATGTTTTCTTCGGCCTCCCTCTCTTCCTCTTCCCACCTTCAGGCATCCAGTCCATCGCCACGCTTGCCGGTCTCTCCCTTGGCAGTCGGAGTACGTGGCCAGTCATTCTCCTTCTCCTTTCAGAGACCATGTCTGACAGTGCAGCTACTCCTGCTCTCCTCATCACCTCCTCGTTGGTGATGTGGTCTCTCCATGAGATCTTTAATATGGACCTGAGACAACGTCGGTGGAAGACATCCAGCTTCTTGGTGATGCTGGCTGTCCTCACCCATGTCTCACAGTCACCGTTGGGATGACCACTGACATATAGAGGCGCAGCTTGGTGGCCGTAGTGATGGTCTTGGACAACCAGATGTTTCGGAGCCGTTGGAACACTCCCGCAGCTTTGCCAATTCTGTTGTTGACATCCTTCTCCACGTCTCCTGTGCTTGAGATGTTACTTCCAAGATAGGTGAAGTTGTCCACATATTCTATGTCGTGGTCACCCAGGGTGAGTGGTGGGAGGTGTAGGACTTGTCCAACTGCCATAGCCTTGGTCTTCCCGTGTCTTATCCGTAAACCCACTTTTTCCCCGTGCTCTTGGAGGTTGTTGGTCAACTCTTGAAGTGTGAGCTGGGTATGGCTAACAAGAGCTAAGTCATCTGCAAAGTCCAGTTGAGCAGGCGCAGAGTGAATTCTCTGTATACAACCTGCTTTGCAGATTGACAGTCAATGAGTATGGAATCTCGTACTCTAGCACAGAGTCAAACAGCTTCACCACTTTGAATGTAAGGTGACAAGTGGTGCTCAGTGCATGCTCAAGATGGATTTTTTGGGGGTAGTTGTTGGTGAGGAGGTTGAGGACATTTTCATGAATCTCATGAAACAAGAGCTCAAACTCTGCATCTGCTTTTGCATGTGTGTGTGGCTCCTACTACATAGTGACCTTCATGACCCTTCATCTCTCACTGAATGCTCTGCTTGACCTTCAGGTTACCTACTGCAGTACTGATCCAGCATTGACCTGAACAACCCACTGACCGATTGAGTAGTGCCAGTAGAACTCAGGACGTGTAAACTCTAGCACCTTGATTCGCACAAGATACTATGAGCCATGACACAGGTAGTTTATGCAAAGATCACCATAGATCACCATAGTATCCCACAGCATTTTTCATTACAGCCACCAAATACAGCCAACCTCCAATATGGCAGAGCTCTGACAGCCTTACATTCCTTCTCAAAATCCTGATTCAATTTCTCTACTTGTCCTATCGGGGCCTCAAACTGCTCTGAGGAATGTTGATTTGCAGCCAGCACAGTGTGAAATGCCTGTACCTGTGCTAGCACTGGATATGCAGCTCTGCCAGAACATATTCCACTGGAGCGACCTGATCACATCCTCTACCATCGGCATCCCAGTGAGAGCCCGGACATAATGGCTGCCGTTTAACACCAACTCTATCAGACCAGGTCCAAACATGGCACACTCAACCATTGCATCACCAGGGCCAGAAACTCTAAGCAGTTTTCCCTGGCATTTGAGTAGAACACATGTCCTGTGGAAAGGGCCCATGCAAAGGAAGAGATTCTTGAATGTTCAGTCTTGTGCAGATGAATATCTACTGCTGGAGCAAACATGCCTTCGTCACACCATATTGCCATTGATACCTGATTTGGTTGTCAACACTCTGGCCATGGCAATAAAATGGTTCACTTGGGCCAAGGCCAGAGCCATCTGTTGAGTTCACTTTGAATGAAGTTCCTGTTTGATTTTGCATCACTTTTATTCCTTCAATTTGATTTGATTTAACACGCAATTAAATACATTTTAAAGGGGGTGATTATAATTGTTATATGTCTTATGCACATGTAGGCCTACTAAAAAAACAAGTGATTTATATGATTGATTATTAATTCAATTAATTAATAAATGTCAGAATTAGTAGAAATAGACCCATTGCACCCGTTTTTTTCACCTAACAATGGTTAGTTATGGTCTTCGGAATAGCAAAATGGCCTTGACCATGACCTTTCAAGGTCAAAATCAACCAAAATGGTCATAACAATATCAGAAATGGATTCCCCACCCCCCAATTAGTCAGAATAGAGGTATTGCATGCGTATATACACAAAAGTTGGATTTTCATCATATCCGATGGCGGCCATATTTGATTCGGCCATTGCGCCATTCGTGGCACTATGGCGGACAAGCACCTCGGTGATTTTTCATCTCTAGGGACCCCTTGACTCAGTTCAAGTGAGAAAATCCCCTCACACAAAATTGCGAGCAGGCGTATATGGTAGGTCCAGGATTGCGCAGACACAGGTTTAGGTTTAAGTCTACACAACTATAGAGAATGTAGAAGAATTGTTGGTCATGTTTGATCTGTATGTTTGACTGATTTGTTTACCAAATTCAGCCTGCGGTATTGTGGAGAAAAAACAAAAGAAATCTTTAGTTTTGGGGTCCGTGGGGGCAAAAATGACTGAGCTTTTGCAGCAACAAGTGCGTGTAGATTTAAAAGGGAAGTGAAGGGGTGATGGGACGGACGGATGGACGGTTCAGTCAGTCAGTGTACATTGTCAAAACCCAATTTGTAGAGCAGCTCTACCTCCAGGCTATCGCCTATGTGTGCTAATAATGGTTTCCTCTTCAGACTGACGCATTCTTCCCTGACTCAGACCTGTCTATAGCCAATACCTGGCTGGAGCACAGCCTACGCTTGCGAAACAAATTTAATTGAATTTGTCAGCGCATGAAATAAATTAGAGGCCGGGCCTTTATATTACTGCCTTTCGATTTTCAGTGGATTTAAGGACAAACTATTTGGTCTCTCCTCCTTTACTCCTGCCTCCTGTCTCTCTCTGTCTCTGTCTCTCTCTCTCTCTCTCTCTCTCTCTCTCTCTCTCTCTCTCTCTCTCTCTCTCTCTCTCTCTCTCTCTCTCTCCACTTAGACAAAGAGGGTCGGCATGTTTCTGATCTGGGCTGCCAAAGAGAGGCAGTATGAGGGGTTCAAGATGCCATAGGTCACACGATCAGAAGACAAAGCCGTAAAAAGTCCATTAAGCACCGTAGACGGAGAGCCGTGTTGTTATCTGCTTGGCAGGTACTGCAAACAGAACAGAACAGCACTTTGCTCTCATGGGATTATGCCCAGTATAGGCTAGTACACAGTGTTGGAGTGGAAAGTAACATAGGCCTACTCAAGTAGCGTCTAATAGGCATATGCCAATATATCCTATTAATTTTACATTTTGGAGCGGCCGCTATCTTCTCCGTGGCTCCCAGAAATGTGTAGCACAGTGGCAGCCAATTAAGTCTATATGGACTTGTAGAGTCTAATTAAAAAGAACTGGCCGTCAGTCAAGTCTATGTGGACTTTGTTTATAGAGTAGGTATGATTTTGCCATCCAAATATGGTCGTTATTTTTTGTTATGGTTCGTTCGTTTTTAGAGTAGGCCTATATAGTTATGATGTATTTTTGTACCTGCCAAGAATGACTTATAGACAAACAAGATTGCATGACAGCAAAGAAGCATGTCTGATATTATAACAATGTTTATTCATTTGTTTTGTTTTGCCGCAGTAGTTCTAATTTGCTATACTCTACTGTATATTCTGCTCTATAGAGCATAAAGCAAATACTGTTGTTCACGTGTGAAATGGGAGATTCTGCATACTTATTGGCACAAAATATTCAGGAATATTTTGATGCCGATACACACTTTACTCGTACTCGGACTTACTTTAGGCTTTAACAGAGTATTTCTATGGGGCCTATACTGTGGTATTGATATTTTTACTTTAGGTAAAATAAGAAAGTAAGAAGATCTATCGCATATCTCGGTTCAGAATGGGATATCCAGCCAGATGGCCCACTTTGAACCTTACATGGTTGGATTATTGGATGAAGTGTCTTTATATAAGGCCCTTAAGTTATATACTGCTGGTCCTATTTGAGTGTTTTATGTGCCGTTTTGACTTTGAACAATGCCTATAATGCCCGTTTCATTTTTCATGAAATGCCTGATATGAAACCTGATTGTTTTTCATGAAAACAATCATATAAACAAAATAATCCAAATTATGCAGCACTAAATCTGATTCTAATCCGCCATGTTGTCATGTGCACGGGCCTATCAAGTAGGCTATCTGTGCTTCTGTAACTTCGGATATATATTTTTTAACATACATTTTCATTCAGGCCTGGGTGTGTACCTCGACCTACCCACTATTAAATATATATCTGGTAAACCGATTAAATAACCTTGCACAGGTGACTTCAATGGTCTGCCCTATATATTTGTATTCGATACATAAGTCATTTTTGAAATAATAATTATAATAATCAATCATAATCACAATAATCATGGTTGCAATAATAACAACTATTATTATTATCGTCTTTAACGAATTAAATAAAATACAGCATGGAATACCTTGCACGGAGGCTTGCCGCCGCTTGCTTAGGCCGATATGAACTTGAAATATTTACGCATATAATAGCCCTGTTTTTCTGTTTTTGCCAGCGGTAAGGTAAGGTGTTCATTATCTAATCTAATTAAGCTAAAGCATGCAGGGTGGTCGAGAATAACCCGCTATTTACCTCCGTATACGCATGCATGGGCACGCGCGTACACGCCTCAGTCAGTCAGACAGACAGACAGACAGACAGACAGACAGACAGACAGACAGACAGACAGACAGACAGACAGACAGACAGACAGACAGTAGCTACTATACTTTAATGTGTCAAAAGAATTTGTTGTAAAATTCCAAGAGAGGTATCTGTGTGTGTGTGTGTGTGTGTGTGTGTGTGTGTGTGTGTGTGTGTGTGTGTGTGTGTGTGTGTGTGTGTGTGTGTGTGTGTGTGTGTGTGTGTGTGTGTGTGTGTGTGTGTGTGTGTGTGTGTGTGTGTGTGTGCAGGGGTGGACTGGGAGCTCAAAACGTACCGGGCAATTTTGTCTCAGAGCGGCCCTCTGAAGACCCTTATAATTAGCGTTGCAATCTTTGTGGGGCTCTGGGGCCTGAGCCCCCATGAGAATTTAAGACATAAGGGGCTCTGGGGCTCGGGCTAACTAAAATTAGTTAGTTAGTTTTAGTTAACTATAAAAACCCTGCAATAGGCAGTCTCATTTGAAGAGGACAGAGGGCCGCCAGCACTGATTCGTGGGCCGGTTTTGTGCAGATTTTTTTTTTTTTTGATTCATTATTATTTTTTTAATTAAAACACGACATTAACGGCCCCCGGGGGGGTCGGCCCACCGGGAAAATGCCCTGTATGCCAGACTGTCAGTCCACCCCTGTGTGTGTGTGTGTCCACATTTCACAATGTGAGCGTATCATCGTGCTTGAATGATAGTTTATGATAGAAATATGAAAAGGACCATTGATTATAATTGTACCTATTCTAATGCGATTTATTTGCACATCATGCAGAGAATCTTAAATGTTATTTAATTAAAAAAACAGTATGACTCATTCATTCATATATGATAGTGAAAACTGTCAAAATAGTCAAATATTTAAATGTATACTCCTCAAACCAAATAGGCTATATTGTTTTTTACTGCACCATAATTATTTGAAAACAATACAGGCCTTTATCCTAGATTTTGGATATTATTACAAAAACACTTAATATTACTCTCAAAATATCTGATCTACACGCTCACATGTTGCAGGCAGCATGGTGTGAGCAACTTGTTTAGGATCAAAACGTGTGCAATGGCACATTCTGCAAGCATTAGGAGTACTCCATTCCATGCCAATACGTTTGCGTTTATATACATTTTGAATGCCGAATTATGTACAATTTGGCCTTGTTTCTACAATAGATTTTTGATACTGTAATAGCCACATGATAATACCCTATGTAACTGGATGGCTTGCACCCAGTTATATGCCATGGGGCATGCCTTTATGATAGGGCGGCAGATACTAGTGATCCCCTCCCAGTCCCAGCAGTGTGTTTGTGGTGCTTTGGGTCTTCATGGTGACATGGCTGGTCTCCATGGTGGCACACAGACACACAGACACACAGCGCGCCGGTTTGGTTTACTATAGGTGAGAACAATGTGGCTGAGATGTTTCCTGCTGCCCAGGCTGCACAAATACAACACTTCCCTTCTAGTCCAGACCAGACACAGAACTAGAGTCAAAGTCAAAGGCCCCTGCGGGATTTTATTCTGATTTATGTTCTTATAGGCTATACCTAGCCTACCTCGCGGAACCACAGCCCGAAATCCCCAGTTTTGACAACTGACATGCTAACAAGCTTTTATCAACATGATTATTATATATAATTAAAGTTTAATAACCTGCACTAAGCATTCGTGCATGCCTATAGGCCTACATGCCTTTGCCGGTAAAACCTTTAATCTATTGAATTTACTTTTTCTCTCCCTGCATCCACTTTTTTCATTCAAAGTATATCGTCTTCCACGTATTCTATATAGGCCTACAGTATATGCCTATCCGCATTAATATCTCAATAGCACAAAAATAAAATAATAATAAATGAAAATATGAGTGGCTCGTGGCTCCGTTATTACAAGAGCTATACAGTACATTCTCGTTTCAGTGTTTAGACGAATTCGTTTTTCTATGTGCATGTGTATAGCACAACGAATTCATATTTGCACATAGTTTACTTCTTATTTAGTTATAGCGTTCAACCTGCTGTACATGTACATGAGTAATTTACATCTGTATCTTCTGCTCGCAGAACAATTGTCTGCACCTCTCAAGTTTAACTCGTTCATTCCGTGCTCTGTTTTGAAATCTCGATAGCGCGAATAGCGCGGCAATGGATTTGTTGTGTGTTTTGCCTATAGCTTTAGTAAAATATGTGACAATCCCATTTGTAAACATATAATTTGATTAAATAAACATATAGAGACATATAGAGACCTAGTACACGTGAACTGTTCGTTTAAATGTGTATTGTGAATTTGTGAGAAGGATTAATTATAGGCTGCAGTCTTTCTTTCTTCTCATAAAGGCTAACTCTCACTTCTCTGAATTCGGGCTGATGGCTGTTTGGCCAGACCAGACCAGACGACCACTTTCAACTTGACCTTGGCCTCTAGTCGTGTCTAGCTCGGACGTAAAAAACAAAAACAACCACCAAATGTGCTCTGTGTTTGGTGGCACCTAGATCCGTTTGTAGGCCTATATGTGTCATTCCATTTACTATTATACGCAAGAATGCGTTGATTCAATTAGTCGTCTTTTGGCAAAGCTTTCCAAGTTTATTTCTTTATAGCTGTATTTCCTACCCGTGAAACATCCTATGTATAATTTACCAGGTGGTTGATGTTGTTGACTAACTAAACCCAATTAATGTTCGTTGATCGATCATCTGATCAAACCGTATAGACTTTATAAATAGTCGTCATGCTGCATTCCTGTTTTCAGACTTTCACCCTCACCGCCATATTAATTATAGGTTTTAAATGTAAAGGCGCAGCCTTCGTAATACATCATTCAGATAACCTTTAGCTTAACAGTAGTCTATTTGTGGGGCTCTAATTGGATTAGAATGCAATGCAACATCATACATCTAGTTTGCAATAAATCTTACTTGGCCTCCAGAAAACTGTATGAGTAGGAGTGTACAGTATATCACGTATAATTGTAGACTCGTCATACCTCCTGACAAGATTGTTCATGTAGCTTGTTGTCTTTTTGCATGATGCGCAAAAAATATATAAAATATATGCTGCGATCTGTAAAAGATGCCTTTGAATGAGACCGCATGTGAATCTCCGGTTATCTCTGCGCTGTACACACAAAAGTGAGATTTGTGTAATCGAACATATTAGGCTAATCTTAAAACGCATGGAGCTTGATCTGCGGTCTAGACTTTTATCATCTCCTTTGCATATCACGTGTCTGCCCTTGGCCAATAACCTCTCGGTCTTTATGTACACAGGCAGGCTGGTATCGGTTACTCTCTCTCAGATTCTCTATCTCTTTTCAGTCGAGGAGGAATTTTGAAAAAGAGCCGCTGTGGTATTACTGTCGCTCCCGTATCCCGGTCTCGATGTAGGGGCCAAATATGCTATGACCGCGTCATTGCTCCTCCATCATCCGCGCTGGATCCGTGACCCCCCGTCCGTGATGTTCCTCTACGACAACGCCTTGGACGAGAGAAGCAAGAGCAGCATGGAGGGCTTCGCTGGAGGTAATTTCGCCGCGAACCAGTGCCGGAGCCTGCTGGCGCATCCGACCTCGCTGGCTCCCAGCAGCACCTACGCCTCCAGCGAGGTGCCTCCGGTCTCCGGCATGGGCGAGCCTGTCAAGCAATGCAGCCCCTGCTCGGCCACGCAGAGCTCGCCCAACGCGTCGCTGCCGTACGGGTACTTTGGCAGCGGCTACTACCCGTGCAGGGTGACGTCGCACGGCGGCGTCAAGGCTTGCGCGCAGCCGCCGCCCGGCTATCATGGGGATAAATACAACATGGACACGTCGGTCTCCGCGGGCGAGGACTTCCAGTCCAGGGCAAAGGAGTTCGCCTTTTACCAGGGCTATTCGTCCGGTCCGTACCAGCCCAGCTATTTGGACGTAGGGCCCGTGGTGGGGGCCCCACCTGAGCCTCGGCACGAGCCTCTGTTGCCCGTGGAGCCCTACCAGCCGTGGGCCATCGCCAACGGCTGGAACGGTCAAGTTTACTGCGCCAAGGAGCAGCCACAGTCAAATGCTCTATGGAAATCCTCTTTACAAGGTACGTAAAAAACGTGAATAATGAAGTAATGTGATCATTTATTGAACGAGCTACACAATATACATGATTTTTGAATGGTTTTGATGGCTATCCTATAGAAGGATCGTGAATTCCGTGATATTTCCAAGCCCAATTAAGCTAAATCTCTTCAGTGTGAAATGTCCCTGAGAGAAGAAATATGGGGTGGGGGGGCTGGGGGAGTGTGCATGAAAAAAAAAAGAAAGAGAAAAAAGGTTTTGCTGCCAACTTTTTTCCCTTTCTTTTCTGCTGTTTGGTTTAAAGGCCAGAAGTTTCTTCTCAAATCTTTCCAGGTCACGGACATCCCAAATTCAATTTGATTTTGGGCCCCGTTTCAAATAGACAGATTACAGAGACTGCCTGAAATTTGATGGATGTTTCTTTTCTGAAATTGCCCAATTGCCATAATTGTAGGGGTAGAAACCGTACATGACAAATGCGTTTAGTGGTGACTCTCTGAAACATGTTTGTTAAGACACTCATGAATGTTTTGTGTGAGTGAATTGAATTATTATGGGATGAGATATATCTTGTCTGGCTTGGGACGCACTGTGTGTGTGTGTGTGTGTGTGTGTGTGTGTGTGTGTGTGTGTGTGTGTGTGTGTGTGTGTGTGTGTGTGTGTGTGTGTGTGTGTGTGTGTGTGTGTGTGTGTGTGTGTTGCAAAATCAGTCATGTTTAGTATTTTCTTATGAGTTTATAAGCTTTTGCTGAGAAAGTAGTAAAAAAAAGTATAAGTAAACAAGTTGTGTTTGGTTAAAGGACATTTCACCTATTGGGTAGATTATATACTGCACAAAAAAGGTAATATATAGATATTTATGATCCCTTTATAGTTGGACTTTATCGCATTATGTGATCCTTCATTTTGCAGACACCATATCCAGCGGAGATGTCAACTCCATGCGCCGCGGGAGAAAGAAGCGCGTGCCGTACACCAAGATCCAGCTGAAGGAACTGGAAAGGGAGTACGCCACCAATAAATTCATCACCAAGGACAAAAGGAGACGGATATCCGCTCAGACCAATCTGACAGAGAGACAAGTGACCATCTGGTTTCAGAACCGGCGCGTCAAAGAGAAGAAAGTCGTCACCAAATTCAAGGGCAGCAGCAGTTAGCCGCATGCTGAGCCTCCCTTTTTGTGGAAATACTAAAACAAACAAACAAAAACAAACGAGTGGGGGGTGTTGTCGAGACTTTTTGACGTTTCCTCCGTCGAAATAAACTGTGTACTATATTATTTATTGCGTTATGAAGTATTTTTTCCTTCTTATTCTGCCTGTTCTTTGCCCACCAAGTTGCATGGTTCTGGGAAGTCACGTTTAGGCCTGCCTCATGCCTGCCTGCCTCCATGCCTGTACATTCTCCTCCTCCACCGCCTGTTAATTGGAACCATTCAGCGTCGGCTGTTGACAGAGGATCGGAAATGACTTGCAACATGTTGACCAAAGAAAGACCATTCATTTCTCTGTAAGGATCAGGAGGATGTTGTATAGTCTGGCCTATACTACTAACTAACTAGTAACTGTGTTGCTTTTGCTGTTCAACAGGACCCAAGCAATAACACAACCTTTCAATCACGGAGACAAGTTCAAGTTCACCCCCCGAAAATGACGTGCTGTGTTTTCTATCAATTAGCCCAATGGAGGCCTTGAATTCATGGAGTTTTTTTTGTTTGTTTTTGTAACATTACTGAGGCAATAATTTGACGGTGGCTGGTCAGTAATAGCTATCAGGTATAGGCCTACTATAACTCGATTGAGACTCATTTAACTAAATTGAGTCTCGCCAGTCACCAAGTCTTTAACAAAATGCCGGCGGTTTCCGAATTACAGTATGGGCCCAGCGGTTTTCAACCAGTGGTCTGGGGACAAGGTTCCAGGTGGTCCCCAGCTAAATGATGGAAAGTTAGTTAACCAGATGTAGGCCTAACTCTTTGAGAGCGTAAAAATGAAACCAAATGGACCCGCACTCAAGTTATAAAATTTCATCTGAATGAATTAGCCCAAGTCTACACAATAGAGAATGTAGAAAATTAATGGTTAATTTTGGCTGCATGTTTGTTTTGTTGCCGAAATCCAGCCTGGAATCGTGGACAAAGGAAAAATAAATCTTTAGTTTTGGGGTCTGTGGGGCTAAAATGTCATCAAATGGTGGCCTGTGGCTCAAATGCTGAATAAATAGTGGGCCCTGGTATCAAAAAGGTTGAAAACCCCTGGCCTATACCAAATTAGAACGTTATTTTTCGCGGTGCGAACTATTTTAAACCTGGAACCCATGGAACCCTCTCGCCTATTCTATGTACAGTATAATTCTTTATCAAATACAGTTCCATACACTACAGACATACAGGGTAGACCTAATTACGTTAAGCATTTAATAGACATTTGTGAGCGGAATGACTGATTGTTTGGTTGATTGAACTGAACTCCGCTGTGTTTGCCGTAACGATGACTTCAGATGGAATGTGATATATAGATAGAATGGTATAGAAATATATAGCTGGTCCGCACGTTACCACTGGTGGATATAATTAATTAGCATGCTTATTAATTTATATTAAAACAAAACCTTGCAACTTGTCCCGCTGGCCCATAATAAGGCCAGAACAGGCCTGTTATACGCCCTTTCTGTGTTAAAGTGGCATTTAACATCTTTTCAGTCACTTATTTTTGAAAAAATATTGAACATGCAAGTCTATTTAAATATGTAAATACTATGTTGAATGCAGCTATACTCATTTTCCGTCTTCTGACTGCAATAGCCAATATTTCCCAATAAATATTTTCAAAGACTCTTTTATAGCCCGACTTTGTATTCCCTCGCCTTTTGTAATACGCCTGGATAAAATTTGAATGATTGGCATTTAAATCAAGCAGCCCTTGATTTAATTAAGTATTGCTAACCTAAAGGAATACAGATAGTATAAGAAGCCTATGTTAGTTGCCATCTCGACTATTGGATGCTCTCGCTTCAAGCAGCTCTCACTAGGACCTCTATGGCGCCATCTAGCGACGAATGCATGCCAACACACTCGTCCCCTATTGATGGACAGCACTTGATACAAGAAGGGCGATGATTAACAGGCACAGGCAGGAGACGTATAAGACACTTGTGTCTTATACGTGTCCGAAAACGTGTGCCCATTTCATTCAATGCTGTGCATGTTTATTGGCACGGATGGTTCGATTAGTATAGACATTTTTGTTGCTAAAATCCATTCCATCACGTTCCCTGCTGCAGGCCCTTTGTTCTGCCTGATGTTGTGTCAATGCCCTCAGCAATACACATCCATAAAGTCAGCGCAGGTTTAAAGCAAACCAACATTACAAGTTGAAAATTATAGGTTGGAAACAGGCTGGTGTGTGTTCAAGGACTAAGGCAATCGCTATAGGCTTAAGAGTAGGCTAATGATGATTCGTGATGATTAAATTAAGAAACTCAACACTTTTCTATAGACTGACTCAGTCCTGTCAAATAGGCTAGCTATTAAGCTATACCCACTCTACAACTTTATAATAACCACAATGTAATCATAGGGGTAGTCTAACAGGTGCTACATATCACATTACTCTATTACGGTATAGCGACAGGCCAAAGCTAAATACATTGTAATTAACTGATGATTGCAAATCAAGTTTGCAAAAAGAAACCACCATAATTTTGACAAATCAGTTAAAATAAAATAGTCTATTTTTGTGTTAAGCGTGAACAGTTAGCACGCACGCCAGTGAGTTAATAAGTGTTTCATGTCGTGTATTTTGCACTCGTTAAAACAAAACATTTGAATTCCAGCTAGGTTTATATTATAAACATAACGTCGTCGTTTATAGCATATTTCCGCTATGGCAATTCAGACAATGCGCTGTGTTTCCATTTTCCATTTTTGTATCACATTTCAGTAGTACTAATAGCCTATATTACTTGTAACATACATCAACTAGTGATGCAACCTGGACACATCGTCAGTGATGATACCTGGACTCACTGAGTGTTTCGGGTCTTTCAACATCATACACTCTCCTCCAGGCGACCCAGCCGGGGTTGATCAGACCACTATTGTTGTGTTGTGTATTAGTAGGACTAATAGCCTATTCTTGTGTTGTGTATTGCAGTAGGACTAATAGCCTATATTACCCTATTGCGTTGTGTATTGCTCAGCCTATTGCCATTTTTAGCCTTTCCTTTGATCCGTTTGTGTGACACTCGATTTAGGCCTAACATGTTAGGCCTAGTACTCAACATTTGCATATGCGCGTGCACAGCCTCACTGCCTCACATGGTACAGACCATCTTGTTTCCTTGTGTGTGTGTGTGTGTGTGTGTGTGTGTGTGTGTGTGTGTGTGTGTGTGTGTGTGTGTGTGTGTGTGTGTGTGTGTG
Source organism: Benthosema pterotum (assembly GCA_039105355.1). NCBI lineage: Eukaryota > Metazoa > Chordata > Actinopteri > Myctophiformes > Myctophidae > Benthosema > Benthosema pterotum. Next base: position 10,056,082 of record CM076967.1, on the reverse strand, counting down.
TGTGTGTTTGTGTGTGTGTGTGTGTGTGTGTGTGTGTTTTAATTAAGCGCTTTAATTAAGCGAATAATACTACTTTTATCACATTTATTCATGTGCAGGGAAAAGCCCCACCCCCCTTTTTAAGCCTGCTATAATCTTATTCATTTTTTTTTTTTTTACATTATTATGTTGTTTTTGCCCCGAGGGATAGGAGACAGATACAGTCTAGTCTCTCCACTGACTGGCAGGCATCATTGCGATAATGCACACGCAGCGTGTGGTGACATCTAGCGGTGATAGGGTGTAATAGATGGTGTTGTCTCTTGCTTAAACCTGGTCTGCCCCATGATCAAGCAATATATTATTAGACTGTAATTACCTATTTCCATCTAACTTAACAACTAAGCCAATTTCTGATTTACTATATTGACTTAAAATAGGCTATTTTCAGTATTTTGACTGTAGCCTATATGACGCCAAAATACAGGGGTCAGCATGCAAATGAAATTTCTTCAAAGGAATGTGTTTCAACTTACTTGACTATAATTGATTAATACAACGTTTAAATAGAACAATTAACAACACTTTCAATAACCCGAATTAGATGCTTCAAAATATTATATAAAATATTTTATTTGAATAGACTAGGCTATACACTTATCCCATACATATGTTACAACCAAATAAATAGTTGACTTTGCGAACATAACATGTTCCTTTTTAGAGGAAGGGCCTTGTCCCTTGAGCATTAGTCATACGTTATAGATGTGCAATATAGCCTTTCCAAATTCCATGCTGTATTTGGTTTGTATCTATAGGTCTAAACGAATTTATTACGTATCTAGACTCTAAAGTCTAGATAATCTAATAAAAGACTATATTTAATGGAACACCTTCGATTACTGGTCTAAAGTTTAGATTGTGTTAGTGTTTGACAGACTATATCCTCCGAGAGTCTTAAATTAAACTCACTTCATTAAGGTTAAACGTTGGGCTTTATATTGTATACAGGACCGTAATAGTGAAACGTATTTGGCTTTCTGACCTATAATACAGACAATACAGTGTAGATATAACATAACATTTAAACAACAAAAACACAGCAAGCGCATCAAAAATAGTTTAATGTATTTTTTTCCTGAGCAGCTGTTCCATATACAACACAGCAACAGTGTGTGTGTGTGTGTGTGTGTGTGTGTGCGCGACATGACACACAGGCTATAGTTAGTTCAATTCTGAGTCATGATGATCTGCAGTATTCTCTTTATCACTCCCATAGCTCTTCCAAAAACGAGTCAGAGTTCTATACTGGTGGATTTATTGAGACCAACTCAAACCAACGTCGAACTAAGGAAAAACAAGACAAAATATACACAAATGCTCAATACAACACATCATAAACATAAAGTATGGTAAACAAAGAAAATACGATGCAAAGAAAATACAATGCAAACATACAAACAATACTCAACGTACCTTACTGGCTGCTCTAAGCTAAGGGAATGAGAGTACTGTGCCCTGGCCATGGACACAGCGATGCAACTTCTCCAGCATCATCTGTCAGATGACAGGTGTGCAACCTTGTCTGTAGTCTACCTGACACGAGTGTCCCCTATAAAGGGTTCCGCATTAGCCTATAACAATGGCACTTCCGGTTTAACCCTGTCATTTATCAATAAAGCATATGTAGGCAATCAATAAACTTAAATTATAGAACACAATATACCAATTAATAGAAAAACAAATAATTTGCAATAACTACAGCAGTGACACTCCCACCAAATCACATATTACAATTTGGGATTTCACAACCTTAATTTACTTCAATAGCCAATTTTCAAGTCAATATCTCAAATTTGCATATTCATAAATAACCGTGACATTTTTTAAGTTTCAAATCAAACCGTAGACATTATAAATACAGTGAAACAAATAACAGCTTCTTTTTAGTCACAACCTTTTGACCATGTACCTTTAAAACATTCCAATATTGTTTGATCCATCACCTTTCCTAATACATACATTAATTCATGGAAACCTTAAAAATAGTTTTGGCGTTAGACCCTTAAGATTACTTAACCATGGCAAAATATATAAGATTCTCCAGCTTTAGTTTAAATAATCAATTTAACTTTCTACTTACTGTCATTAATATGCAAAGAGATTTGTTAAAGTTACTCTAAATTGTCTTTAATTATTATCGAAAATGCATTGCTATGACTGTCTGCTTAAAAGCTCATCTACAAACAGCTCAGTGACAGTGTGAAAGTTCTCTACAGACCTTAAGGACCAAATTTCCAAAAATACAACAAATTCTATTTTAAACATTTTAAATTAAGACCTTTGATTTGTTACGAAATGAACAGGACTTGTCAAAACAAAGGATTTGAACACATTGGTTGTCAAAACAAAATGGATGAGCAGTTACTTTGCAACCTTTAAATCAGGGGGTCTACTATTTTTTCCTCCCACCTTAGAATCCTTTAAAGGCAGTCCCTTTTTCCTATGCTTCTTGAAATTCATTCTTTCCTTCCCCTTTGGCATTTTTCCCTTCCTTTGCCAGTTTGTTGCATTTCCTCGAGACCTCAATTTGCTTTGAATACCTGTTGGTTTCTTGGGGCTCTTTCTGGCCTTCTTGGGAACCTTCAGGCCTTTGGCTGCTACTTTCTTGACATCAGGCTTCTTGGCTCTCTTGGGTGATTTCTTGGCAGCAAGCTTCTTTGCGGTCACCTTCTTGGACTTCTTGGCTGCAGCAGGCTCTTTCACTTTAGCTGCTTTCTTAACAGGCTTCTTCACTATTTCTGCCTCTGTGTTCATCTGGCAGGAGAGGGCAGGTCCAGTGACTTTGAGGTGGACCAGGGGAGCTTCAGCAACCGGGCGCTGGACAGCAGGTTCATGTTGGTAATGAACCAGGGGGGCATTCTCGACCAGGCTCTGGACGGCAGGTTCATGTTCTTTAGCGAACAGCTCAGTTGATGGAACTGCCTCCTCATTAGCCCTTGCCGCAGCTGTGAGCTCCTTGCTGAACTCACTGGAAGCGAACACCTTTTTGCCCTCTTGTTGAGCCTCTTCTTGCTCCTTTTCATTCTGCTGCTTGCATGGACTACTCCCACCATAACTGCTGCAGGGCAAGGCCTCTTCCTCCAGACGGTCAACTGCTAGGTTAAAAACGGCCTCCTCCTGAATCACTTTGGCATGAACAACATCTTTAGTGACCTTTTCACACTTGTTTCTCTTGGAACGCAAGTAGTTGGTTGGGATTGCAACTTTCTGATATGCAAAATAAATCTTGTTTAATTCCTGTAGATCTTGAAAGGCAGCCTTTAAATTATAAAGTGGTACCTCATTAATTGAACCCTTTATTGTTGCCTTTATTTGGGCTTTCCAGTGTGCATAGACACAATCAAACTTGTATAACAAACTCCTTAATTCTTTGGTTTGCAAACTTTCTTTAAACTTTTCTCTTGGTTCTCTTTGTTGGGCTGGCTCCTTGGGTTGTGCAGGTCCCTTTATTTGATCAGGTTCTTTAAATGTCCCCTTCTCACTTGCAGACATTGTTACTTTTAACCCACAAACACTTTAACCATACACCTTAACGATTTAAGCCAGTCCCCTTTACTATGTCAAATTACTGTTCCATTTAATTAAACTCAAACTCAAAGACCACAATAAAGGATGTCCATACTCCATAGTCCATTAGCGTTCCGTTTGCATAACAATGCGCGACTCATTTGCATAACGATGCGACTTTTCTTCCTTCTTGTTTAACGAGTGTCTCTTTAATAGTCTTTAATGTCACTTTAAAGCACCTTCATTGCAGTGCACTAACCTGTTGGCCAGCGTTTGGTGAACGACTCAAGCGTGCCTTGCTGCCAGTAGCATGGTTTGCAGCGTGGCACAAAGGACTGATTTTATTGTCCACTGCACGGCTCCGTCGCTCGCGTGGAACGGTGGTTCGAAACGGTCTGGTGGGCCGCGCTTGGTAGTGGCTTGATCCTCTTGAACTGTAGTGGATCGACTCCACGCCACGGTGTCCACGTAGGTAAACGCTCCTCTTCTTCTGGTCGATTCCTTGAGCATAAGTTCGACTATCACTCCCATAGCTCTTCCAAAAACGAGTCAGAGTTCTATACTGGTGGATTTATTGAGACCAACTCAAACCAACGTCGAACTAAGGAAAAACAAGACAAAATATACACAAATGCTCAATACAACACATCATAAACATAAAGTATGGTAAACAAAGAAAATACGATGCAAAGAAAATACAATGCAAACATACAAACAATACTCAACGTACCTTACTGGCTGCTCTAAGCTAAGGGAATGAGAGTACTGTGCCCTGGCCATGGACACAGCGATGCAACTTCTCCAGCATCATCTGTCAGATGACAGGTGTGCAACCTTGTCTGTAGTCTACCTGACACGAGTGTCCCCTATAAAGGGTTCCGCATTAGCCTATAACAATGGCACTTCCGGTTTAACCCTGTCATTTATCAATAAAGCATATGTAGGCAATCAATAAACTTAAATTATAGAACACAATATACCAATTAATAGAAAAACAAATAATTTGCAATAACTACAGCAGTGACACTCTTCATGCACCATCTCTTTATTACATAATTTGGTTTCGGAATTCGGAGTGGAATAATACATTACCCTGATGGGGAGTGGGTTCACATTTACGGCTACTTTGCCTTATTTGCCTTAATTCTGAATGTCTGTTTGTCTAACCAGTGAATCAACAATTCCACAGCATTAGACAAAGTAGGCTACTGTTTTAAAATACCTAATTTCAGGATTTTTTATGGCCATGTATTCTACTTTACAATAGTAGCCTATTATAACATTAGTAAACCATAGAGTTATTAAAGCGGTCAGACCAAGGTAATAAATGTGAAATGGCCAATCCAAGAATGGAATGTTTAACTGTGGGTTTTTCTATATTTTAGGCCACTTTCTATGGATATAACTTCATAACTCATAATGTCCAACCCCAGAATCTCTCTCCTCCCCTCCCTGCATTGTTTATGCAGCAGCTCCGGATGCGGATGCATGTTGATGACGTCACAGGTCACAGTCAAGATCCTCATGGCTGGCTGGGTGGCGTCTGGCCTTGGTGGGAGGTGTGTGTGTGTGTGTGTGTGTGTGTGTGTGTGTGTGTGTGTGTGTGTGTGTGTGTGTGTGTGTGTGTGTGTGTGTGTGTGTGTGTGTGTGCGTGTGTGTGTGTGTGTGTGTGTGTGCGCGCGTGCGTGCGTGCGTGTGTGCGTGCGTGTGTGTGTGTGTGCGTGCGTGTGCGTGCGCGCGCGCGCGGGGAACAAGGAGAATAGTGCAAAACTATATCAAATTGGGCTATAGGTTAGTTTAGGGCAAGAGTAACTTTTATTTTGGTATGGTATCAGGGGTCTCCCCTCTCTGCAGCTCTTTAATAAACCGAATTTTCCAGGTGCAAAAAAATGTGCGCTAATCATACCGGAGGGATTTTATTATAATGCTTTTCAGTTCCAATTCTGTCTGCTCATTTCTTTGTCACCACTTTCAATTCTACTTGTTAATCTGTATCCTTCTCTAGTTATACCCCGATAAAACGGGTATTCTGTCATTGAAAAGGGATCTTTTGTTTTAGTAAAGAGCTGAGACTAATAGTGAACAAACACTATATTGTTATTAACAACAACAACGAATCATTTACCATACCATTAAGACATGCAGAAAGTCACATGATTGTACAACTTGAAATAAATCTCATTCGTGTGGCGTATAGCCCTATATATGGACCCATTTATACACCCAATCAGTTGTATTGTTTACGAATTGTTCTGTATCACAAATCGTAAACAAAACAAAACAGAATCACGATGACCTATTTTGGTTCTTTAACTCCGTATTGGAGTAGATACATTTTACTTTGAGCGATCTGACTTGAAATGAATTTCGTGGCTACACAGTGTAAATTTGTGTCCATTGTATTCTACCCCGATAGTAAGACAGTGTGCAAATGATACCATGGTGGAGCCTCGGGGGGTTTAGTGCTATATGGTGGTGATGACGCTGAAATGACAGGAAAACACTTTTTATATAGCTGCCTGCAGGCTAGTCTTTGTGCAGAATCTACACTTCGATTTGACAACAAAGATTTGACACATTTCAGTCATAACTGTTTTCACAAATCTTCAGAAATTTGTATTAGTGCATGTTTTGGTTTCTAGAATATTGCGAGGTGTTATTCGAAAAACAGTTTATTTAAAAACCGCAGGCTTAGTTTGCACTGCACGCACCCATTCTATGCGCATGTCTTTGTTACTATTATCTGGACATTAGTTGTGTTGTGCTATACACAACTGTTAACGTGTGGAGCATGTTTTGCTGCATAAATAGCCGTATTCCAGTCCAAATCTTCTAAGTCTTCTACACCGATAATAATGCGACTTTTGCTAATGAGGGCTCATTAGCAAAACTCGCATTACTATCGTGAATGGCGAAAACAAATTAGAATAGTAGGCCTATAGGATTTTAAAAGAAGCCGGTTCACACACACAAAAAATCCTGTGTTGTTTAAATAATAGGCCCAAAAATCATTTTAAAGTAAAACTTTGCTGGAATGGAATGAAAGTCCGTCCCTGCACAGTAAAATGCAAATGGACTCAAACGAGTTTACGAGGTCTAGCCTATAGGCCATTCAACATTGTAAGTCCTACTGCGTAATATTAAGTGAAAAATATAGCTAAAGTATAACAGCTCTATAGGCGTATCGCGTGCTTTGCAATGTCATTCCATTGAGTAGCCTAGCTGTTCGCACATATAGACGATATCATTATAATGTGGTGGAATTACGGCAATGCAATTGTCATCATCATTTATCAAAACAAATCTCAGATAACTGCAACTTAACATTGGTAGAGTTTATTATTTTGTAAAAACTGTAAAAACTATATAGGCCACTGTGCCTATAGCATGGTCAAAGTTATACCGCGCTCTCTGTAACTTTGACCATGATAGGCCTCTAGTGTTTATCTCTACCCGGCAGCAGGCTAAGCTATGTGCAGGCGGAGAGAGGGCCCAAGTTCGTTTGTTTACACTTTACGTGATGAATTCAAATATTCCAATTTTCAAAAATATAATAATTTCGCCACATTTTCCCCCAAAATCCCCACTGAAACAGGGACTGACGTCGGCCTATAGCCCGTACTATCTTGAATCGTCTTATATAAAAAATGTCTCTAAATAATATCAAAATAATGTTATCCTATTCCATTTTGGAAGGTATAGCCTATAAAAAATGACAGCAGTGCTCACTTGTTTAGATTTGTTGATTTTGGCAAGCGACACCACTGAGTGTATATATAGGCCTATAGTATAAATGAGAAATAACAACATGATGCAACACCATTCCAGCAGGTGACAAACCAACCCCTGGACAAACATGAAACATCCATATTTGGCTTGCCCCGCAGATGCGCCAAGGGCAGCATTTTTGCACTAACCGTGCTGCATATGCATACCAAATGGCCATGCACGTGGTCGGAGGCTACTTTAAGAATTAAGCGATGACAAATGGAACTAGAATCGGCCATGGCTGTATTATAGTACTGACTACACAGGCTTAACCTTAGACTTTTGTTTGCCAAACAGGCTATATATATATACAAGCTGTGAAACGACAGTGCAAATGCACTAAATATCTACAAGCCTCAGTCTCGGCTTCATTCAGAAATAGGGCTGATTATTGACGGCCTGTAAACGGGCCTAACACGGCTGCATTAAACGTTATCAACACCGCGGTGTTATATGTTACTGCGGGCCCATAATTGCGTGCCTCGTCACGCGCGCTCCGGAGCGTCACTAATCATGTTCACAGAGAGAGTACAGTCAGCCTTCATCCGGCCCACATGCGGAGAGCAAAACACACTGCACTGTAATGTTAGAAAGTTATGAGCCGAGGAGGAGTTTGGCTTTTTATTTATTTATTTATTTTTGCTCCCCTTTCTTCTCCGCGTGCATTAAAAATAGGCCATATGATTACATTACCTCGCGCGCATGCAATGTATAACCTTGGAACGCACCATTGAAACATAGGAGTTCCTATGACTATAGTTATTCGAGAAAACAAAATGTACTATTCTACCATATTTACTTTTCACGCCCACGAGGAAAAAAAGGCCCTGCCACGAATAATAATCCCATTCTTTTAAGGTTCGCCCCCTTCTTCTCCCTTTTAACGTATCGTTGAAACATAATTTCCCATATAACGGACATGAGGCATAGTTGGTGTGTGAGGCTGCTCATGCGAGAAGTCAACACGGTATGGGTCTCACTGAACTTCTCAAATGGTCCAACACAGAAAATCCACAGTGTTGGTTTAGCTCTTGAGAGTATACAAATGGACTCTCCCGTGGACCGTGCTATAAAGGCACAAGGCCCACTGACATTCACCTAAACATGTGCAGTAGCCAAATAAAGCAGGAATTTAGCCGTATATTTGGGACGGAGGGACGGACGGGTTGTCCCTCTTTTTTTGTTCAAAGGCTACATTTAGCTTTTGGCAATACCCCCGCATTGCAGCACATTATGGCTATAATGCGTGGTGATCAGTTTTCAAGAAAAGCGGCAGGACAAAAATATGAATAAGAATAGAACAAAAACAGAACAAAGGGGCTTAAATAACAAGTCTTATTGTTGAACTAATTAGACGTATATCTAAAGTATCTAATGTGCGGCAATTTCGCAGCCTGGCCTATTGTAGCCTATATGCTCCAATCGCCTATGTGCGCCGATAAAACAAATGCGTAAAATGTCACCATGTTACATCTTAGATTGCGGAAAAAGTCCACTCTGACCTTTCGGGGGAAAGACTCAAAGTAAAAGCAAAAATATAAAAAAGAGATAGATCACCGAACAGAGTGCTTTTCCCATTCAAGGCTATATGGCTCAAGGTCCCTCTGAGGGGGTTAAGGTTAGGGTTAAGGTGAGGGGTTGGATTTGAAGTCGGCTTTTTGCGTGAAAGCTATTATGGTGCGTTTGGTTTGCCAATTTGGCCAGAAAGTATAACAACCGTAAAGTTGTGAAATGTATATAGGCCTACCTCATTTTTGCGTCTCTTTGCGTTTTACAAATATGGCTTGGCTATAACATGAACGGAGATTTGCATATCGCCCACATGCACTCAAAAGTTGCTCTTATATATACCCCAAAATGAAATCAAACAGTGTTTCGATTGATGTTTTTAAGCCCTGGCATTGAGGTAAAAATATCCCCTGTCAAATTTTCCTCTCAGGATAGCCTTGGACTGGTCTGTGAGTGTTCTTAAGTCACTGGCTCATATATAGCCTCGGCATCGTTGAGGCGTATCTGTCAGTTTGTGCCCATGGTCACATGGCTTTCGCCCTCAGGAATGGATAGAGATGGATCTCCCACGTCAGCCTACGTCTAAGAAATTCTGCTCCACTGGTCTGCCTCAAAGTGGCTGAGAGAGCGCAGCGCCACGGAGGAACTATGCGAGGATTGATTATAGACGCACGGCGTATTACTACAGAATATGGATTTTGATGAGCGAATGCCCGGGTCCAACATGTATTTGCCCAGCAGCTGCACGTATTATGTGTCCGCCGGAGCCGCCGACTTCTCGGGTCTCCCCCATTATTTAAGCCAAAGCCAGACTTCTTGCCCTATGACATATTCCTCTTACCAATCCTCTCTGGCACAGGTACCGTCGGTTCGAGACGGGGCTTTTAGGGACTATGGCATTGATAGCCCCAGTAAATGGCACCACCACCACCACCACAGGGGAAGCCTATCGCACTGCTACACGGAGGACTACATGCACAGCAGGGACTGTATGACAAGCCAGACCTCACTGGGGGACATACTCGCGAAAAATAGCTCCAGCAGCAGCGTCGGCGGGGGCAGCAGCAGCGGGTGCCACTCCAACAGCACCACCAACCCCAACCCGGTGGTGTCCAGCTTCTATGGCAGCAGCGTCGTCGGCAGGAACGGCGTGCTGCCACAGGCGTTCGACCAGTTCTTCGACAACGCGTACGCGTCGAGCGGCGGCGCGGCGGAGAACAACAACAACACCACGCCGAGCAGCGATCACTCGTCGGAGGACGCCAGTAGGGGGGACAACAGGGGGGACAGACACCACCACCACCACCATGGCTCCTCCGCCGCCGCTAAAATAAGCCCGGCTCCGGGTTCTGGAGGAGACACGTGTCGGGACACGGAGGACGCGGCGCGAGGAGGGGAGGAGAGCTGCTGCAGCCCCAAGTCCTCCTCCGGCAACACTGACGAGAAATGCCCCAAAAGCAGCAGTAAGTATGAGCCTATGGAGACCCGTTGTTACTTGTAGGTCTACTTCTATGTAAAGAGGGGGGAAAAAACTAAAGCGCCGCTGTTATAAAAGCTTTTTATATGCTGTTTTATAAGCACATGAGATTTATAGAGGGCCTGCAGATTTACCCTATAACAAAAGTTTGTTATAAACGACAAGATCACGTGCTTGGGATTGAAATTGGCCGTGAAGAAGACGTGGGCCACTGCTACAGTCTGCACATGCTTTAGCCTACTCTGCGCGCCTTCTGTTTCTGTTTATTGCTCTTGAATTAGCTAAAACTTATCTGATAAATTATTGAGAGCACAGCTGGTGTTCTTGCATTTTGCAGTGTCCATATCCATATCGAGTTGAATATTTCCCAAACCACTTGTTTATATTTTTATAGCCTTGTAGAGACTTCCTTTCTCGAGACACATGGGCGTCAGAGCCTTATGTGCACGAGCCAATTTTGTGTCACCATTTATAGCAAAAATATTGTTAGATTTGTAAGGCGTGATGAATCAACAATTTATGGCAATAAAAAGAAGCATCGATTTTTGGCCTCCCTTGCTTGAGATAAAAAGCAATAGTCTGTCTGCTGTCTACCTACCAGGCATTAAAACAACACATAGAGACTGAAGCTGATTGTTATTGCTAATTGATGCATTAATTTGATGCAAGCAAGTGAGCCTTTATATGATGGATGTGTAGGCGTATTACAGATCTACATACCTACAATTTAGGTTAAAGGTACGACTGGGCTACTTTATTGTTTCCTATAGGTTTATGGTTATATGTTATACCGATAGCCTACAATTATAGTTGCAGTTATATGGTTATTGGTCTATAACTGGGCCTATTTTAGTCGTTGTTTGACTGTGCAGGTTCCGCCAGTTCCAAACAGTCACAGATTATTGCTACTTAGCCGTAAGCATATCCCTCCATGTTCAGCACGAGTTGTTATACATGGGGACAATGTTGAGGCACAGGCCACTACTTGAATCGTTGTTTACAAACACACGAGGCCACCTAGCTGTAAACAGAGTAGTGCAACACCTGACCTCACAGAGGAAACACAGCCAACTGCACACTTGAAGAAGAATGCGGATTAATTTAAAAACCAAACTGATGTGTGATGTTAAATGAAACAAAATGGTAAAAGCGGGCGTAAACATATATAGGCAGGGTTTCACGTCATCATATCACGCTGACTCTTGGACTTCACGTTTTACGAAGAGGGTTGCGAAAGTATTGGGCCTTGTTTTTTGTGTGTTTTCTGCTTTTATTTGTTTATTTTTTAAAACACTTTTATTCATTTTATTTTTTATTTATTCTTTTTTTGCAGTTGAGATTTGCACTCCGGTTTGCCCAGTTGTATGCATAGGCCCAATGCGCCACTCTGGGTTGCTTATATTGTGTGCCTGTGTGTTTTTTCGTGCAGGCGGACAGCGGACGCGCAAGAAGAGATGTCCGTACACCAAATATCAGATCAGGGAACTGGAGAGGGAGTTCTTCTTCAGCGTTTACATCAACAAGGAGAAGCGGCTGCAGCTCTCCAGGATGCTGAACCTCTCGGACCGCCAGGTGAAGATCTGGTTCCAGAACAGGCGGATGAAGGAGAAGAAACTCAACAGGGACCGTTTACAGTATTACACCACGAACCCTCTGCTGTGAGCAAAAACTAAAACAACAACACTGGACAAAACAGACAGACAGACAAATATACCCAAACAAGCAAGCAGAGACAATATGGCCATCAATGGCATGCAGCCCAGTGAGGGCTATAGGCCTATATCTGCTATTTTACCTGAGGCCAAGTTAAGAAGATGCTTTTAGTTTTTTTTTTTTTTTAATAAATTGTTTATTTCTGGACCTCGTCCTATATTTGAGACACACGGCGAATAATGCTCACATAGTGTCGCATCGCATTGTTGATCTGCAACTTTTTTTTTTTTTTTTTTTTTTTTTTGACAAAAAAGAAAAAATGGTATTGAGGGTGTGGGGTAATCTAATGGAATGGACATGTCCAATAAGGGACTTATTGTTGAAAGTGGGGAAAGTTGAAACTGAGGTGTAGTATTTAAATAATAATATTTGGTATAGGCGCATTTGGTTATTCTTATTGTTGTTGTTGTTATTGTTATTATTATAATAATAGGATATTATTATTTTATTCTTGTCGTTGGTGTTGTTTGTCGTTGTATTTCGCACGCCCCTCCGCCGCCCGTTATACCAATCAGCGATGGAGTCAATCCCCAAATTCAAAGTCCACGTGGAAGGTTGAATGCTCAGCCTATTAATAGCCTTTGATGTGTTTGGCTATAATATTAAGTACAAAGATAAATTAACGTTATTCTGTAACCGTGTTCACGTCTTCTCCCCATATTGTGTTTGGTCCATTTTCCCACCCAAAAACAATGGAAATGGTCGCCGCAATTTTACGCACGCACAAGATTGTCGCAAAAAAGTGTTTATTATTATTATTATTATTCTTTTGCCCTCTTTTCACGAATCATTCAATTTATTGTGAAAATACAAAACATTTCTGAAGTCTGACAAAATGCCTTGTGTGCTTGTGAATTACTGATAGAACTGGGTTATATGGGCCTGTATAAAATAGAGTAATAACAGTAGTAATCGGGTAATAGAGTAGTAAAGTGCAAAACATGTTAGAAGGAAATACCTAAAGCTAGCCCTAATAGGCTACGCTGTGACATGGGTTTAGACACTTTAGCCTTGTAATCTTTGCAAAACGTCAAGGTTAAAGCGACAAATAGGCGTAACCTCGAATCCGAAGATATAGTATACGTTGATTATTTAACTTAAAAGAACAAGAAAATAACGCGTACGCCTGGATTCTAGACCAAATATACACTCTAAAAAAAAAAAAGTTGGTTAAACTGATTATTTATAGGGTTACGCGTTCCCCTAAATATTTTCAGTTGACTCAATTAGTATTTTAAAACATTGACTGAACGACAAACTCTTTGTTGGCTATTAATTCAGCCAATAGCTTAATCATCGTTGACAGAACGAAAGACTGCTGGCTCTACATTCACTCAACTAGAATGTATTAGTCATTACAACTATTTGTTATGCAGTAATAATTGAGTGAATATTCTAATAATGATTAACTGAATTAACATTTAAATATGATATAATGAAATAAAAAAAACACATTTACTTTATTTTTTTTTATTTGTGCTAAAGTAGACATTTAAATTCAAACAATTACAAATCAACATTGGAACAGAATCCAGGCAACACCGGTCTTAAAATTGCTAACAGTATAGTAAATATAGTAAAGTACAATGTATACATTACATTATCAGTGTGGAAAAAATGTGAATATCTCAAGGACGCTTCAACCACTTGAAATAATTGGTCCTCATTACTGTTCATGATAAAATGGCACCTTCCCCCCTTTATCTCATAGGAGGACTGGGCAGTTCAGGACCTGTGGATAGGTTATCCTATGATGTTACAGGTCCAGTTTCTGAACTGGACACAGCCTGATTATGCTAACTATAATACATCATGGGCAGTAGTAAGACCAATTATATTAAGGTTTTTGAAATCTTAAAGTATGACGTTTTGCATCAACAGTGGCAACATGCTGTTGATAGACATTTCAATAAAACATTCAAGAACATTTTTCACCATACAACTTCAAGTAATGTACATGCATGGAATAAAGGAATGATGAGGTATTGTATACTTTGTATACTTTAAAGTTAAAAGTGTATTCCAAATGCATTATAGACAAAAGAAAAATATAACGGATCAACCCTTCAAATCAACTGACCCTTATAAAAAAAATGTTTGTGCATAAAACAGCAAGAAAAAAAAAATCATGCTTCACATAGTGAGAACAAATAGCCATCAAGTATGACCTCCTAGTGTGTGTTCTCTTTAAGAACACAGAGAAAATGGTAAATTTCCATAGAGCTACATCTTTGCAAGAGGGTTTACAGAAAATATGCCAATATCAATTAGGGTTTTTGGACACTGCGAAAGACATGCACTGTTGCAAACCTTCATAGACAATACTCAAGTTTGGCTTAATGTTCAAAGCATGCCTGGTGGTGTGCCAATGAGCAAGGCAGATAAACAAAACCTGTTTCGTTGCCAAGTGAGGTAGTCATGTTGCAGTACATCGCAAGAAGACACCACAGCTGAGGGTTTTGTCGGTTTGTCCACGTTTCTCAGCATACATTAACAACTTCTGCATTACCTCAAAGACGTTTAACCACTCCAGGGGATAAGCGATGTTGACAGCAAAGATGAAACCGAATAGAAACTCCAAGGGCAGTCGGGGGATCTGGTAGGTTGTCACAGAATTGCCCCCCCATCAAGGACAACTGCAGCTCTCGACGCAGCTTGCTTCATGGAGGCCCCACAACTTGCAGGATACACGTTGGCATGGGACTTGAGGCTTCGACCACGCCGTCTGGCTATAGCTGGAGCACATTAATAAAAAGGAAATTAAAATCAATATTGACGATATTGATTGACGGATGGATGTTCTCCTTGAAATTCTGATTTACCTGCAGGTCTTGAAAAGCTCGGTCTTCTCCCACCCTTCTCTCAACTCAGTCTTCTCCCCGGTAATACTGCAGAACTTTGACACCCTCCAATGTTTGATGATCTCTGTCTGGATACAGAGGGCAAGTCAAGTCACTTGTATTTTATAGCCATTTCATACAACATGTGTAAACTCAAAGTGCTAAACCATGACAAAGTAAACAGGAACAATTTAAAACAAAAAACAGCAATAAAATGCTTCACTCCTTCAGACATAATGTGCGAATGAAGTGGGCAAGCTCATTTCACGTCTAGATTCTATAGGCTGAATCATTTTAACAGCATACACATCTACTGTATGTATACTGAAAATAGTTACTACTGAAAAATCAGAATGTCAAGCTCACAATGCCACAATGTAACACTTTAACTGTGAGGAAATCTGAACACCCAGGTTCACATGGTTAAGACATGTGTACATTATTCTCCATTTTACCTCATCTAGACTCTTTGGAGTTCTTCGTGTCTCATGAGTGGGGTGGTGAGCTACGGTACTCATCCAAGGAGGTGAACGTTCCCGGCAATTCTTTTTGAATTCTGCATATACCTGCACAACAATAAGATAAAGATGAAACAACATGCCCTTTATTTAATGTTGGGGTATAAACAAAAACAGAATGCGAAAATTCGCACTGGCAACACTGCATCCACAGTCTTACTTGTTTGCTTGGTTCTTGACTAGATGTGACAGCTTGTTGGGCCGCTGGACGTACACACGAGGTTGCCCGATTGTGCATGTGAGGTTGCCACAGCCAGTAGCCGCAACTTAACTGTTGACCTGCCAAACGTGACACTGGGCCTAGAGAAAAATTACAGAAAAAATAATGAATAAACATAACTCTGCTAAGATATAAGCCAGGCAAACTAACTGGCCAGTGAGGTCAAATGGCACCTTACATTTGATCGAAGATAGGGTCCATGAAATTAGATTAACAACCATGACTTAATAAGATATGTCTAGGTTCAGAAACAGTTGCTAGTGTTAAAGGACCACTTTGCCACTTTTCAATATAATACGTCCCCACTAATGTACATGATAAAATATCTATTTTTTCTACTCTCAGTAGAGCTGTGGGCAGTTCAGAAAGTCGTCCTCTAGTGACATTGATGAGGAAAACAAGCTATTAGAATCTGCAGGCTTTCTATTCCTGAAAATTTGCAATGCGAAAATGGAAGGCCCCGTCCTCTGGATACTAATACTATCAATATTTTTTCAAAAGAATATTCTTTTTAAAAAGTCTGAACTATGCTGTCACTGGAAGACGGATTTCAGAACTGCCCACAGTCTTCCTACTTATGAGACACAGACTAAGTAGGAAAAAAGTGGTATTTTATAATGTGCATCCGTTAATATAAACAGTGGTGTAAAATAAATACAGATAATTATTTGACAATAGACATGTGACAGATACTTACAGGGTGCAAGTAATAGTAGGCAGTGCAGGTCTGTACTGGCTCGCTACAGCGTACTGGATGTATTTCTGGGCCAGCAGAAGAAACTGCCATGGGTAGAGAGATGACAAAAAGTTAAGATGGAAGCCAGGGGCTGCACAGTCAACTTATGGGGTGATTGAGGCCCAGGAACCAGGGTTTCTCAAAGGTAGACCCTATATGGTGCAATCAACATGAAAGTAGATATTCCTTGATCTAACAGGGGCAAACTAGGAATAAAGTGATATAAAATACAATAACAATTGGTTTTGTTTAATGGGAGATTTTTCAGATTAATAATAATAATAATGCATAGGTGACACGTGGGTGATACTTACATAGGCCAGGTGGGCCTATGGGGACAATGTGCTGGCAGGGAACTCTTCCTAGCAGACCTGTGATGGGCTGAGATGACAGAACACAAATAAATAAAAACACAGCTAAGATGGCACAGCCAATTTATTTCAAGGTGCATTGTAAGCTTGTAGACATGTTGTGTTCACTAGTTGGGTGCTGGGCAAATGTATGGTATGGTGTCAGATTTACAGACTTGTAAGGGTACAAGTCTGTAAATCTGACACCATACAAATGGAACCAAATGCATTGACATAAGAAAAATAGTGCTGCACAATACTTCAAGGAAAAGGTGCTTTCCTTAATGCCAAACAACTTATTTGGACAGCGGTCCATTTTGCTCCATGTGTACACTGTCAGAGTGAACGATGGTTTGAACGACAGAGGTAGGATACAGGTACTTACAGATACAAGTCCAGTGAGTGCAGAATCAATGGAATGCCAAAACAGCGCTGGGGAAAGGCCCTGCAAACAAAAACACACGTATTGGTATTAAAGTGAAAGTTCTTAAAGTATGAAAAAACGGCACCAGAGGTAATGAAGAATCAATCAAAGTTTACTGACTTCTCTTGCAGTAAAAAGGCACAAAACGATGTGATAAACAAAAATATAAAGTGGCAAAGTTTCACGTGGAATCGTTCAGTCTCTGTGCAAATGAATATCACTGTTTCAATGAGTGAAAACAAGCTACGTAGCGTGTGTTCGTTCTTCTTTTTGCTTAGTGAGAATACACGGAGTAAACACAAGTTCTACTTCCTGTATACGCCTTCACAATAAGAGTGTGCAAAAACGTATTTTCTTTTAGAACAAAATAAGAACATTATGTGCAGAAATAATACTGTCAAGTATTCAGAACATCAAATAATAATAGTATTTCAAGTAATTGCTTCGTTTTAAGTGTAAACAGTAGGCTAACTCTTCTTTCTTTTAACTGTTTTGACTGTAAATAGTGCAATTCGTTTTTAGGATGTTTTCAACAACATATCAATTTCCTTAACTTCATCTTCAAAATAAAAGAAAGCATCATAAACGTTTTCTTAGTGCAGGTTAATATGAAATGAAATAAATCACAACAGGTATAACGCAGGGGTTTTCAACCTTTTTTACTCCAGGGACCATTCAGGATTTGAGCCACGGCCCACAATTTGAGAATATTTTAGCCCCCACAAACCCCAAATCTAAAGATTTTTTTTTCACAATTCCTGTCTGGATTTGGGAAACAAAACAAGCAAAAGATACATTCCAAAATGGCTAATTCAGATGATGGATATTTTACCTCTTGAGAGTGTAAAAATGAAACCAAATGGACCCGCAAGGGTCCATTTGGTTTCATTTTTACGTTCTCAAGAGTTACATCTGCTTAACCAACTTAGCTGGGGACCACCTGAAACCCTTTCAAGGACCACTGGTGGTCCGCGGACCACCTGTTGAAAACCACTGGTATAAGTTATTAAAGCCTTCAGGACTGGCTTTCCAAGCTAGACGTGAGCTTCACAACTGAGGGGGGCTATATTCAATTTTATAAGTCGTTTTTTTCAGCTAGCTAAGCTAAAAGTGAGCCAACAAACTAACTAACCAACAGCACCCGCATCTGGCGCCAAAACTATCTTGGTGGCTAATGTGAATGCGGCTAACGCTAGTGAGCTGGCTAAGTTAGCCCACTAGTTAAAACTATGCCTAAACCTAACAATTAACCTAAACCTAAGCCCAGTAAAACTATGCCTAAACTGCGCGCCGAACCGGGAGGCGGGGGCCGGGGCGCACACCGCACAGGGAAAAACAACATTAAACTCACCGGAGTTGGGAAGCAACAGCTAGGTCAGCTAACTGGCTAGCTCGCTAGCATAACATGTTGAAGAAGCAAACGCAGTGTTTCTTACCTCGTCGCAACGCTTTTCCAGACGAAAGGGACGGAGTGCTTCAGAGGGTTCTCTCGGTTTCTGCCACTGATAGAGACTACCGATATAAAATTCTAATAATGTTCTGCTTCATTTGGCTGTGTCTGTGGTGCTATTTGCTGCACACAACAATGGCTGCCTTGTTCTGCCTCCGTCTCTGTCTGACTCCGCCCACATTGTTTGAATTTGTTGAACCAACTTGTTCAAAAAAATTCACTCAATAACTGTATGTTAGTTGAGTCAATATCAGTCATTGTGGGTGTTCACCCAACAACAATTTATCACCTAACTCAATATTTTTTTTAAATAATTGTACAAACATTTTTTAACTGGCTTTCCCAATAATAGCACCATCAAAACATTGAGCCAATGGTCTATTTCAACTTGCCCCAGCAATCTTCTAATTGAGTCAATGTTCTAGTCGTTGGGTTTTTTACGGAATATAGCATACAACCTAATCCTATATATTTCCTTGCATATGCGAACGTGCGTCGTATCAAATGTGTGATATATTGACCTATCACTTTTTATTTCCACTGGACTGCAACTAGATCTGCTACAATCATTTTACAATCATATCCGTTACAAAGACTTTGAAGGACGTTCATTTATAACGCTGCATAGAAGACAGGCCGACTTTTCCCCCCTCAAAGTCGTGACTTTTAGTCGAAAATGCAGCGCTTAAAACATTTTAACCACCCGCTATCGTGTATAATAGTAGGCCTAGACTACGGCCTTGTTTTTGAAGGCCGTCCATCCAATGCCAGCAGTGTGCACGTACTACGCGAGAAGGAAAAGGGGTAAAAAGTAGACAATCTTTTATTGGGCCCCGCTGCTATAGTACACATGGACAAGGGCAAGTAGTACTGTAAAGCAATACCGATGCCACTCATCCCCTGTCCATCCTGTGTAAAAGACGCACACAGGAATTCCTCTTTGATTGTGGGCACATCCTCCTCCAGTTGCTGCGGCTACTTGCGGCCATAAAAGTGGCGCAATTCGTCTGGAGCATTTGGAGTGTAGTGCCATAAACTGTCTGAGAACCAAGGTTATTAACTGTGACTAAGGGCCCCGAAAACAACGGCTGGGAAGCACTGAAAGCTTGTGTCCGCGGACCTTCCGGCCTCATTTGTCTCCAGCATCATCAGTGTGGTGGTTGGTGGTGTTGTGTGTGGTGGTGATAGTGGAAGGAAAGGGGAGTAGTATGGCCTATTCAGCGTTCTGCCATTAGGCTCCACTCACCGCCCGTGGATGGCTGGTTGGTTGCATGGGGTTAGTTGGGTTGCTGTTTCTGTTTGTCGCCACTGGGCGGCGCTCCTCAGATCAATGTCATTGCCGTGATTTGCTGAGAGTGAAGAATCGTTACTTCTTCTTCCATCATCAAAATAATCTGCCCGGGAGGATTTCCACTATTCAGTCGAGGTAAGATTAAACACCATGTACTGTATAACTACAGTGTAAACATGACTTGATCATATCTTTGTGATTTGTACTTTTTTATATTTTTACTTTTTGCGGATTTAGGCCCATCTCCGAGTTGTAGGGCCTTACACGTGGTGGAGGCTAGATTGAAACTAACAAATTGCTATAATTAATGCATTCAGTTCAATTCTAAGGAGCTTTATTGGCAACAAGCGTTTACATTGCCAAAGCAAGTGTCACACATGCAATACAATGTATACAGTGTACATGTTCATAAATCTGTAACTGTAAAGGCCTTATGGGACATTCTAATTGTTTACATACATGAAAGCAAACATGTAGGCACATAGGTATGACTTAATCTAATTGCAATTCAATTTCATGAGCTTTATTGGCAGGAGAAAATGGAACGTTTACATAGCAAAGGAATATCATCCGTCAGATCAGTTCATATCAAATCAGTTGAACAGTTAACATTGCAGTTAACAGTTAACATTTGTAAACAGAGATATAGTCATATTGCATCATTATATAGCCTATAGGCCTACGTGTTATAACAGTATACACGTTTTGTAGACACTTTGGGACAAATGGCATCATTTTCTCCAGGATTAGTGTATTTTGAAAACTGAGATTTAAGATATTGTTTAATGTTTAACGTAGGCAGCTCTGTTTGCATGTGCAAGGTCCAGCGATCATATATAGTACATGTAGTATAGTACAACTGCATGTGTTGAAATAATGAGCATTATTCCAAAACATATATAGCGTAGGCTACTCCTACTCTGTACGGCGGCATAACGTCGAATATCACCTATCATATAGCAATGAATGCTTATCAAAATAAATACTGAATTAATTGCTATATACTAGCATAAATAGTGTATCCATACAATGTGTGTGTGTGTGTGTGTGTGTGTGTGTGTGTGTGTGTGTGTGTGTGTGTGTGTGTGTGTGTGTGTGTGTGTGTGTGTGTGTGTGTGTGTGTGTGTGTGTGTAGAAACACATTTGTGAAAGGATGTGCATTTTTAATAAAATTAAAAAAATAAGCTATAGGAGAGTTGCGCGTTAGAAAGGCAGCACGCTCGTAGTTTTTTTCTTTTTTTTTTTTTTTTTTTTTTTTTTTTTTTACCACGGGATACGATTACTGTAAATGAGTGAAAGTAGCAAGTCGTTGCAGTTTTCGACATCAGGCCATTATAGGCTCTGGAGACAGCCTGGCTGCGCGGATACAGTATACTGGTTCAGGTGTAAATTATTAAAACAATAGCCGACAATTAGCCGACTACTAGCCCGTTTAGCCTTTTGAATGTAATTGTCCTTTATAGACATAATAAGGCACATCTTTGGTGAATATAAAAGCAGAAAAATACTATTAATATATTTTTATTTTTGTTTTAATTCAGACGACACTGCGTATTATGTGGATATGGAGAAAAAAATACATATTTGCAACTTATTTGATACTTGATACACATGAATACGCATGCACCTTTAGAAGCCTATATCTATCACGGGCGGTATTGATTAAGCACTGAGCGCATCGCTTTATTATTTTCTTATCTGGAATGTGTTAATATTGGGCGCCTTTTTCGGGCTGTTGAGAATATGCGATCCGCGAGAATTATAAAACAAAACGAGGATTTGCGTTCAAATTTAGATTTAGACTGTGTGTGTGTGTGTGTGTGTGTGTGTGTGTGTGTGTGTGTGTGTGTGTGTGTGTGTGTGTGTGTGTGTGTGTGTGTGTGTGTGTGTGTGTGTGTGGAAGTGCGCGTCTGCGCGCACGTCCACGTGTTATGAAGATGCATTTATTACAAGGGCAAAAATATATATGAGATCAAGGAGGTCACGTGTAAACCTATAAACCGAATCCGATTGTGTGGCTTTTCCTCAAAAGAGGCAAGTATTTATCGTATACCACATGAAATAATATGAATACTTTAGCCCATTCTCAAACTGGACCCTCTTATATACCTGTTAGGTAGTTCCTGTGTGAATTTGCATGCACAATTGCTACACTATTCACAGCTATATTGCTGAAATTGTCCCAGAATTAAGCAAAAATGGCTGTGTGTATATACGTTTTCTATATGCGTTGTAATAAATTTGGCCGGCTGCAGGAGTTCATCATGATATTCCCAATAAACCTATGTAGTTGCATATTGGACTGTAACTTCATCGGATTTCAGTCAGCTGCCTTGTAAACACTGTAATTATCCGAATATAGTTGGGTATAACGTTAACCCCTCGCCAAACAAAATATTTAAGGTTAACACAGACAAATAAAATTAACAATAAAATAAAAAAATCTATGGTTGCTAAAAATATTTAGCTGATCACTGCAGCATTGAACAGAATTCAAAATAAGAAGCAAAATTTTGCAACACACATTTGCCATCTACGCACGTAAACGTTACATTGCACGCACACACACACACACACACACACACACACACACACACACACACACACACACACACACACACACACACACACACACACACACACACACACACACACACACACACACACACACACACGTTTTCTTTCTTTTTAACCACTATATGCACAAATAGCGTACATGTATATAGATTTGTAAAGAATTCAAATTAAAATGCCATAAAATGAACTAGCCTATATCGTCTCAGCCGGATAGGAAAACCTATATATAATAAATAGGATTATAAGATTGCACTTGTTTGAATTACCGGCTGTATGTACATAATGTGAAAGTTGAAGCTGCACCTTTTGATAAGCCTATATTGTGTACACTGTCTAGCACAACACAACACAACAACACACCACCAGACTTTATTGTGAATGCTTCCTCAGAGCAATAGCCTATAAACAGTGGTTTGGGAGAGCTGAGAGCCCTATTATCAAAGACACGAGCACCGCTTTGGGTCTTTGATGTGCCATACGCTTCTCTGACACCCTGAGTACCTTAAATTTTTACAGTGCTGTAAGATTGCCTATAAAGTTATGTTGAACAACCGTTAGGGACGTCTTTCATCACGCGAGAGGCGGCCCGGTGATTTATTTATATTAATTGGCATAATTGGCAGCTTGTAGCACAAATATTATAGCCAATTTCATATCCAGGATGACACGAGGGGTTATATTTGAGTTGAAATGAAAACTTTGATGGTCATCCCCCCCTCCTCACAATTCTCTCTCTTTTTTTTCTTCTTTTTTACTTAGACTAAAACAAAGTATAATATAAGGCAAGGCGGCATGCGCTGCGTGCTCGTAATGGGAGGAGTCTCTCGTCGTCTGCCGTTTTAATTGGCTGTCGGCTAAAGCAGCTAGAAGTGCGACTATCAGTAATTATATTCAGCATGTTTTGCACAAGAAATGTCAGCCAGAAAGGGCTATCTTCATCCTCCGTCAAATTACACCCGCGCGACGATGACATGCCCCACCAACAACCACCAGCCTGGAAATTCGTTTTTCGTGGACTCCCTAATCAACGTGCAGCGAGACAGCGGGGTCGCCCCGTACTACCACCACCACCACCATCACCACCACCAGGGCAACGGGCTGTATCTGCCACCAGCCGCGGAATATTCATATGGACTCTCCGGTAGCTCCTGCTTCTCGAGCATCGGCGGCAAGCGCAGCAGCGAGCCGCCGCCGCCAAGTTCTCAGACTATGATCCCTTCGTCCGGCGGTCCATACAATGTTCAAGGTGGAATGGAAACGTGGCTGGACACGCCGAGATCCTGTCGCGTGGTGGAGCAGCCCGGCAGCGGCCAGCAGCAGCAGCATACCATGGCTCCGTGTTCATTCTCCCCAAGCATAAAAGAGGAGAGCGCATATTGCCTTTATGAATCCGAGAAATGCCCTAAAGGGACGACATCATCATCGTCATGTGATGACATATCTTACTCGTCGTCGCGGGTGCCGCCGGGGTCGTGCCCGATTACTGGCAGCACCGTCCCCGTCCCCGGCTATTTCCGTCTGTCTCAGACGTACAACACATCACCGTCGTCGTCCGGCTCCTCCAAGCAGGGCTACCACCAGGGGATTCAGCAGCCCAACCTGACACACTTTACTCTGCAGCGCCCCGCGCGCTTCGACGCCTCGCAACCCCCGGGCGGCGGCGGTGGCGCGTCGACGGCGGTGGATCCGGAGCAGGGGAGGGACGGCGGCGGCGACGGAGCGGATCAGGCGCCCGCCACCATCCCCACGCCTGCCTCGTGCGCCCCGGGTAAAGACGAGGAGGACACCCGCCTGTCTTCGGAAAACTCGTCCTCTCCCGAGCCAACAGAGACTTGCGCAGAAAGCCCAGAAAAGGGCATTAAAGGTGATTAGCCTATAAAAGACCCCCCGAGCGTCTCAGTATACGTGTGATTGTTTACATAGCTTTTACGCACGGCGCCCTTTCTTTTCGATATCTTAAATCAGCGCTGCTTTTTGGCTGCGCTTCCCCAAATATACGCCATGCTGGGTACTAGAGCTCATGGCTAAAGGCATGGACGTGGTTGTGGTTTTGACAACAGAGGCCATGGACTTACATGCATGGGATTTCCCCCCGTGTTTTTATTATTGCATGACGAGGACCAGCAAGGCCAATCCGGCCCAGTCCATCTGTCCAATGCAAGACGCTGATGTCCTCAGCCGTCCCCTCATAAAACGCAAAGCCATAATCTCGGCAGACTCTCTCTGTGTGTTGGGCCACGTTTTATGTCTTAATAAATGCGTAATGGCCTACAGGCTTCTTGCGGAATACGGTGGGCATTTTGACAGGCTAATGGCAACGCGGCCCAAATGTTAAAATGTGAAATGTAACAGTATCCACTTGTCTTTTCGTCGCTGCCGCCAATTATTTGGCTCACAGGCAGAACATAATCGTGAGTCGTAAAAACTAACACAGTTGTTATTCCGATGATCTAATATTATGCCTATTTGTGCCACTCCGGCCGCAATGCCTCTGGGACCCTTGTCACTTAACAGCGTGTATGAGGCCTATGTGAGCTTTTGAAGCTGCTTTGCTTTAGCTCTGCTCAATTAAAAAAAAAAAATAAAACAATATTATGGTAAAACACCGTCTATATAGGCCCATATAGCCTACTTGGTCCGACCTTTCCCCCCCAACACGCACCTTTTCTGAAAATAGCCAATCTACAAGCACGCCGCATAGCGAGGGTGTTGTGTTGAGTGAACAGGAGAAGAATCCCATCCAGGAATAGGGATGCTAGGGTTCAAGTGGCAAAACATACATTCATATAATCTCGCCAAATGATATAGTGAAATGTCAATGCATAACATTGTTTTGCGTCGATATATAGGCCCCTAGGCTATACCAAACATACAATTGGAACTGCTTAGTATTTTCCACTCATTTTTTTTAAATTAATGTATTATTGTTTTTTTAATTGCAGGAGATGGGAAAACCGAGAGCACTACTACGGGCACGGCCAACTGGCTGACGGCGAAGAGCGGGAGGAAGAAGCGGTGTCCCTACACCAAGCACCAGACTCTGGAGCTGGAGAAGGAGTTCCTCTTCAACATGTACTTGACCAGGGAGCGGCGTCTGGAGATCAGCCGCAGCGTGCACCTGACTGACCGACAGGTCAAAATCTGGTTCCAGAACCGGAGGATGAAACTGAAAAAGATGAGCCGCGAGAACAGGATCCGGGAGCTGTCGAGCAACTTCAGTTTCTCGTGATTTCGCACGAGGGAGAGGGACGCTCTGTGTGTGTGTACTGTGTGTGTATACGATATAGGCCTGTAATACGGTCTCTGACTTTAGCTGGCTGGCTGTTGGCTGCAGCCCGCGGCCTCCTCCACCTCCATCAATGGCAAGGGCGAGCCCACATCCCCATGCAGCCATACCCCACCCTGTTCCCCGGCCATCCACCACCCACCCACCCACCCATCCATCCCACCACAACTGTGAGAACAAAGAATGTGTCCACGGATTAGCAGGACCTGCTATATCCGCTAACTTATTGATTGTTGTTTTGATGACATTTTTACTTTCACGTCTGAATTCTTCTTCTTCTTTTTATTTGTCGTGGATATGTATTTATAAATGTCTACAGATATGATGTCCAATCCGCTGTGTATATATAAAAACATATTCAAGAATATGTGGCAAAAAATGTGTCATAGCTTTATAGGCTTGTACATAATTAAGTCAGTCATTGGAATCTGCATGCTGGAGTTTAAACCCTTGGGGATTTCTTTTTTTGTTTTGTTTTGACGTTTCAGTGTCAGAGACCTTCATGTTCAGAGCTAAAGACACCCAAGAGGTTTGATAAATATTTGCACACTTTTTTGCTGGCCAAGTATAATAAAAAAGCATCCCCTATACATTTGCAGAATTGTTTTCATTGCTTCCGAAAGGAAAGTGCAAGTTCAGTTTTGTTTTTGTCATGGTGGACTATTATTGCTCGTTCAAATATCTATGCATGTTATAATTATATATTTTAGCACTGTTGCAACAGGATTGTGCACGCTATTATTGGACGCACTATTCAGAATCATTTGAAAGCTGCCATTATAGTGGTTGATGGCATATGCCTATATTTAGAATGGACAAAACAAAAACCTATAGCCTATCCTACATTTACATTTAAACCCTGCGTATAATTACAAATAGGAATGCTCATTCTGTAATTGAATGTAAGCGGGTTGTTATATACAAAAACACGTTTAGGCTATTTGGACACCATTGCGCATCAGTTATATCTCAAATGGAGTAATGTAGAAAGGTGTGGTTTGTTATTGTATTTCTCTATACTTCTTGGTGCACATTTAACAAATTATAAATAATGTCAAAATAATATAAAATCAGTTGTATGTGCGCTAACCAACATGCGGCTTTCCGAAACATTATCACGACGCATATAATTGATAAAAAAAATACAACATTATTATTATTGTTATCTATAATGAGAACATTGTTTTTATGACAAGTGCCTTTTTGGCACCAATACCATAATAATAATAATAATAATAATAATAAGCGAGTATAATCAAAACTTGATAATAATATACATTTCCAGTTCTGACAGGCCCTTTTTAGGGAATCACTGTCGTCCTATTCGCCAAGAGGAGAGTCGGGGGTGTGTGGAGTGGTTTAGGACTATTAGGCTAGTATCATGTTGGTGGCATGACTTTTTATTTCCTCCCACAACACGGGACCGCCTTGATTACCTTAATAAAACCCGTCACATCACCACCGTTTAACGGTTTTCCAGTTACTTTAATCGTTACGCACAGATTACGCAAAGCGCCTGCGTGCGTAAAACACAGCATTCCAAACATTACAGACAGGAACTTTGCGTTATATAGGCTACTGTGCATGCGTCCATGTACGTATACGCCTTTATTCGCGTTTCAAAACTAGTTATATCACGATTTAAATGCAATAAAGATAGAAATATAGATGCACTATCATTTAACTAATTCCCCTATGTATCAAATCCGAACATATACCCAGGCAGACTGCACTGCATGTGTGCAGTGGAATAATCAGTCCTGCTTACAAAAGAAATTTATTTTTTGCATCTCTGAAACAAAGTTAGCATCCTATCTTTATTTCAGGCCTCGGTCTTTTGTTCAACGGGCAGCCTCTTCACATCGCAGTGACTATAGGCTAATTTAACTGCAGGCCAAAACGAGCTGCATTGTTGTGCGCCTGTATAAAGCATTGGGGGAGAAAAAAGACAGACAAGTCCTCGGTTATGATCATTGCAGTCTGCAGCCCCCTTCCATTGCCTCGTGCGCGGCAGCGTTCCCATGCACGCCCTGGAGAATGCCGGATGCGTCTGCTTTACTCCAGAGAATGGACACAAAGGAGGAGGTTTATTGGCGATATTTAGCCCAGACAGCCAGGTTGTAACCTAAAGAGAAACAGCCCGAATTGCCCCGTGATAAAACGCAACGTTATGGCACCCAAATAACCTCCCACCCCCCACTTTCTGTTTTAGATTGCCTTAAGCCTAGACCTAGGTCTATTACGGACACCTTAATGTGCATCTTTTGGTCCATAAATGGAAACTGACTGTAACGATTTATACCGTCTCTAAACCCAAGGAATCTTTCTTTTTTATTCCACTTTTAACAGGGCAAAGTAAACCATATACTTTTGAATATATGTCCATAACGGATGCGGTATGCTTCATCACTGTATTTCTTTGATTAAACAAATACACGAGGTGGCTATAGGACTACCAAGTAGCCTATTATTTCACCCAAACTAAAACACCACAAGCAAGTCCCCTCCCTAAATAGTACAGGCCTACGAATCTGGGGAAAGATATATGACCATACATTTTTTGTTGAGGATAACTGTCTGCACTGGGATTTTCTGGGGATATAAAAGTTGCTGTAATAGTGCAAGGCTAATTGGTTGTTTAGTGTTTTCACAATTATGGGGATGTTGTGAAGTATATACGGGCAATTCATTTGCGGAGAAGCCCCCGCACACTCCCCACCGCCGCTGTACTACCACCATGTCCGGCCATCCACTAACACGGCTTCTCCCTGACCAAAATAATAACGTTTATAGCTTATAAAACGAAACATCTCCCAATAAAGGCGTATGGTTTTGCTATTAAAATATGATGGGGGGAAAATGGTGGCGGTTTAGTAGGGGAGCAGCAGCACGGGGCTGCTGATTTATTATTTATTGTTCTGTCCCACGATCACGTGCTCCGCAGCCACCCTATCCAGTCTCGGGCAAGGTTCAACTAACTGGACGTATTCTGCTCCCCCAGTGCAGCAAAATAAGCGGCGGGGTATCATGAAACAAGGCTTTTCTAAATATTGTATGAGTGTAGCCGTTCTTTGCATCGCAGCGTGTTTGTCATGTCGACATTGGGAACCAGCTACTACGTCGACTCGCGTCTTCCTCCCGAGCAAGAGGACATGGCACCGAGGTACGTCTCCGCTGTAGCCGCAGGGGTGGAACAGGCAGCATCGGGGCAGCAGCACTGCACGACGACGATGCTAACCGAATATGGCGGACCGGATTCTTGCCCTTTGCAGGCGAAATCGTCTATTTTTGGTGGATCCTGGAGTCCCATTTCGGCCCAGCCCCCGAGCTGCACGGCCACGGGGGCGACGCCGACCTACATACACCACCACTACACGGGCCACCACGCACACCACCACGACAGCGATGGAATGTTTGCGCGCTCCTGGGCGTTGGACCCGGTCTCCGCGTCCCTGTGCCTGACGGGATTACCGACCACGGCCATGCATTATGACATCAAATCCGAGCCCCTCGTTGGGAGTGGTGACTGCACAACTTTGGAAACGCACACACCTACCACCACCACTACGCTTCTCGCTGACATCGAGAACGGAACGTCGTCTCTCACGGAGATTTCCTGCGATGGCTCCACACCCACCACCACCACCACCGCCACGTCCAACTCGTCGAGGCCAGCAGCGGCGGAGATGAGCTGCGCGTCGCCCGAAGAACACAAGCAAACAGATTCAAGTAAGCTACACAATGTGCACGTCTATCCATTTGGTTTGTTTTAACTTTAAATGCGCAACGAGTTCATCGCCGGCTTCGACTTGCTTGTCTCCTTATAATAGGCCTGTTATTAGGCTATTATCGATCTGATCGCCTCTATATTATCAGCTCCATCACTATAGGCTGTAGCATACTATGCATTGGAGACAGTTATAGGCTAGCTAAAGGGCTTCTCGCTTACGTTTATGAATTAATTTGCCAGCCTGCAGGTCAATGTATGGTTTTCCACTCAATGGCCACTCTATTCTGGATGGGACCTGGTCTATTTTGAGATCTATTTTGAAATACTGTCTCGCTATTATGCGATGATTGATACACCAGTACAACATATACAAACAGCTATTTGGGGCTATGTTGTATTAAAACAAATTGCACCATGCTTTGCGTGCCATATATTTTAAAGCACATAATCATTTTGTATGGTTAATTGGTGTGTTTTGTACTTATGTATTATAATTTAGAATTTAGGCCTATTATATAGGCTACTATCATGGCACTGCATTATTTTGGAAAGAGCTTCAAGTAATGCGTAAAACCACTTTCGCCCTGGCGTCTCTAATAGAGATAGATAGATAGATAGATAGATAGATAGATAGATAGATAGATAGATAGATAGATAGATAGATAGATAGATAGATAGATAATAGCACACACACACACACACACACACACACACACACACACACACACACGCACACACACACACACACACACACACACACACACACACACACACACACACACACACACTAATGGGGGCCTGCAGATATAGCCTTTATGCTCTTCTTGTGGTAGAGGAGCTTCACCCCACAGGGCCTGTATAGACTATCTATGATATGGTGACTGTGAGAGTCCCATTTTCAACTTGATTGTGACGGTTGTTGTTCCATTTATATCCATACTATCCTTCCACTCCACTTCTTCCAGATAACCCGTCGTCCAACTGGCTTCACGCGAAGTCGACCAGAAAAAAACGTTGCCCGTACACAAAGCACCAGATACTGGAACTGGAGAAGGAGTTTCTCTTTAACATGTACCTCCCGCGAGACCGTAGATACGAGGTGGCCAGACTGCTGAATCTGACCGAGAGGCAGGTGAAAATCTGGTTTCAGAACCGCCGTATGAAAATGAAGAAGGGCAACAAGGACCGCAGGAGAGACAATTAACATGGGGGTTGATGGTTGGCCTATAGCGGGTATATACAGGATATGGCGCAAGGCACCTTAATTGGACATGATCCGGGCACCTCCACGGCGTAAAATGGGCTATTATTTTGTCCTAAATGTTAAAACAAATAGATACAAATGGTCTTAGCTCGTAGGCCGCCACATCTTCATAACTCCTATAGATTTATCCTTTAAATCAGTGGTTTTCAACCTTTTTCATACCAGGGCCCACTATTTATGGCATTTTAGGCACGGAGGACGATTTGATTTGAGTTATAGTCTCTCGAACCCAAAACTAAGGCTTCTTCAAGTCTTTGTCCACAATTTAGGAGAGATAAACTGTCAAAACATTGGTCAAAATAACAATTCTTCTACACAACGCTTCTACATTAATTGCGTATAGATTCTTGAAAACGAAGTAAATCTTAGTGAAGTAAATTTAAATGTAATTTAACTCTTGAGAACGTAAAAATGAAACCAAATGGACCCGTGGCGGTCCATTTGATTTCATGTTACGCTCTCAAGAGGTACAGATCTATAAGGGTCCATTTGGTTACCAACTGTCCATCATTTAGCTGCAGGGGGACCACCTGGAAACCTGTTAGGGACCACCGGTGGTCCCCGGACCATTAGTTGAAAACCACTGCTTTAAATTATTGTTTACACCCCATGTAAAACGACTGGACATACAGGTTTTGTAGCCATAGCAGTTATATAAATATTAGACCTTTGCTGTAGAATGTTTAAGCATGTACTGATCATGTATACTTTACTCAACACCATTTTTCAAATATTGATTTTTTTTAAATATATATTTTAGACAAAATAGCCAGTTTTACATCGTAGTTCCCGCAGATGTCCAATAAGGTGTGTTACCGCCTACTGTTATACCGCTATGGATTCTCTATGGATAATATTCAGGCTGTATAGGCCTATATATACAGTATAGGCTGTTTTCTTTCGAGCTCGAACAAAAACAAGAAAACGTGAGTTTTATCCATAATTTGCTTCAGCTATACATGACTCTAGGTGTTGTGTTGTTATTATTGTAAAAAGAAAAAAAGAAATGCTGGATCGTTTTCTAATAATATGATGTTCCGTGGTTCATATTTGTGAAAAAAGAGGACATTTAATGCCCTGTTAGTTGTTTTTTGTGTTTTAGTAGCACAGTCAGAAACCTAGTCAACTAGGACATTTTTTTTGCTTTTTGCATGAAGTCGAATTAAACTTGTCCGTGATTTAATATGTGTATGCATTAACTACCTGAATGTTTTGACTACCTATTTGCATAATAACGTTTAAGTTATTTGATTTTGTCGTTTTGTTGCAATTTGTTTTTTTAAATGCCAAGTTGTTTTTGACTTATTTGTGAATAGTACATATATATATATGGGGCATCACTGTGCACTCTTAAAAATACCTCGTTGTCAAGTCTTATGCGAAATAAAGAGTAGTTTGTATAGCAAACATTTTATCTTCAAAGTGATATTTATTATTTGCACAGAAAAAAACTGGTGGGAGAGAAACAATTTAGAATTGATATGATCTATAATTATTGGAGTGATTGCAAAATCAATAGCTTATTAATCACGCATATTTTCAGAATATAAAATATACGGGATTACCAGTTGAAAAGGTGCGTATATGTAGCCTATTCGCTTAATTGAAACCTATGTAAAAACACATTTGTATTTATTCATATTTTGCTGTATTAATATTATGCAGTGTATGTTGAAGTTTGCACATTTCTCCTCCTGGCCTATAGGATGTAATATAGCTCTTTCACAATTTAATTACCGGTAATAATCAATTTGAACATTCCATTGGCGTATACGAGAACGCACTATAACACCCGCGCGATATACTAAAATATAATAATATAACAGCACGTGCATGTGCAACCAAATATGTCCTCTGAGTTGTATGTTTTGAATTCCACCCATTTTCAAGATTTTTTTCTGAGAGCGTACAAGTGGAACCGTCCGTTTGGTCCTAAAAGGTCCTAAAAGAAAAATCTTTTAAAAATCTTTTAACATGGTGAACCACAACAACCTAATGGCGTCATCAAGTTGTGTTTCACCATATTAATGTTTTTTTTTTTTCAGACCTCCATTTCTAGGAAACACAGAATGGGGAAAACTTTTTTATCATGTCCACACAACATCTCTAAATGAGATGGTAAAATGTTGAAAATGGGTGAAATTCCCCTTTAAGTGTTGCCACTCATAACGACCTGCGTATAGTAAATGCTATCTATCCATGCTATGCATGCAGGCCTGCATGGATATATAGGCCACATGCATGCATGCAGCATTGCATGCCTCAGTCCAAACTAAACACTGGTCGCCATATAAGTCTGCTCTGCAATAAACCCCAACCTCCTCTTAACTGTTTATAGGGTGTAAGTATAATTATGGAAGGCGGTTCGAAGGCCTGTATGGACATATCGCGGGAGTTCAATGTCTAATGATATTGGTGAATTGAATTTGTGTCAATGTAAAGGTCTAGAGTGGGGAAGCTATGGCTAACACACACACACACACACACACACACACACACACACACACACACACACACACACACACACACACACACACACACACACACACACACACACACACACACACACACAGGACTGTGTGTGTGTGTGTGGGGGGGGTGGGGGGGGGGGTAACACACAGATGGGTCTGCCTGCCTTAAAAGGTCTAAATCCTGGAAGGCTCAATAAAAGTGGAGCTTGCTGTCATGCAGTCTGGCTTCCCCCCTCTCTGTTTTAATTGCTTTACAACTGTGCACCAGCAATTAGACGTTCCGACCGTTTGCTGCTTCTCTGGACTGACTGCATGGAGGTCATTGGAACAGGAATATATATTTAGGATATAGTAGGCTACTATAGAATGCACGCAAATGTGTAGCCTGCAAATGGACAGCCAGAAATATAGCAGGAATTTCAACAACTGCGAGTCAGGCGACTAAACTAGACACTTAAACACACCAAAAAAACAATACCATAGTAATTCATTAATTCAAATATTACTAGTATACATACAGTATTGTTATTTTGCTATTGTAATATTATTGTAGCTATGCCTTTCTCTGTTTAAGCTGAACATAAAATATCAATCAAGTGATTCAATAAAGATCCAAAATTAATTTAAAAATAATTAAATAATCAAAATTATTATTATTATAACTAATATAAAATAAACACGCACATTCACTTCATTTCATAACACGTTTCAGGACGAGGCTTGCAAAAAAAATGAAGCCATTGCTATAGTCATTCATACAGTCTGCAGGCGATTAACCTTCAGCTCACGACTCTCGACAGTTGTTCTAGACAACATGCTGGCTGTAAGCTGTGACACAACAGTTATAGTCTAAAAATATGGGCAAATGGAACGTTTAAGATAGCCTGCATTCACTTTGACACGCGCTGGTATGCTTCTGTTCACACCATGGTGAACACAGCGTGCACAATAGCCATATAGAGAGACTGAGAGCATGTGATATAAGGGAACATACAGTATTTCATATTTACTCTGAAACTTGTGTTCAAAATGGGAAAAGCGGAAAAAGTTATAGCTATAACTGTGATTTTGGTGTCATATAATCCCTTAAAGAGTGTCTCTTAACGGAGGGAGCATTCAGTGATTTGGGTGATTTTAAAAAAGGAGTCCCAGAAATAAGATGTGCACATGCACATGCTCTACAACGATGGGAACGAGCAACAGACCAACAGCATTTGGTTCATTTGGTTTGTACGCTCTCAGAAAAAAGAAGCGTCTAAAGAAATCCATTAGCATGGTGAAAATACATCTTGATGATGTCATCAAGATGTTTCACCATGTTAGTGGTTTTCTTCAGACCTCCATTTCTAGGAAACACAGAATGGGGGAACCTTTTTTTTATCATGTCCACCCAACACCATGCTAATGATATATTAGAATGTTATAAATGAGTGCACTTCCCCTTTAAACCACCAATTAATCTCCATAGTTTATTGCTCCCAGGCATAGAGGTCTAATACTACAAACAGGCCTCTTGCCTTGGTGTGTGTTGCTACTGTTCTTCAGCCACTAGGGGGCGGCAGTGTCTAATTTGAGGACCATAAAGTGAGTTCCCGTGCATTGTGCAGAGTTGCAGACAGACAGGGCCATTCATTATGACTGTGCTCAGAATCAATGCTATCTGTTTCACTAGATACATTGTATAATGGTCTTTATTACAACGTGAATCGTGAGGGGTCGTTTGTGAATCGTTTGTGAGGGGTTAGTGAATTTGGGAGTGCTCGTTGTGTGAGTTTGGGAGTGCTCGGTTTGGGAGTGCTGGTTGACTATCACTCAACAGCACTGCTGCAGTGCATACCAACAAGCACTGCCAACCACCTGTTTTGAATTTGCACATAATGCAGGAGCAGCAGGAGGAGGTTGCTGACTTGCTGTACTGATAAGAGTGCTTCCAAACTCCAAAAAACAGGGAAATTTGCCAGTAAACAACCAAGTTGGATTTCTATGAAACAACAACTTTGCAGAGTGAAAGAGATCAATTCAAGCTTGCCTTATAGCTGCAATGTCTGGTGAGTTTTGACTTTGTTTAATACCGTATTTTCCCGAATTTAAGATGACTATGGTAATAAGACCGCCATTTTTGAAGACTCATTTGTGGAAAAAATAACTTTGAATGTCAAATAGACATCCGATTATAATACGACCCAATTTTTTTTAGGATATTTCTATAGGAAAACTAGATCAGCACTCAGTGGAGGGCACAAAATTGCACTTTGCACACAGGTAGCCCATGGCCTACTTGTGTGTGAGCAGAGCAAACGAGCAAGTACCCTGACACCTTCAGGAGATAATACTCATGACAATACAAGATCTCTTAATTACATCAGCCATTAGGTCATCACATAAACAGGCCAATCGGAGTACTTCAAGGGACGACTGACGACCACTAACCGATCGCTAAACTTGCGCTAGCTCTGCTCACGCTCAAGTATAAACATAGTGTTATATTGAGGCCAGCATGGTATAGAGTTGTACCCGAACGCGTTCAAAGAACGAAAGTTCTTTGAACCGTTCATATTTTT
Organism: Benthosema pterotum; assembly: GCA_039105355.1. Classification (NCBI taxonomy): domain Eukaryota; kingdom Metazoa; phylum Chordata; class Actinopteri; order Myctophiformes; family Myctophidae; genus Benthosema; species Benthosema pterotum. The sequence goes on along the minus strand of CM076967.1, from coordinate 10,020,348 downwards.
AAGGAACTTGAACTGGAACGGCCCCTGTATCTGCTTGCTTGAAGAACGGCGGTGTGAACTCGTTCATTTCTGGCGTGAGTGAACGTCACTTTTCTTGCGTTCGATTTTGTTCGAGAGCGGGGCTCGACAGGCTCGCATTTGTGACTAAAATGTTCATAGTACCGGTGCGAGTATTTATATTACTGTAGTACGGCGGTGTTGTTCGCTAAAATAGAGCAGATATACAAGCTAACAACGTGTTGAGGCTCGAGGCATCCTTAGCTTGAAGATCTGTTCTCCTTGCCCACCGCCCCGCCCCTCCCTCTGCTCTGTCAGCAGCGCACAGCATCAGACAGCTCACACACAGCACCAAGGGAGGACGCTTCTCTCCAACACGTTGAATGAGCTACTAATGCTGTTCATGTTGGTAATAATCTTCCTGCGCTATGCGTGTATTTAAATCATATACTGTCTGCGCAGCAACCTTTTGCCTCACGCACGTGTTTAATCATAAACGCACCACATGCGCGCTCGGACGCACAACACTTGTGTATTCTTATCATCATTGCCTGATTTGCCGTCGGATCGTTTTCAGTTTTATTTACCGGTAGGCTACAATTAGCCTACTACAAGCAGAGGCGCCCTCAAGGTTTGGGGGACCCTTTCACATTGTTATTAATATAACAATAGAGGCCTTTCTGAGACCTATATATCCCATACTCTGAGGGGATGGCGGCCATCTTGATGGTAAGCCATAAGTTATATTCAATGGAATGTGGATGCAATGACAGGCGGAGAGAAGATACTACTACTACTACTAGCACTACTACTACTACTAGCCATACCACTACTACTACTACTACTACTAGCAGTACTACTACTACTACTACTACTACTACTAGTACTACTACTAGTAGTACTAATAGCAGTAACTACACATGCCAGCAATGGATGTGATGACAGGCAGAGGGGAGATACTACTACTACTACTACTACTACTACTACTACTAGCAGACCTAGTACTACTAGCAGTACTACTATACTACTAGCACTACTACTACTACTACTGCTACCAATGCTAATGCTAGCAACATGCTAACATGCTAATGCTAACATTCTAACCCGAACATGCTAATGCTAACATGCTAATGCTAAAATACTAATGCTAACATGCTAATGCTAACATGCTAACATGCTAATGCTAACATGCCAACATGCTAATGCTAACATGTCAATGCTAACATGCCAACATGCTAATGCTAACATGCTAATGCTAACATGCTAATGCTAGCATTAGCATGTTGACATTAGCATGCTATCATTAGCATATTATCATTATCATGCTATTGTTAGCATGTAGTAGTAGTCTGCTAGTAGTAGTAGTAGTAGTGCTAGTAGTAGTACTGCTAGTAGTAGTAGTAGTAGTAGTGCTAGTAGTAGTAGTAGTAGTGCTAGTAGTAGTAGTAGTAGTAGTAGTGCTAGTAGTAGTAGTAGTAGTACTAGGTCTGCTAGTAGTTTAGTAGTAGTAGTAGTAGTAGTAGTGCTAGTAGTAGTAGTACTGCTAGTAGTAGTAGTAGTAGTAGTAGTAGTAGTAGTGCTAGTAGTAGTAGTAGTAGTAGTAGTAGTAGTGCTAGTAGTATTGCCATTAGTAGTAGTAGTAGGAGTGATGCTAGTAGTAGTACTGCTAGTAGTAGTAGTACTGCCAGTAGTAGTACTGCCAGTAGTCGTACTGCCAGTAGTAGTACTAGTACTGCCAGTAGTAGTACTGCTAGTAGTAGTGGTAGTACTGCCAGTAGTAGTACTGCTAGTAGTGGTAGTACTGCCTGTAGTAGTGGGGCTTGTAGTAGTAGTAGTAGTACTACCACTAGTAGTACTGCCAGTAGTAGTAGTACTAGTAGTAGTAGTAGTATTAGTGGTAGTACTGTCAGCAGTAGTAGTAGGAGGAGGAGGAGGAGTGGTGCTAGTCGTAGTACTGCTAGTAGAAGTAGTTTTAGTAGAATGCATTCCATTGAACACTTCACACTTGTTTACCAACAAGATGGCCGCTCCTTTCTGAGTATGGGACTGAGAAAGGCCTCTATATGGGCTATTGTATACAGGTGCTGGTCAACGAATTAGAATAATTTGAACAGTGCAATCGTTAAATTCTTTGAATGCATTTCTTGTGCAGAAAACAAATCAGGTGTTCACCGCACCTGTCCTACTGGTTAGAGTAATCACAGAACTTGTTACCTGTAAAAAATTTGCTCAGCTGAGCTTTCCAAAAGGCCCATTTAGGCCATTTAACTGTGACACTGTTGTTTCATTGAATTAGAATAATGGAGAAACCGTTTCATTGAATTAGAATATTTTTTATTATAATTAGAATCATCACTTTCTCAGTATTTTGTGGCTGCCCCCTTGGCTTGTATGACTGCCTGAAGTCTCCGTGCAGGGGTTGACACTAAGGTCTCCGAGGTACTTGCCCATCGGGCAAGTGCAAATCAGGTTCTACTTGCCCTCAGCCAAATGGACCCTTGCGGATCAATTTGGTTTCATTTTTACACTCTCAAGAGTTAAAATTCATCATCTTAATCAGCCCATAGTGGTCACAGACCCAGTGGTCCCTGACCGCAGCAAAATGATAGTTTGGAACCAAGTGGACCTGGGAGAGAGATAGGTAGAGATAGCTAGTTCTTCAAATCGATGCCACGGACAGGGTTTGACAGTAACACTTGCCCGCTTGCCCGGGGCAAGTAAAAAAATGGTGGGGCAAGTGAAGACTGCTACCTGGTTGCCCGATCAGGCAAGTGTGCAACTTCGTGCACTATAACACTACACAAGATAAATTTGTCTTGAAGGCAGTCATTGCACTCTGCCTCTGTGTCTTTCCCTGCTTTCTAGCTATCTACCTATCTCTCTCCCAGGTTCATTTGGTTCCAAACTATCATTTTGCTGGGGTCAGGGACCACTGGGTCTGTGACCACTATGGGCTAATTAAGATGATGAATTTTTAACTCTTGAGAGCGTAAAAATGAAACCAAATGGACCCTTGCGGGTCCATTTGGTTTCATTTTTACGCTCTCAAGTTACATCTGGTTAACCAACTTAGCTAGGGACCACCTGGAACCCTCTCCGGGACCACTGGTGGTCCCTGGACCACCTGTTGAAAGCACCCAAGTAGGAAGTAAACTTAAAAGCAAAATTTACAATATATTTTTGGGGGGGCAAGTGACCATGACCTGAGGGCAAGTAGAACCTGATTGCACTTGCCCGATGGGCAAGTACCTCGTAGACCTTAGTGTCAACCCCTGCACGGAGACTTCAGGCAGTCATACAAGCCAAGGGGGCAGCCACAAAATACTGAGAAAGTGATGATTCTAATTATAATAAAAAATATTCTAATTCAATGAAACGGTTTCTCCATTATTCTAATTCAATGAAACAACAGTGTCACAGTTAAATGGCCTAAATGGGCCTTTTGGAAAGCTCAGCTGAGCAATTTTTTACAGGTTACGAGTTCTGCGATTACTCTAACCAGTAGGACAGGTGCGGTGAACACCTGATTTGTTTTCTGCACAAGAAATGCATTCAAAGAATTTAACGATTGCACTGTTCAAATTATTCTAATTCGTTGACCAGCACCTGTAGAGTTGGGATACCCGACCGAAACAATAGCCGCGACGGCCCGGGCTCATTTGCTTAAAGGAGAATTTCACCCCAAAACTTTTTTTTATCTTTATTTGTAGTTATTTATTTAGAAAAAAGTGGTCCAGGTGCTGTTTTGTGAAAACGCTCCTTAATGGCTGTTTCCCCTATCCCAAAATAAGCTTATAATGGGGCTAATGGGTCAAATGCAAGTTCACCTATATACATCACTCCAAAATGCATTGTTCTGCTATATATTGTCTCCCCACCATGTCAGTAGTGTGTTAACACTCACACTTTCACTTTCACTTTTGGTTCAGCAGTGGTTCAGCCATAAACCATGTGCCACGCCCCCACCTTTCGAGACAGCTGAATCACTGGGGCTTTCAGTCGACCTGGCTATGTTAATAAATTGATATTGTAAAATAGTAGCCAACTTGGAAAAATGCTAAGCATTGAGCCCTGTTCAAGAGTGAGACTAGAATGAGCTGAAAATAGAGCAGATCTACAAACTCAGTGACGCACTTTGAGCTTGTTGATCTCTATTTCTGCTGATATTTTCTGCTCTATTTTCAGCACACAGAGATGCACAGGGCTGGACTGAACTGAGCGCCTTCATAATAAAATCTTCACAAATCAACTAAGGACATCTTCAGTTGTATATGGCTATGGGCTGCAACCATTTTGAACAAAAAAAAGAGGGAGGGGAAAAAAGAACGAAAAAGAACCATAATAGTTCTTTTTTTGGAACCATGAACTTTAGTTCTAAAAAATCAACAATGAACTATGAACGGAACTAGTTCGTTTTTAAATGTATGAACTATGAACTGAACTATTTCAGAAAAAAAGAGAACTTTCCCAACACTGATAATCGGATAGGACTTTTCTGTTTGTATGAATGAGCTGTCTATGGGAAATTGAACGTAGACCGCACCTTGCTGACACTTTGCTGTCTGAACGCAATCAATTTCCAGTTTCCACAATTGGAAAATACGCCCGACTCAGTTGAGAAAATACAGTCACCTGAGCTATTGAGTTTAACATTAAAGGGATATTCCTCTTTCAAAAATATTTTTGGTCATTTTATGGTCTACTCAGTCTCATGTAAACACACCAGACAGTTTATAAGTTACTCCATTCAGTATTTAGATATTTGATGTTCATGTTAGCGCATCCGATTCGTTCCTCTACAAACCCATTATAACTTAAAACTCCATTTTAACCATGACAGATTATTCGAAATACGTGAGATTATTCCTAATACGTGAGAGCAGACCATGAAATGACCATTTTTTTGGAAGTGGAATATCTCTTTAAGGCAATCAGGACTTTTCTGCCTGGGTGTAGGGCAGACTGTAAAGGCTAGAAAGTATTTTTTTTGCATAACTTCCGGGTTTGATGATGATGTCACCCCATGTGCTTGAGGTGACAGTATTCAGACAGTAATGAAAGACACTGTCATCATTATCAGTGGCCATTGCTTGCGTGAGCAGAGAGGGTGCAAGTTAAGCGATCGGTGCCCGGTGGTTGGTAGTCGGTGGTCGACCGTTCCTCGAAATACTCCGATTGGCTGGCTTTAGATGATGATGCAATGGTGATGTAAGTAAGATAACTCCATCAGCTGGCCTGTTCTGACATCTGGACAGGGGCCAGGCCCCCTGCCCAGGGTCCATATACGGTACTGGGCTGGCATGCAGGGGCGTAGCTCGCAATTCTGGGCCCCCTGCAAAGCTTTTCCACATGGGCCCCCCCTTTCCCGGCGGCGTTAAAGGGGAATTTCACCCATTTTCAACATTTTTTCTGAGAGTGTACAAATGCAACCAAATGAACCCTAACGGGTTCATTTGGTTCCATTTGTACACTCTCAGAAAAAAGAAGCGTCTAAAGAAATCAATCAAACTACATCTTGATGACGTCATCAAGATGTTTCACCATGTTAGTGGCTTTCTTCAGACCTCCATTTCTAGGAAACACAGAATGGGAAAACGTTTTTATCATGTCCACCCAGCACCTCTAAGATGTACTAATGGCATATTAGAATGTTGAAAATGGGTGGAATTTTCCTTTAAAATGCTTCAATCTGCTGCACTTGAGATCAAATATATTTTCTAATAATAATCAATAAAAGTAAAACCTTATTAATGCAAGCTTTTAGTGGGCTTTTCCCCACCTATCGACGCCACTGCTGGCATGTGCTATTCTGGCATGTGCTGACTATTCTGGCATGTGCTGACTATTCTGGCATGTGCTCGTTACAAGTAGCTAAGCTACATAGCTTAACTACATTTTCCCGTAGCTTGTAGCTTACTACATTTGTTCTGGAAATAGCTTGTAGTGAAGCTACACTACTTGTTTCCAGTAACAAGGAGTGTAGCTTATACTACATTTTCCCACACACATTTTCAAATTCCCGGGTAGAAAACCTCTAATATACATCCCAAAACTTTGACATGCCACCATCCTATGTTCAAACCCACCTCTAGATTCTTATTCTATATTCTTTTATTTATATTTTATTACTAGGATTATTATTTAGAAAGTTGTACATTAAGTTGAGATATATATATATTTATATACTGTATATGTAGTGTTGGTGTAGCAAGCTACTTTTGTCATGTAGCTTGTAGTGTAGCTTGCTACAATTTTGTAGTGAACCTACACTATTTGTTTTGAGAGTAACTAGTAGTGTAACTTAGTACATTTTTCCAGTAACTTGCCCATCACTGGTGCTGCTATCCTGGCATGTGCTGACTATTCTATCACAGCACTCTATATTTGGGCATTTCTCCCGGGCTCTGGACAGGGCCCTTGATCCTGCCCAGGGTCCATATATGGAGCTGGCGGTAATTACGATGCCTACTTGCTTCGTTAAGTAGGCCGGCCAGTGCTCAGCGGATTGACCTTGTCTGTATTCAATGCTTTCACTTTACAGTGGTCCGTATCAAGAGTATATATACGCTTCAATCGGTGGTCCCAGCCGGGGCCTGGTTGTGTCATCTGCTCCCCACTCCCAGGTACGCAGCATTCACACTACCACAACACCTGCCAAGTGGTTTCCCAACCCAGTCTCTTGAGGTTTAGGCGAATATTCACGGGAGTGCCATTCCATCCATACTTGCCTAAAATACGCAAAAATCCGTGCATGTTTATCTAAAATAAATCGGTGCATATTATACTAAAATGAATCTGTGCATATCTTACTAGCGTATACTCCACTGAAAATGACGGAGCGGCACCGTCTCTGCAGACCATGAGCATTGTGAAACGCCACCGAGCGAGGCGCTAGCCGAGCGAATTGCCGCGCTGAGCATTGCGATGATCGGCAGAGCCGACTCAGCCGCGTCCGAGTTGCGATGTGTTAGGGACAGAATGGTAAATATTATAAAACCCAAACTGCCCCACCCCCAACTAGCCACTTCCGTGTTTGTGAAAACCACGCCCAAGTACATATTCACGGATTTTGGCTCTAACTAGTAGTGTATGCACGCAATTCCGTAGGTGGTATTCCATGCATAGTGTGCTATTATCTGTGAGATCGGGCTGGGTTTCCCAGTGTACACCCCCATGGGGCACTGCGTGAAACTGTGAACCCCCCTTAGGAAAGACTGTAGAATGGCAGCGGTTACAGGAGCCAACAAGACAGTAGGCCAACAATATATTATAGCAGGTATATGCATGTTATTGCCTGTATTAAACAACATTGCAACAAGCAATAAAAGCACCGTAGTGCTTCAAAGACGAGTGAGACGAGCGCCTAACCTAGTCAGCGGAGAATAATGAACACATTTATCACAAAACAACAGATAAACGTAAACGCAGCATGAGTACGAGGCAGTGTCCTTTGTAGGTGGTGTTAAACATTAAATATTAAATATTAACGCTGTGCCTCCGTAATGACATTGGGCACTGCATGCTGTTGTGGTGTGCTATCAAAAAATGATGTGCCCTGATAATCTTGCCTTTTCATCATAAAAATTCTATCACTCCTACATATTCTGTGTGTCTTTTATGGCCATTTATACAGTAAATTAGCCTTTAAAGACCTTTACTTAATTAAAGAGGGATTCTGTTTAGTCAGGGGTTCTTACTCTTTACAGTCAGCCAGAGCTGAGGAAAGCTTTGGAGTATAGTGTATCAGGAGAACTGAACTGTTACCGTATCTGTCCAAAGGAAAGGTAAGAGTGAATTAAAAGCTTCGGTCCTTTGTGAAATTAAATCCCTTGTATAGTTCCTAGATTCTACTTTGAGACTGCATGTTATAAACCCACGCGCACGGCCCACCCACACGCGCACGCACATGCACAATTAGTCACACTCTGGACTGCAGGTGTGTGTGCATGCGGCAATCGCGGCATGCCCATGCATGTGCTGTACTGTGGCGGCTGTGGCTCAGGAGGTAGAGCAGGTGGTCCCATGCATGATTTGTGGGGTTGATGGTTCGAATCCTGTCTACATGTCGAAGTGTCCTCGGGCAAAACACTGAACTCCAGACAGAGATCTGCTGACCTGCAGGTTGGTGCCTTGCATGTTTTCCTCTGCCATTGGTGTGTGAATGGGTGAATGTCATCCACTATGGAAAAAGGTGCTATATATGCACCAATTACCATTTTTACTATGGGCGTGTGAAGATTCACTTAACTCACGAAATGATATCGATATCTTAATTATGTTCTGATTCGATATATCAATATATTGCAGTATTTTCCCACATATTCCAGTGCTTTTATGACACTAGAACATTTTAAAACGTTTTATTTCTTACTTTTATTTTAACCCTTTCAGGACGGGAATCCATATTTGGATTCTGTACAGTATGTACAGTATTCCAGACATAACTTGTTTTGAAGCTGATACATATATATTTCAGGTTTTTCAGAAACCTTAGGTTAGGCCTAACAATATGGACCATGAAAAGTTCACTAAACTACAACATTTTAAATCAATTCAAAACAATATTATAAACCTTAAACCTTAAAATCAATCATACACTTTGATAACCATCAGTCAGCCTTTCTGACATGGACAAAAAAAATAAATGCATAAATATTTTTAAAAAATCGATTTCAAATATGATATTGATATTATGGCATTAAGATTTCAATTTCTTTTGCCGTACTGACTGACACACGCACACACACGCGCGTACACACACACACACACACACACACACACACACACACACACACACACACACACACACACACACACACACACACACACACACACACACACACACACACACACACGGAATACAGACAGTATACAGAATCAGTCTCTCAGGTGTAACATAATATTTCCTCATGTCTTAATCGTTCTAAACTGTATCATACAGGAATTATAGTATCGTATTTGAAAGATGCTCTGTTCCTCATTTCAACCACTTAGAGTTACACCCCATGCACTTTGTTTAACGGCGTCCCTCAGGGGACTATACTTGGATCCTCCTTTTTTAACTGTGCATCAAATCCTTTCATCGTGACCTTAAGTGTAGATCTGCTCATTCATGCTAAAGTTCACCCTAGAATAGGGATGCTATAGATTTCACCTGGTTAAATGGACAAAATGTCCTTGATATGTGAGTCTAGTGTGGGTTATCGGCATTGATGCATGCAGACCCATAGCAGACATGTTTACAATTTACAGTGTAGTGACTCAGTAACCTACTGTAGGTAAAACATGAACTATTATCAGTCCAAAAACAAAATGATTTATTAAACATCACACGAATTGCATCTGTAGGTGCCCTTTGAGAGCGGTTTTGAAGGAGTCAAGGGATTCACAAGTCTTTATGACTGTTGGTAGGGCATTCCACATTGTGGCATATGAGCGGAAGGAATTAAGACCCTTGTGCCAAATCTGGGTTGAACATGGTTATTGGCACTCCCTCTGGTGTTGTGGGAGTGGACCTCATTGACATTAAGGAAGTATTTGGACAGGTACATGGGTATTTTGGTATTGGGTATTTTGGAGTATCGACTATCGAATCTTGTGGACCAGACCCATTGCGAGATGTTGTATTCTGTCGTCAACCCACTTTCTCTTCTTACTTTTCTCTTCAGTGTTTTCTTACGCAATGTTTGTGTTCACTCAACATTGTCCAAGATTCGTGCAGGACAACGTTTGTTTTGGAAACTGGACATAGGATGCTATAGGTGAACAAATGAACCTAGACTTTTGTAAAAAGCATGCTAACTAAATGAATCTTTGCATAAGACTGCATGGTTGACAAGGCTAGGTCAAGTACTACACACTAACGGGAAGCCTGAAGAAGTGAGAAGTCGATTCGCAGTTTGTTCCACAGTGTGGGAGGCAGATGGGAGAAGAGAAGAGTCTTGGATGTGTGGAGGCGTGGAGCGTTGTCCCGGATGTTTTATTGGGGATTCTGACAGCTTCCCTGATGTGTTTATGTTGACCTAGGCCCCTTTGAATATTTGGAGTGCACGCACGCATGCACGCACACGCTTGCAAACACAGGCATGCACAAGTTTGACTGGGCCACAGTTGTGCTTTTGGACTTGAGTCACTCCATTGGTGATACTCCCCCAAACCAAAGTGTTCTGCTGTGTCCCGCCTTCTGCCCTCCCTCTCTCCTTCCCATGCCCCCACCCACCCCTCCATCACCCCTGGGTCTTTGTCACTGCCAATTGCACGCCCTGCTCTTTGGTTATCCCAAATGTGGAAAAAAGAAGTAGATTCCTGAAGAAGTAGATTCTCAACCGTTTTATGTCAAGGATCCCCAAAATAATATGTATTTGACTGCAACACACTCCCTTTCCGGAAAGATTTTGTGCCAGGATTCTCCCATTCTCCCATACAAGATTTGTCAAAGTTGTAAACATATTGCAAATGTTTAAAGGCATAGTTCAGTTTCACTTAAGCTGTATGGAATACTGTCCACTGTATTAATTGATTGGTTTTGGTGAAATATGAAGTTATTCTGGTTAAATTGACCAGAATAAAACCAAAACCTAACCCACTACCAAAACCAGAGCAGAACTCCTACCATGGGACTTTGGGCATCAATTAATACAATTGACACTACTATACAACTTAACTTTAAAAAAGGAAACATCTGAACTATCCCTTTATATCTCTTGGGAAATAGAACATGTACATGCTCGCAGCATATGTTGTTTTTGTGTTTTCCTCTACATTTCCTGAAAAGTGAGTAAACTCACTTTTCAGGAGTAATGTAAACTCAAACAAAAGTGAATTGTAAATTAGATGGGCTTCAGTATATTCTTGCAGGCAAACATAACAAAAAAAAAATAGCCAAACCTGAAGAGATCTGGTATAGACTGTAGAACAGGGGTTCTCAGCATGTGGTCCTGGGAGCGCCAATGGTCCCTGAGAGGATTCCAGGCGGTCCCCAGCTAAATGATGGACATATAGGTAATCAAATGGACCCTTATAGATATGTAACTCTTGAGAGAGTGTAAAATGAAGAGCGTAAAATGAGACCAAATGGACGCTCACAGGTCCATTTGGTTTCATTTTACACTCTCAACAGTTAAATTATGTTTAAACATCTGAATTGCTTAATTTTCAAGAATCTACACGAGTAGAAAATGTAGGAGAATTGTTATTTTGACCAATGTTTTGCCAGTTATCTCTCCTAAACTGTAGACAAAAACTTGAAAATCCTTGCTTTTGGTTCTGAGAGATTGAACTCAATATCAAATGATGGTCCGTGGCTCAAATGCTGAAGAAATATGGGCCCTGGTATGAAAAAGGTTGAAAACCACTGCTGCAGAGGAAGAAAGGCGGGGGCACCATGGGGAAGTCCTGTCAATGAAGGTATATTATGTTAAGGACACATAGCTGCCCACACTCCATAATCCACCCCCCGATCCTATTTCCTCCAACGTGCCGGGCTGGAATTTTTACGTGGGTGTTTTTATTTGAAAGAAGAGCGTGGGCCGTGGGCAGGCTGCGTGCCGAGATGGACAGCCAGGGAGCTGACAGAAGGGACACCGTCCGTCCGCCCATCCGTCCGTCTATCTGTGCACGGGACTCAATCCCAGGCCACCATATGGTAATGGTGGGGGAGCACCAACCACCCAACACAAACCGTAGTGTTCTGGGGCAACAGTCAGTGAAAATACATGATCTACAAAGCTCACAATTGGCTGTTTTCTTTGGTGTGAGCTTTGGTGTAGACTAGAGCAGTGGTTTTTCAACCTTTTTGATACCAGCGACCACTATTTATGCAGCATTTGAGCCCTGGACCGCTATTTGAGGACATTTTAAACCCCAAAACTAAAGATTTCTTTTGTTTTTGTCCACAGAAACAAAACAGTCAAACATACAGATCAAAATGACCATTCATCTTCTACATTCTCTGGTTGTGTAGACTTGGGCTGATTCAGATGATGAATATTTTAACTCTTGAGAGTGTAAACATGAAAGCAACGTGGAACCTTCTCAAGGACCACTGGTGGTCCCTGGACCACTGGTGTAGAGGAAAAATAGGAAGGAGGCCCCATAGAGACTCCGGTTTTCAGTGGAGGAGAAGGGTGCGGGAGGGATTCGGACCAGGGAGTTGAATCCCAGTTAAAGGATATATGTTAGAGTAACAGAAATCAGATTCAAACAACAAAGGCTGCTATATTTACTTAAGATCTCACTATGTATGAGAGTGCTTTCAACAAAGCGACTTTGTGACATATTGCTGCAAGAAATGTTGTCGGTGGTATTTGCTCATATGAAACATGATCACGTGCTAATGCGTGTTGTTGAATGGGATTCCCTCCCTAGGTTTTTTTTTTTTTTTTGCTCAGACGTTTGCTGCTCAAACACTGCAGAAGAGTGCATTTGCTTGGATGTTGTTGGCGGCGTGGCCCGCCGTGACCCCCATACATCACCCACCGTGACACCACCACCGTGGAACCACCGTACCGCGCATGCACAACAACAGAGCCTCTGTTGAACCCTGGAGGAGAGGAGAGTCCTGCAAGGCATGCCCCGGAACAACACCTGGACGCCATGTTTATATCCACCATGAGAGCCTTCAGCTGAGTTCAATACAAGTCTATTGGATACAATGCTATACAGCACACATTATAGGATATGAAACGGATGTTCCCCACACAAAGGGTTGGAACTTCTATTTATGGAATAATCCATAAATAGAAGTTCCAACACTTTGTGTGTCTATTTATCTATCTATTTATTGTTTTTAAAATAAAGACATTTAAAATAAGACAGAGTCAGATAAAGCTTACAACGCATAATATTTCATTGTGACCACAAATCATATAGGATTATAATGCATTTTTCAGTTTAAAGTTCTATAAAATGAACACAGGGTATATTTTAACCATACACTTGATCCCTAGAATGAATCCCCGTATAGTATATCTGTTCTCGCCAGAATAGGTGATAATAGCAATTGCAGAATGTTATGCAATGATGGGAGATCGGAACCTGGCCTGCATGCATTGGCCAACAAACATGAAATATCATTTTTACCATATCGGTAAAGTGTGGACAAAAGCAAAACAAATCTTTAGTTTTGGGGTCTGTGGGGCTAAAATATACTGAAATGGTAGTCCGTGGCTCAAATGCTGAAGAAATAGTGGGTTCTGGTGTCAAAAAGGTTGAAAACCACTGAACTAGAGCCAGGGTGCAGTATATAGAGACTGTGCATGCTATAAAAAACAACAAGAAGGTATATAGTGAGTGCAATGGTGAATAGATTAATGGTATCCAGCAGTCAATTATCAGCTATTGGCCTGGTGCTAAAAACACACTGAATGTTCAGATGCTTTCTGAAATAAATCTCTAAGCATATGGGCTGTACATATTTACGTATTTTCGTTGTTTATAGCAAAACATAGCCTACAGGCTACGGTTCGTACATATACATATTTTAGAGATATTATATGGAAATCCTGGCAGTGCGTTTTCTGAGTTAATGTATATATTTAATTAGGAATGATATATAGTCTGCAATAGGTTTTACTGAAACAAAATGTAAATTTAAAACCACAATACAGGTAGAAACAAGAGACCTGACAATGCTTGTTTTTTAATGTATTTATTTGTGTTTTTTTTCTTTTACTTTAGATGCCAGTGCTTTCCTCGAAATATGATATATTCCTCTGTGTACAATATACAACAAAGCATCTAATCCATACAGGCAAAAATATCACTATCGGTGTGTTATTTTCTTTATTGTCTAATCATCCTATCGACTCGTATATCGAGTTAGATGTCTTGTATATTTATTGGCTGAGTCTTTCAGTTTCTGTACACTTGGATGTTTGCCAACACCTATTATCCTGACAGCTGTAGTGAAGCCTGCCATAATTACACAAAATTCACCACTTGATCTGCCTTGTACTTCATGGGTTCTGTGTCACTGTAATAAACACAACCCTGGGCGTATTATATGGTTATATCCCATGCATGTAACCTGACCAATTGCTCAAATATTCCAAAAATGTTCCTCCAAGAGGCTTTAACCGCATGTAGCCCTATATATTAACAACATTGTTCTGAAATAGCAAAGTTATATAACCTTTTTTTTATTATTATTATTTTTTTAGAAATTAAAATAATAATAATACAGTTGGTATAATTGGTCATTAATGATGTATAGGTTCTTGTCTCTCTGCATTTCCAGATAAATTTGTATTTGTTAAATTAATTTGATGGAGACTTTATTGCTTATAATGTAATGGTTTGTATTGGTTTTTTTTTTTTTTTTTTTTTTTTTTTTTTTTTTTTTACCTCTCACATAGTCTGTATTAGCAAATGTTGGACACAATTTGCTTAAATCCAATTCATAATAGAAACTTTGAGAGGCTTTGACCCATCCCCCACATACCTCCTTCTGTCTGTCTGTCTGTCTGTCTGTCTGTCTGTCTGTCTGTCTGTCTGTCTGTCTGTCTGTCTGCTACCCAACCTAAAGTCCACTGTCACTAAAATAGAGTTTTGGACTGGCGAAGGAAACAAATGTTTTATTTGGAGAACAGCCCTCTCCTCTCCCAATGGAATCATTAATGGAAATAATTTACTGTCATGACCGTCCACATATTTTGATATGTTCTGAGGCCAGTTCGGCGGCAGCTAAGATAACAATAACGCCAAAATATGCCCATAGCCATGCACGGCCCATTGTTTTTATAGCATGCACTCTCTCTCTCCCTGTGTGTGTGTGTGTGTGTGTGTGTGTGTGTGTGTGTGTGTGTGTGTGTGTGTGTGTGTGTGTGTGTGTGTGTGTGTGTGTGTGTGTGTGTGTGTGTGTGTGTGTGTGTGTGTGTGTGTGTGTCTCCGTACATTCTGCCAATCTGTCACAAATTCACAATCATAATTATTTTTCCGCCTTTTCAGACAGGTTAATGGCGACGGACAGATCGCCGTTAATAATAAGGTTAATGCATCCGAAATATGACCGAGAAATCAGGGCAATAATGTGTCAAACTCAGGCCTGCGTGCACGCCTCAAACAAATGATTATCCAAATAAATAAATAAATACAATGCACAATTGCAGATCACAGAAGCATTTGACACATTGTCTTCTTATTTAAACAAGCATAATTAGGTTATAATAACAGAAAGATACCACGTACCCATAGACGTGGATATAGGCCTATGTATGTTCAGGGATGGCTTTATTAAACACGTTTTTAATATATATATTTCTCAGGGTTCTTTGAATCAAACGACTGAAAAACAGACAGTATAGCATGTAGATTACCGTGAATGAATTATTAAACATCAGAGCAGTGGGGGGAGAACACAGTGACTTGGTTTAGCTGGCCATGCTTTCCAGATGTCCGCCTTCATGATGAGGTAACAGACGGAGAACTGGACCTAGAAGGTTCAGCCAAACACCCCAAAAAAACACCAACAAAAACACACACTTTTCTCTCAATGAAATACTTCTCTCTCTCTCCCTCCAGCTCTCAGCTTGCTGGAAACATCAAGTCTACTGCAGGCTGAGCCTAATTACAGCCGTGTCGGTGTGAATAGCCCACTATAAAACATAATGAAGTGACCACGAGTATATTTATTTACCTTTAGTTTTAGGTCTACGGAGTTTGTTCAGTTTAGAGAAGGTTCTTTGTTAGCCAGTGGCTTTTCCACTTTTGTGTATTAATTCTATAAAATAAAACTAAACTTGACATTGACAAATAATAACCTATATAGGCTTACAGTAAATATTACAATATAATAATAAAATATATTATTATTAATAAGGAATATAGTCAATGCAAGTGATGGCAACAATACATTTTCTGCAGATTTTTCCACAATACTGTATGTATACAATACATAGGCTATATATAGGCCTATATAACCCATATTATTTATTTTAAAAGTGAACAGTTTAAACATTTCGTTTACTATGCCTGTAATAACCCTCTATCCACGGCTATAAATTTCAGGGTGCATATCTTGAAAAATATTAGCCAATTCACCTATATATTGCCTAATATAAGGCGTAATTAAAATGTAATAATAGCTTGGGGAAATAAGTCATCATTTGTTTTTTATATAAAGGCCTATATGCGCAAATGAAACGTGCATGTTTGTCCGTATCGATGCAAGTAGAAGGTGTGGGAGTGAATGGGTTTCTTCGCTGGATGCCGACACCCACTCACCTCTGCAAAAAAACAACAACAATTCATCCCCTATTATGTAAAAGCAGCTCCGCTCGTTTTATTTTTAACTACAAACCAAGTCAATTCCATTTCTTCTCTTCGTCTTTGCCTGCCACATATATTGTCCTTTGGCAAATGAAACTCTTGTACGATCTTCTAAGCAGCAGTTTCTCACCTATAGCTATTATTATTATTACCGTTAGAACGAAGCAGCAATAACCTTACTGGAGCCAGACGAGATAATTAAGGCGGATCTTCTTCTCAGATATATGGCATAAACTAAACTGGAGTAGAAGAGAAAAAAATGTCTTAAGCAGAAGATTCTTATCCATAAGTACCGTGTGGTTCTCCTCTTCCTGGCCATATATGATCTAAAGGGAGAGTGTTAGAGGGTTTAAGTGTGTTTCAGGGCACCGAGCTGTCAGACCTTTTGGCGAGCATAAGATTGATCACACGCAGTCTACCAGAGCTCTTTGTTTAGAGATTCCAGGCAATAAACTGCCTTGTATCGCTTCCCCTGTGCGCCTGTTCGAGACAGACCATAGCTTAGTGGTTTGCAATGTTGTTGTTTTTTAATATCAAGGCCCATTATTATTATTTTTTCGGCTTTTGACCCACGGGCCATCATTTGATGACATTTAACCTCGCATACCCATGAAGACTATAAACTGAAAATTCGAGATATTATGCTGCTGAAGGGGCGTGTGAGATATTGGGGTCGAGCCGGCTACAGTTTAATCAATTTGTGGACCGAAATTAATTTGAATCTCGCTGTTTACTTCGTATACGTGATAGCAATCCTGTCTGGATATGCATAATGTCCCACATTTGCATATAAATGCATGATGTATCATGGATTTGTAGTCCAAGGTTCAAGGTTGTGTTTTATTCTTTCTTGTAAGAGTATATCTATCTATCTATCTATCTATCTATCTATCTATCTATCTATCTATCTATCTATCTATCTATCTATCTATCTATCTATCTATCTATCTATCTATCTATCTATCTATCTATCTATCTATCTATCTATCTCTAAATCTAACTAAATCATGCTATGTCTACATACAGTATATGTGTCGGTGTTTTGGGGGAGGGGTATTTGGAGTCTGACCCAGAACTCGTGTTGGATGTCGTTTTTTGTGTGTGTGTGTGTGTGTGTGTGTGTGTGTGTGTGTGTGTGTGTGTGTGTGTGTGTGTGTGTGTGTGTGTGTGTGTGTGTGTGTGTGTGTGTGTGTGTGTGTGTGTGTGTGTGTGTGTCTGTGCCAACTGCTGCTGTAAAGTCTTTCAAGAAGTCATGGAGATTAACGAGTTGCTCTGATAACGACTGCGCGGGCGTCGTTACATTAGAAGACAGAGCTTAAATGCAGGGCGCTGAAATGATTTGCGGCCTGTCTGTCCCGGATGGAATAAACACGACGTGAACAGCAGCGCATGCTGCCTGTCTGCTGGCTGTAGTGTAGTATAGGCTACTATTAGCCGGGGAGCCACTCACCCAAAATATGAGAGGTGTGATGTCATGGAATATTTTTATTTTTTGTTTTTTGAGTGATGCAACCACAGGACAGGAAGACTGTTCCACTTCATGTCAGCCCCGATCGCAAAAAAAAGTAGGCCTGATGTGCAGAACACTCAGCCCACTCAGTGAAATAGTCACCCCATGGTTATAATTATTATTATTATTACAATTTCTCATATTTTAGAACATATTAAATATAGCATTAAAAGTTTGTATTTGCTATTGACCCTGTGATGCCGTAAAAAACAGTTGATTTAATTTCATGTTGCTTTAACGATTTTAAAGATGAATAGTTTGGGGCCGACCATTCCACAGGTTTGGTCCGAGCCTTCTTCACTTTTTGAAATGCAGGCCATTTGTTCTTCACTTTTCACATGGCTGAGCATCTACTACTTACCACTAGGGGCAAAAGTGGCACTGTTGTGCCAACAGGGGGTGGGGTGGGGTGGGGGGCTGTTTCACCTATGTGCAGTGGGTATACAAAAATGGACACAACTTTGTATTTAATGCCATTTAGAGTATAATGAAACTTTGCCTTATATTGGGTGTCTGGTGTTAGCGGTGTAGCATGGGTAGGATATGCAAAATCTGACGCAACTTTTATCATGTGTTTCTGGCTGAGGAGTCCTCTCAATCTGTTAACCTCAAGTAAATAAAAACACACACAAAAATAATTAAATAATTAATAAAACAACAACAACAACAAAAACAAAAACACACAAAAAACAGTAGCGCTATGTCGTGTAATCGCCACAGGTAAACTCTCAAGGTTTTTGTTCCTGTGGCTCCCCAGCTATTTGCATGCCAGCATGCGCCCTTGTTGGCCTGCGATCTCACGCACGCAGTCACGCCTGCGTGCACGTGACAAATATATACACACACACACACACAGGCCACTGAGGCCAGACACAAACACGCACTCTTCTGAATGCATGAATCACGTGCACGCGTGCAGGCGGCTGCTGCCTTTTGGGGGGAGGCAGTATAGCTGTTAAACTAGCCTACAACTGCAACAACTACCCTTCCTCGAGTCCTGCTCCCCCGCCTCCGAAAAAAAAGTGTAAATAAAAGCAGCCCCTACCTCCGGAATGAGGCGTTCCCCCTCCAGAGTTTCTCGATCAATCACAGAGGACAGTGGCGTCTTTTGATAAAACCCCAAATTGTCATTGGGCAGATGTAATCATGTGACAGGCAGCACGGTCTCCTTCCAGCCATGTCCTCATGAAGGCAATAGTTTATGGCATAGTATGGTGGTCTCCATATAACGACTATATGCACTTTAGATTAGTTTATGGCAATATTATGATCTGATTTATTTATGTCATTATTTTGTATTATTTTTTATTATTATTTTTGCCGTTTCCTCTATAAATATTTACCCTATACAGTAAGTATAGTGGATTTTCAACACATGAAGCGGCGATATAGACAGAGAGGGAGATGATGATGAATTACGAATTCGAGCGAGAAAGTGGCTTCATCAACAGTCGTCCGTCGCTTGCTGAGTGCCTGACATCTCTCACCCAGGCTGTCGGCGATGCATTTCAGAGTTCATCATCAATCAAGACTACTACTAGAACTACTACTGCTGCTGCTAGGAGCTCCACAACACTGATTCCTCCTCCTCCCTTCGAGCACACCATTCCGAGCCTCCACCACAACCTCCACCACCCGGCGGGCAGCAGCAGCAGCAGCAGCCTGCATCACCCCCATCACGCTGCCCGCCTGCACCCTCCACCTCACGGCCGATCCTCCAAGCAGCAGGCTGCAGTGAACGGCTGCAGTCCGCTGCCCGCTGCTGCTGCATCCTCACCCCCGGAGTACCCGTGGATGAAAGAGAAAAAAGCCGTCAAGAAAAGCCATCAGACGTCGGCGGCTACCACCACCAACAGCACCAACACCACCACCACCACCACCACCACCAGAGATTCGTCGCCGCTCTATTTCTCCCCTCAAGGCAAGACAGAATGATTAATAACCTTCAATCTAACTTTCCATAATTGTCTTGAGGATGCAGCCCACCCCACACGCACACACAAATTCCCCCTTTCTCTCCCCAACTCTCCCTCTCTGTGTTTTGGTTTTGGAATAAGTAACTTTACAGGCCCCTATGGCTTGTAGTACTACTACAGTGTGGGCGTCCTACATTATACTTTCTAAAAGCGTTAGCCAGGGGAGGTTTTCTTTGATTTAAGCATTCTTTTAATCTCATCAAGTAAGCGGTGCTGCTGCTGACTTGTGATGCAGTGTAACAATGTTAATGCCTGACAGTAATGGAGACTGATAGATTATTCTTACACGACCCGACAGCTGGCACGTCCATTAATCTTTTGGGGCTGTCCACAGCAGAGCCATCATATTCTGCCTGGGGCCCATAAATCCTGCACAGAGCTTGTTGCTGGTCCTCCAGAAATGACTTTCTGCCCATGCATACAAGTCTCATGACTATGTATTTTTCGTTTTTTTTGCATTTAGCCCAATGTTTCATGTTTTTATTTAGGTTCACCGGAGCTAGCAGAGAGCGGCGGTGGCGGTGGTGTCGGCGGCATTAATGGGGCATCCTCCTCCTCCTCCTCAGCATCCAGGAGGCTCCGGACGGCGTACACCAACACCCAGCTGCTGGAGCTGGAGAAGGAGTTCCACTTCAACAAGTACCTGTGCAGGCCGCGGCGGGTGGAGATCGCGGCGCTGCTGGACCTCACCGAGCGCCAGGTGAAGGTCTGGTTCCAGAACCGCCGCATGAAGCACAAGAGGCAGACCCACTGCAAGGAGAACCACCACGAGGGAGGAGGAGGAGGAGGGGGAAAGTACCTGGACCTGGACCTGGACGACGACGACGGGGCCGAGGACGGGGACGATCGGTTCGACACAACGCCGCTGAACAACAATAACAACAACAACAGTGTCAGTGGAGGGGGGGCTCCGCTCCTGGAGACCTCCAGAGAGCGGTATTTCCACCAGAATACCTTAACCTTACAGCAGCAGCCGCACAATAACACGCACAACAATGGAGATACTACTACCCAGGGCTCGGCCGCTGTTGGCGCGCCGCTGAACAACAGCGGCAGCAGCAGCAATGACAAAAATGCCAAACATTTCCTCCCCGGCCCGTCACCCACTCCTCACTGCCCCGTCATGGCAACAATAGGCCCGGACGCCGGGGCAGCAGCTGGCGGTGGTGGTGGTGGTCGATCCACTGACCACCACCACCTTTTGGAGGGGTCCCTGGACGCGGCCCTGCAGGATTTTAAGCTGTTCTCCTCCTCCTCCTCGCCAGGCTCCTCGTTCTCTCCCAGCCTGTCCGACTCCATGGATAGTCCCTCCACGCCGCCGTGCATCATGACTCTCTCCACGGAGAGCTGCTTTGACTTCTTCTCGGAGACGCTCACCACAATCGACCTGCAAAACTTGAGCTATTAAATTAAAGGGGAAGGAATTCCACCCATTTTCAACATTTTACTATGTCATTGATGTACCTTCGAGGTGTTGGGTGCACGTTCCCCCCATTTTGTGTTCCCAAGAAATGGAGGTCTGGAGAAACTCACTAACATGGTGAAACATCTTGATGACATCATTAAGATGTATTTTCACCATGTTAATGGATTTCTTTAGACGCTTCTTTTTTATGAGAGCGTACAAATGCAACCAAATGAACCCGTTAGGGTTCATTTGGTTGCATTTATACACTCTCAGAAAAAAATGTTGAAAATCGGTGGAATTCCCCTTTACTTTAAAAAAGAAAGTGCTACTATATAGGAAAAAAGACACCCCCCGATTATTATTATTATTAATATTCAGAGACTTTGTTTTGCTTTAAATAGACTATACATGCAGTTTTAGTATTTGTGGAGTGTATAAAAACATATAGGTCACGCAAATATTAAGGTAAGTTTATAATGCGAAAAGATATAGCCTAGAGAATAATGTTTATTCTAGTAAAGGCTATACAAGAATATATATTTACGCTGTTTATTTTTGTACAAATTTCGGGTACGGTTGAGCAGAATATTTTCCTATAAATAAAACCTTAATTTGGAGTTATTTTAAGTTGCATTATTCTCTTATTTTTGTTAACAGAAATGTTTGACATTTTTATATTGGCCGAAAGGCTTATACTGAAATAACACGATCGTTGTTCTATTTTATTTTAGTGATCAGCACAAAGATGTTTGTTTGTATTATAATCAAATGCTCGTGATTTTGATGGGATTTTTTATAGGACGATCTAATTACAACCAACAATTAAGCACAATAAATAAACGCGCATTACACTCACAACACACACAACCATTAAAATGCAAATAGGGAGAACATGCATGCGGGACCGCGCGTTTTGGTTTACTCAAAACCGTCATGGAAATAGTTGTATAGGAAAGTTGTACACTTTGAGAGGGGTCCACGTGGTGATTTAGAACACTGGCTCCCAAAGTGGGGTCCACGAGGGAGTTCCAGGAGGTCCCCAGCTAAATGATAGTTTGAAACCAAATATGCACCTTATGGGTCTGCAACTCTGAGTGTAGGCTACAAATGGAACCAATAGCGGGTGAATTTGTTCCCATTATTGGTTCCATTTGTAGGCTACTCTCCCAGAGTTAAATTAACACTGATTTTACACACTTATTTTGGGGTCCCAGAGATTGAAATGCAATTAAATTAGGGTCTGTAAAGGCTAATATGGATCAGTTGGGGTCATTGAAATAAAAAAGTCCCAAGAATTGCTAGAGCCGAAAATAATAGAAACATCTTCTCTCTTGCATGCATTGGTGCATATATTTTTACAAATTGGGGTCCGCGGGCCAATTTGTATCATTTTTTGGGGGTCCTTGACGTGGAAAAAGCCTGGGAACCATCATTTTTAGGTCATCAGAATAAACGGAATAATCGATTAAAGAGGTATAAACCTCGGAGATAAATATAGTCTCGGTTGTTCTGCCTGCATTCGTATACCTCGGCTCAGAGTTGCAGGGCCAAAAAGCTGTGACTTTGTTGGCGTTCTACAATTAAAATTTATAGCCATATAAAACTCGCAGCACCGAGGGTTGCTTGTTTATAGCCTGGCCCTTACGGCGTAATTCAATCTGCTTGAATTAAACATCGGGCCTTCGGCAGTATAGTAGTCACTAGTCTCCAGTGCGCACGCATG
This sequence comes from Benthosema pterotum, assembly GCA_039105355.1. Taxonomy (NCBI): domain Eukaryota; kingdom Metazoa; phylum Chordata; class Actinopteri; order Myctophiformes; family Myctophidae; genus Benthosema; species Benthosema pterotum. The sequence goes on along the minus strand of CM076967.1, from coordinate 9,997,468 downwards.
ACAGCTCCGATTTTTTTTTCTTTTTCAAAAACTAATTTTCAGTCAAATTAATCAAACGCGCAATTATAAATTGGCTTAGTGTGGATTTTAATTGTGAGTTGTAGCCTAACAGAAGTTGTTTAACAGTTTAAAATGTAGCCTATAGTTAAAAATCCCTAAAAAGAATCTCTCTTATGCTGCGTCGCAGTCTGCGTGAAGTGCGCACAGCACTAGCTTATTAATATTATGGTCTATGTGCAACTTATTAAAACGCTAATAACATGAATATCTTCTGAAGCCAGTCGTGGCTTTTTATTGGGGTCCAATTAGATTAGTATAGCCATTTGCCACAGAAACAGGCCTCGATCTTTCATGGCTCATTGTTATTCTTGATGAATAGGCTAATACATCCACGCTAGTGCACCATTCCATCATATAGCCTAGCATCAACGTGTGTCTGTCTAGCCTACCTATATAACTGAGTTTGACATAAACATATCGATCTCATCTCAACACATGCAGTGAATTACTATATTATTAGCCGCCATCACAATAGCATGCATAGACCGGCTTAAACCTGTCGGGTATCACTCTAATTAAAGGACTAGTGCAAAGATCCAGGCCACGTCTCTCACACCCCAGCATAAATCGGCAACATAAGCAGATTATGATAAATATAAACAAATATAAAGAGTGTGTCGACTTTCAACATGGCATGTGGAATCAGCTGATAAATGAATAAATAAATAAATAAATAAATAAATAAATAAATAAATAAATAAATACCCCCCTCCCACACACACACACACACACACACACACACACACACACACACACACACACACACACACACACACACACACACACACACACACACACACACACACACACACACACACACACACACACACACACACACACACACTTTTCATTACTAAAATAGTGAATTATTGTGTGACACAGTGCTTTATAAGCCCATGCAACAATGGTTACAGTATCTTGATACATCTTTAACGTTCCATAATTATATAACATCACTTCCTGTGATCTTTATTTCTAAATACATGAGTGGCCATGTGCATGACATTGCCCCTACCCCCCAAAACACACACACACACACACACACACACACACACACACACACACACACACACACACACACACACACACACACACACGCACACACACACACACACACACACACACACACACACACACACACACACACACACACACACACACACACACACACACATTCTTTATGCCAATAGCATTCCTCCTTTTTGCACGAGAAATGTTACTCAATGAATTGAATGTGTGCACAAGAATGGTTTAGGTTTAGAGCAGCTGCAGGTTCTCAAAGTGTGGCCCCCCTGAGGGGACCCTCAGGGTTCCTTGGGGGGGTTACATGTGAACCCTTGCAGTTCTCAGTTCACTGATTGTACACATTTATTTCTCATACGTCCATATTTTGTACATGCAGTTACAGTTACAGTTTGTTTTCCCATATTTTGTTTTGAATTATTATTTAAAAACATTAACAAAAATCTCCCCCAAAATGCAAAAAAAAACAAACAAAAAAACATTAATTAATAATAATATAAGATTTCTTTTTCAATAATTTCATGAAGAAATCACAAAACAAACAAACAAACCAAGAAAATAGAAAAATGTTTAAGAACTACATAGCTGATCACGCTCATTGTTAGCTTGTATATGCTGTATATCTTTCACTGTACTTTTGGGTCACACCATCGCATCAGTTTTGGGAACGATGATGATGCACTATAATAACCTGTAGGATGGGTGGGAGGGAGAGGGCGAGACAGGCAGCCAATCAAAGAGAGGCATTAGTGAGTGACCAGGAAGCTGCATGATGAAACTAGCCCCAGCATGCAGGCCCGGATGTAACATTTCACAACTGGCAATTGGGGGGTGGAGGGGTGGCAGGCGAAAATGCTATGGGTGCGGCTTCATGATGGTATGGGTGAAGCCGCACTGATATCATTTTGTTGGTGTTGGTGTTGGTGTTGAAGTTGCAACAGACACGCAGCATCAATGATGAAATGGTGTTGTTCTAGTGGTGCCACAATTGTATAGTTAGTTATAGTAGCGTATAGGCTAGTGTTTCATGTCATTTTAAATACTTTAATTTGATATATATTTAAAATTTGGGTTGTTTTGCATGCCAACATGTTTGGTGGCCGCCGGTGGGGCAGTCAGGGCATTTAGGGGGGCATTGCCTCCTCCATGCCCATGCCTAGATCCGCCCCTGTCCAGCATGCAGGCTGTGCTTTGTGGGAGAAATTGTATACAACACACAACACCACGCCCACCCAAACCCACCCACCCTTCCATCCCCAGCCCTCCAAACTCTCTCTCTCTCTCGCCCACGCATGCACACACACACTGCACACAGGTCAAGGGTCATCCTGCCTCTCATCTCCCTCAACAGGCCAGGGGGTGGTACTGCTGCCGGGTCAGGGAGGGGTCAGGGTTTTGAATGACCAGGAGGAGAGAGAAGGAAAGGGAAGTATTTATTGGCTGCTCAGATTGCACAGAACCCAAACCAGCCCAACTGCATGCATGGGCTATATATATTATATATATGACACCAGGGAGCATAACTAGGTGTTGATTGTTTTAGCATATATACTGTACGGTAGCAATGCTACGCATTCTGATTGTTAACGTAACACTTTGCCTTTGTTTATATTGCTCCGTTTTCACACTCCGGGAGTTAATTGAAACCACATTGCTGGCGTGGTTTTATAGGATCAAGTTGGAACTGGGAGCTTAGACTATAGTCTCTCTTCTCTGTGTAGGCTGACAACTATTACACAATCCTCAAATGCTATGAAGATATAGTCATCTGTCATTTCTGTCCATAAAAATGTATTTTTTAAAAATAGCTTTAAATCAGTTTCAGTAGGATTTATTCATGCAATATGCAATGACAAGATGGAAGTGGGGGGAGGGTCGCACATCTGCTGTACTGTAGTGTCTGTGCATTCTCAACGCTGCCTTGTACAGTCAGAGCCATACTGTATGAATAGTGTAATAGTGAATAGTATAAGCTCACCGATATCCAGTCAGCATGTATAGGACTATAGCACAGGGGTTTTCAACCTTTTTGACACCAGGAACCCCCATTTATTCAGCATTTGAGCCACGGACGACCATTTGATGACATTTTCACCCCAAAGACCTAAAATTAAAGGATTCCTTTGGTTTTGTCCACAATTCCAGCCTGGATTTTGCAAACAAAACGGTGTGGACTTCTTAATGAAGTAGTGCTAATTCAGAGGGTGAATACTTTATCCCTTGAGAGTGTAAAAATGAAAACAAATGGACATTTTTACATTCGCAAGAGTTACATCTGGTTAACCAACTTTCCATCATTTAGCCTGGGGACCACCTGGAATCCACTCAGGGACCACTGGTGGTCCCCGGACCACCTGTTGAAAACCCCTGCCATACTGTATGAATAGTGAGTGAGCCAACAGTATTTTTCCTATATAAGCTCACCGATATCCAGTCAGCATAGGACTATAGCACACTGGTCCCCAAACCTGACAGTATATTAGTCTGTGGACAATAATTTGAAAAGATATGCCAGGAGACTTTCAACCGTTTTAATTTCCCAGACACCCCAGTTTGATATGCAACACGCTATGGGCCCGCATTTAATGGCATTTCTGTCTCTGGGACCCCTAATTTCTGCGGGCGAATTCCCACGGCACAAATCACAGAACACCCTCTTGTGTAATATTGCAATTCTACAACAGTTACCCCCAAAACTAAGAGAACCGTACTGAACTGAATGACTACAAATGCCTCAAGAAACTAGCTAGCCTATAGTCACCTGCAGCAGACCTGAGTCTGCTGCGCTCTGAGAGAAAAAACAATCAGATTAGTTCCTCAAAACAACCCGTTGAATGTTCAATTAACTCTGACAGTATGTCTATTTGGTTACATTTGGTACATTCAGCAAACAACGCCTTCATTACATACATAGGCTACGATTTTCACATCACTGACATCCAGGTTGGCATGTTGATGAGCTTGTCTTTAGTTTGAAACCATGTGGTGGACAGAATGGGTAGTTTCAAAACTGCATATATTTACCTACAGTATATCGTAGATATCTATGTATACAGTAGGCTACATTTGAGACTGCATTTGAGAATGTCCGCCAGTCCGCCCATGGCAGTTCCAAGAAACCCTGCTGTGATTGGCCAGTAGTAGCTTTGATTGACATATCTTTCTTTTTCTTTTCTTTTTTTCCCCCTACGCCTAAACCTATAACACTATAAGCCTAAACCTAACCTCAGTAAAACTATACCTGCCAATCAGATAGACGTGGTAAGGCAGGTCCTAGATCCTGGAACAGGGCGGTGGGATCCTGGAGCTTTGCAGGGATTCCAAATCATGTGTCACTGGCTTTTACTATAGCCTATGCATCAGTTAGAGTATATGCACGCAAAGGCGTTGCACGTACCAGGTGCCTCCACGCCCTGAGCCTTATTTGAGTGCTACTGTCTGTCACACTATATATAGGCCTAAAACACTAGCTGATATATAAGCTCACGATGCATCGTGATTCGTGACACTGACACAATGGTGAGTGAGTTTATAGATCAAAATCAGAGCATCAGCCTATACTGCCAGATTAAAAGAAGTCTAACCAGTTGAATCGTGAAAGGTATAACTTCAGACTGGAAATGTGCTCATTTGGACTGTCATGCTGTATTGATATTATAAAGCAGCAACGAAGCTTAACCTTCATATCCAACCTGGGATTCGAACCCAGGTCCCGGTCCCCACCTGGTCCCCGGTCCACACTTTTTCTAGTGCCGATTGTTTGATTCAATATACTTTTAAGCTTTTAAAAGTAGCTATTCTGCATTGTGCGCTCACGTCTGGCATTTTTATCTGACGGCCGAAACATATTTTTTCTGTTCTGGGAGATAGTCTGGAGAGTGACTTTCCTTCATTTTCAGCTTGTGGACACATACAAACCATATTGATGCTATAATTGCACAATAAATTATACTTCAATACCGTCATCTTTCTTGAAGGTGTGAGTGTGTGTGTGTGTGTGTGTGTGTGTGTGTGTGTGTGTGTGTGTGTGTGTGTGTGTGTGTGTGTGTGTGTGTGTACCTGTAGTGTAGTGTAGTGTAGTGTAGTGTAGTGTAGTGTAGTGTAGTGTAGTGTACCGGTACCATTTGGATTCAGATTGCATGTGCATCAATTGTAATCTAAGGTATCCAATCTTATATCAAACTTTTACTCTCCTATTCAAATACGTAAAAGGAAAGGAGCAACTTATTAAAAGGACCCTGTTTTACAGGATCTCTGCAATGTTCTGTACTGTCTAAACCAAGCATAAAAAGCCGTAAGGAAATATAGTGGTGGATCACACTGTACGCCACCCAGGTTTGGTTCCTGGCTGCAGATCTGTCTGGGTTGTCGGCTGTTTTCTCCCCAATCAATATCGTGTCTCTCCACACTTGTCCTGTGTAAGAAAGAAGAAAAGAAAACAGTCTGACTGAGTTGGTTTGGTGGTGGTGGTGGTGGTGGTGGTGGGGATTTGCAGTATGTCTTTTCTCCAGCAAATCCACAGCCAGACTCCAGACACCACCCCCATCTCTCCACCATAGCACCACCTGCAAGGCCTAGGCAAGAAAGAATCCCCACTCAGACCCCCCTCCCACCCCTCTCCTCTCTCTCTGTCTCTCTCTGTACAGCTGGAGTGACATTTTCTGCTTCGCTTCAAGGTATTCTTGAACGGCAATCATCTCTGCAGTTCAAAAGGCCGGCTCTTTTAACCTGTATTGGGTGATGCTGTTTGTCAGTGGGTGACTAATGAATGACTGACACCTCTATAAACAATGTGACAAACTGTGGATTCACACTGTAATCCTTCAGCGAACACAACGCCGGGGATAGTTGCACAACACAGGCTGCTGGCCTACAGCCAACGGTGTCTCTGCGTTATGCACTGCTGCATCTGAAAGTGATTCCTCGCAGGGGAAGGGATGGGAGATCCCCCCTCAACTCAACGCAGGATTGATATGACATATGAAATACGGAGTTGATATAGAGAGCAATGGAGAATGATTAGGCTATAAAGCTCACAGACAAAAGCTCACATGACATAGATACTCACCCACAGAAACATACGCATGCACGTACGTGTGCACGCACGCACGCACGCACGCACGCGCTCACACGCACACACACACACACACACACACACACACACACACACACACACACACACACACACACACACACACACACACACACACACACACACACACACACACACACACACACACACACACACACATATGGATGACATTATACTCAAGGTACAAGATATTGTTTGTTCCTTGGAATTGCACAGATTAGTTTCTAAACTATCACTATTAACTATTAACTATTCATTTTTGGTGTAAGATCTCAAAAATAGTCATTCATTGTGACCTTAAACTGGCAAGGGAAAAGTTAAGCATCAATCAAGAAAGCATTTATTATGAACTTCATCACACTGTGGGTAATTGACTTTATTAGTAGATCAGAGTCTTTCCCCACACACACAGCAACATTAAATCTTTCTTTGATTTACATTGTTGCCACCAATGTGCATTCAATCAAAAATGTCCACTCAATCAAGATGTCATATAAGCCCTATATTGGCCACATCGGTGAAATTATTAAAAGCAATCCATCTAGGTGTGTTGAATTATAGCCAGATGATTAATCTTCATGGTTGAACGCGAGGGACTTAGCCTCTATATACAGTATGCAGCAGAGAAACACTATCTGGAATCAGTCGCAAAATATTATCACAAATATTATGACGCCTGGATTATTGACTTTACAAGTCTGTAAAGATCAGCAGGTCCATTAGGACTCTATCGCCTGTCTTTTACCAGACCGCTGAAAGCAAATAAAACTCTATGAACAGGGAAGTGAACTGAACTATGTGGGCGACAAACAGTAAAAAAAAAACCCTCAGTCAGTTCATTAATTTATGTAATAAAGTCAAGTCTGCAGTTAAAGCTGCAATCCGCAACCTTATTTTAATAAACAAAGGATTGTTTTAAGGCAGGCCGGGGTGCACACTTTTTTTTTTTTTTGAGAGTTACTTTCAAAATGACAGTCTCAACAAGATCAAAAATGTGATTATTATCCCATTACTGAAAATCCATTTCAAGGCCCCTGGAAAGTGGGAGCTTTGAAAAAGTGGTGATGTTGTTCTTACTGTTATACAGTGTTTAAAGAATAATGCACTGAAATGAAATGCATTAAAAAGAGTGGGAGAATTAGAAGGGTTTTCTTGTACATGCTACTACTGACATTTGAAAACAAAGTATTTGGGGTTTGAGTTGACTGTTATATAATTTTAGGGCACTGTCATGTTGTGGTCTACCTGCACAGCCTGTGTGATCTACTGGTAGATCACAATCTATGTTTTGGGCACCAGGGAGGGATCTGCTGTGATTGGAGGTGGCTGTGATTGGAGGTGGCTATAGTCTATCGCTGAAGGCTATAACTGCTACAGTATATCCTATGCTCTTGGGTAGAGGATATACTGTAACAGGGTCAGGTCAAGCCTCCAGCATTCAGCTCATTCAACCCTGTGCAGCTGGAGTTTAACATTGACTTCTGGCCGGGTGCTTCAAAACACCACTTAGCAACTTCAACTTCTATTCAAACGGGGCAAGTTGGCACCTGTATAACTGGGTGCTAAGGACATGTGGGCACCTGGACAACTGGGCACCATATAGGGACATACAGTATGTACTGGGCACATGGACAAAAGGCCATTATAGGGACATGTGGGCACCTGGACGACTGAGCACTATAGGGACATGTGCGCACCTGGACAACTGGGGACCTTAGGGACATATGTGGACACATGGATAAAAGGCCGCTATAGACCTGCACACTGACCTCACCGCCCCGGTTCCAGAAGTGGATTCTCCGTTCATTTTCCTCATAGACTTTTCGAAAATGGTTAATGAAAACACAATTGCAAATTTGCACCGCGGACAAAACCAACTCGGGTCATGACAAATCTTGCCAATAAATAGGAAGTAGAAAACAGCAGGATACAACACTTTTTGTTTCGTTTTTCAACTTAGAAATGATTTGATTGTCCCAAAAGATTGTGTGTGTCATCATGATTTGTCACGACCCAAGTTGGCTTTGTCTGCGCAATTGTGTTTTTATTAACCATTTTAGAAAAGTCTATCCTCTTCTGGAACCGGGGCGGTGACGTCACTGCGCAGGTCTATAGGGACATATGTGGGCACACAACTGGGCACTATAGGGACATATGCGTACCTGGACAACTGGGCACTATGGGTATGTGGGCACATGGGCACTAGGGACTAGGGCATGTGGGTACTATAGCCTATAGTACCCACATGCCCTATAGTCCCTTGTGCCCATGTGCCCACATACCCACCCAGATAGCAAAATGCATTGATTCAACCAAAATTCAACGTTGAATCAATGCATTTTGCATTGATTCAACCAAAATTCAACGTTGAATCAATTCATTTTGCTATCTGGGCATAGTGCCCAGTTGTCCAGGTACACATGTTGGCACCTGCTGCGGTAGCCACGTTCAGTAACTAGCCTACTTCTATGATTCTCCCTTGCAAGGCAGAGGTAGCTTCTATGAGCAGTAAAGCTATGGACCAGAGCTATTTTTGTGTTTTATGTGATGTATTTTTGTCAGTAATAATTTGAAAAAGTATTACCATATAATTAATTAAACGTTCTGCATTTAAAAAAAAAATACTAAGTTTAAATCCAGGACACCCTCAAGGACACTATGGTGATGCTGGATGAAAACCTACGGATTGCAGCTTTAACACCAGGCGTCGTCCAGCTGAACACACACATGATGGTCAACAGAGAGGTTAGAATCAATTGAAACTTCCGTGTCTCTGATGCACTTTCGCTTCCGTGTGTTCTTGAGCCACTCAGTCAGTCAGTTCCACTCTGTAGTCTGTAACGCAGCTACATTGTTGCCACGGTGTGGATTGTTGTGTGAATACTTCATGTTCACTATGCGTGCTGCAGTTCCAGAGGAGTTAACCACTCTGATCTCGGGTAATGATTTTAATTTACGATTTCTGTTTGTTGTCCTTGTTGTGTCGCTTTAGCGTGTTCTAAAAGCAAAGCCCAAGAGGAAATGCTTTTAAAGTAGACAGTTTAAAGACAAGTGACCGTTTGTTAAAAAAGAGGAAGAGGCTTCAGTCAAGTGAGTGGTTGCACTGCACCAGTGTTGCCAACTGCCAAAATCCAAAATGCACTAGTAGTGGCACTTCCAGACCGCACTAGAACGCACTAGAGCAGTGGGTTTTCAACCATTTTCATGCCAGGGCAGAGCCCACTATTTATTCTGCATTTTAGCCACGGAGGACCATCATTTCATGTTTAGTTTAGTCTCTCTGGCTGATTTAGAAGAGATAACTGGCAATTTTTTTGGAAAATGTGTAGATTCTTGGAAATTAAGGTAATTTAGATGCTTGAATATAATTTAACTCTTGAGAGCGTAAAATGAAACCAAATGGACCCGTAAGGGTCCATTTGGTTTCATTTTACGCTCTCAAGAGTTACAGATCTACAAGGATCCATTTGGTTATCAGTGGTCCTTTCTAGGAAGGAAGAAGGACTCCATCATAGGAGGAAAAATGCGCCAAGTTGGCAACACTGCACTGCACTCGATGCTTCGCCGTAGGACGGTGTCGATCGCCGGAGAGCAGATGCATAAACTCACACAACGCGCTGCAGGGCGAGGCGTGGTGAGCTTGTACATCGGGTGTTTTCGGCGCGCGACACCGTTGTACGACAGAGCACCTGCACCGATCATTGTTTACTGGCATTTTATTCTTATTTTTATTTTAATGGCATGATGGTTGGATGAATCTAGTTGCCTGAAGTGACAGCAGAGTTTACTGTGATGTTTCGTCATATAGGCTCTGCCTTAGAGAGCTCTATCACAGTGGTTTTCGAACTTTTTCATTTCAGGGCCCTCTATTTATTCAGAATTTGAGCCACTGACCACCATTTGTTGACATTTTTGCACCTCAGACCCCAAAACTATAGATTTCTTTTGCTTTTGTCCACAACTCCAGGCTTGATTTGGGAAACAAAACAGTCAATAATAGATAATAGATAGCTGTATAGGCTAATTCAGATGATGAATATGAACTCTTGAGAGTGTAAACATGAAACCAAATGGATCCCCAAGGGTCTATTTGGTTTCATATTTATGCTCTCAAAGAGTTACATCTGGTTAACCAACTTTCCATCATTTACCTGGGGTCCACGTGGAACTCTCTCAAGGACCACTGGTGGTCCCCCGACCACCTGTTGAAAATCCCTGCTCTTTCAGAATCATCGAGTCGTGGACCAGAGTTAGTTGGTTCCATTTTCGATATATATATTCATTTTGCAATCTTTCCCTCCTATCAGATCTAGAAAACTTCCTTTCTGATGGCTTGAAAGGAGAAAATTTGAGTAAGAAGGCAAAGGAGAAGAGAGAGGCCTTCATTAAAAGGATCAAAGAGGTTAAATTGGGGTATGTCCATATTCAATACAGACTCTTCTCTATGAATTGTTTTTATGTCTCCTCTATGAATTATATTCTCATATTGTGCGCATGTGTGTGTTTGTATAGGCTAGAGATCTTCCAGTAGAATTATACATTATGATAACCGTTCTGTTTGCTGTTTCCCCTCACAGGTTCCCACATGATTTCAAGGACAAAAGTGAGATTTTATTTTATTATATTGATACTTTAGACCTTTTGTCACTTAAAGGGGATTTTCAACATTTTTTCTGAGAGCGTACAAATGGAACCAAATGAACCCTAACGGGTTCATTTGGTGAACCTGTTAGGGTTCACCAAATGTATACGCTCTCAGAAAAAAAAAGAAACGTCTAAAGAAATTCATTAACGTGGTGAAAACACAGCTTGATGAAGTCATCGAGATGTTTCACCATGTTAGTGGTTTTCTTCAGACCTCCATTTCTTGGGAACACAGAATGGGGGAATTTTTTTTATCATGTCCACCCAACACCTCTAGGGTATACTAATGACATTAGAATGTTGAAAATGGGTGGACTTCATGTGCTGCTGTGTTACACATGAGAGCTTGTAGAGTTGCTATTTTCAACGACGATTCAGTCAAGAATACTGTTGTTATATAGCTCCTTTTTCATGTGACATGATTGTACAGGTGTGGAGGGTTCAGAGGAGGAGGAGGAGTTTGACAGCAACGTGGATGGAGGATCGCTGCAGTCGGAACGCACAGACCGGGAAGACGACGACGCATACTCACGTACGTGTCCACTTGGATGTTTGTTAGTCCAGACCAGGGGTGCCCACACCTTTTTGACTTGAGAGCTACTTTCAAAATGACCGGCTCAACAAGATCTACACATAGAAAAATCCATTTCAAGGCCCCCAAGAAAGTTTAACTTTGAAATAGTGGTGATGGTGTTACTTACTGTTATAGTGTTTAAGAATAATGCACTTATAATGAAAAATGGAGGGGGAGAATTGGAAGGTTTTCCTCTATATGCTACTACTGAAGTTTGAACAGTATTTGGGGTTTGAGTTGACAGTTCGTGTGGTTGAATTTAGTCTCTTGCTAATAACTTTCACGTTTTTGTTGTTGTATGTTGTTTTTTGTGGCAAAATGTTGGTCAAAATAACAATTATTCTCCATTCTCTAATTGTGTGGAAATTCAGATGTTTAAAAATACTTTAACACTCTTGAGAGTGTAAAATGAAACCAAATGGACCCATAAGGGTCCATTTGGTTTCATTTTAAAGCTCGCAAGAGTTACAGATCTTACATTTTATGTCATGTGATCTACCTGCATGGCCTGTGTGATCTACTGGTAGATCACAATCTACCTTTTGGGCACCCCTGATCCAGACTGTCGTTCTCACATTTCTACTACCCCCAGTTATCATGCATTGGGCCATGGACTACTATAACTCAAGAGTGCGTGTATACACTCTCGAGTTGCAGAGCGGCAAAGGTCCAGTTTTTCGTTCCATTTGTACTCTTTGAGTTTCACAGACCTGTAAGGATCCATTTAGTCTACTTGCCAGCCCATAGAGCCCCATTGTGAACTCAGACATGTTGAGTACGCCTGAAGGGTTTATCTTAGAAATGTTGAGCATTTCTGTTAGGTCGAGGCTTCAACCCAGTGAGAGGTTAGGGTTCGGGTTGGGCATCGGAACGATGGTTAGGTTTAGGTGCATGGGACCACTGATATGTCCGACAAAACACATGCACCTGTTTTAACCGACAAATGTTTCTGTGCAAAACAAATGCTTGGAATGGATTCAGCATCATTACTCCTTCCATTTTTTTTTTAAATGTTTTTTTTTTTTTTTTTTTTTTGCCTTCTATAGGTTGCTAATGGTTTGGTCACATATTATGCCAATTATGAAAATTGCTCAACATAATAATTATGCAAGTTATAGTATCTGGCAGTTTCTACTGGAGAGCCGTACTTAGCATTTCTAGTGGACTCATTTGGGGTTCCTAACCAGTCATTTTACTGGAGACCCAATGAAACCCTTCTCAAGGACCCCAGGTGGTCTCCTGGACCCACTTTGAGAACCACAACACTGTTTACAACCCTTGAGTGTTTTTTAGCCGAGACTCTCATCTCTGTGACTCAGGAGGTAGGGCAGGTCGTCCAATGATCCATGGGTCGGCAGGTCGAATCCCAGATCCTCCCTTATACTTGTCAAAAGTGTCCTTGGGCAAGACACTGAACCCCACATTGCTCCTGATGTGCTGGTTGTGCCTTGTGTGACGTCCAGCTGCAATACACGTATGAATCTGTGTGTGAATGTGATGCCCTATGTAAAGTGCCTTGGGTAAAGGTGCTATATAAATGCACCATTTATCATTTACAGACCCGTAAGCTTCCATTTGGGGTATTTAATCACCCGAAACCCTTCTCGAGGACCGCTGTGCGTCCGTCCCTGGACCCACACTCTGTGCTATACAACATTGCACTCCTTTGAGTGTTTTTAGCCGAAGTATTCTCAGAGATTATCGCCTCTTTTACAATATATTCTCCTGTTCTAGTACAATTTTTGCCCTTTACATGCGTTCATGCAAACCTTTTAGTGCAAACCGCTCCTCCAAGGGCAAAAAAAAACTAGGGTCTCCATTCTGTCTGGAATGAACGTCCAGAGACAGACCACAGAGTGACGTGTGTGGGAGAAAGTGACTGTGAGCAGGCAGACATTCCAGCTGTAGCTTGGCAACATACTTTACTTTGGGGAAGCAATCTGAGGGCATAACTACTTCCACCAGACAGTCCCCCCACCCCTCACAACCCCTCACCCCTGACAGCAAGAGCATGGTTTATTAGCCCTGGTCACAGTCTAGGGTCTGGACCTATTGCCTCCTTGTCTACAGTTTTGAGAAAGCACATTGCTCAGTGTACAGTAGCCATGGTGCACCGTATTATTTGGTAGCGTTCCAGTATATAGAAGGTCATTTGAGATATTTTCTTCTTGTTTCTTATACTTGACTTGTTTAGATGGAGTGTCAGGCAAAGCCTTGTGTGATCCTGGCTGGTGTTATAAAGGGGTCTGGGTTTTATTGGTCTTTAAGCAGCTGCCACTTTTATAGCCCCCCTTTACGCACAAAGCAACTTTGACACAGCATTTGAGCATTTGCATTGAAGTTGCACTCGGGACAGAGCGACTCCCCCAGTGACAGGCCCAAAACACAGCCACAGCAGTGGATGAACAAACCATGACTATTCAACTTTTATCAACATAATATAATGGGTGATAGACTGAAATCAGATGCCTATATCGATCATGTTGACATAAGCACCCCCAAAAAGATTTTTCTACTCAAATCTTATTATTACTTATTACGTTACATTAAGACAAATGCCAAACATATCTGATCTACCAGCTTTTTGTTTGAGCTGTGCATTGAGCTTATAGATAGATAAGCTAGATAAGCTAGATTGTTAATAATTTTAAAAAACTTTGAGAACGGTATTGTGTACGGCATGAAAATGCAATTCCCTGAGCCAAGTGATGGAAATACGGCGTTTAGACAAAATGTTGAACAGAATCTGCAGAGAACCATCATTGTTTTTATTTACTTTTAAAAGCAGGTTCCGTGTGCTTGGACTATTGCTGCCTTGTCTGAAAACACAGATACCATTATACATTATAGTTTTAATTATTGAAACATGTCTGTTTAGAGCAGTCAACCCTTTCATTGTTAATTTATTAATGGAATTAGTGAAGATGAATGGATTAGTGCGATGAATAGATCAATATTTCTGGCTCAGCGTCTGGGCCTGAGTCCATGACTACATCAACATTTCTAATGGCTTGGTTTGTGGGTTTTTAACATTGCAGACTAAAGCTGAGCTCTGACATTTAATTGTTCCTGGCTCCAGAAACAATTACTTTAGTTTTGTCTTTGTCTAATTGAAGAAAAGTCTTTGTTCAGTGCATTCACCTGAGCATTTTGCATTGCACCATTGTTCTGATGATAATGGTTCTGTATAGTGGTATGTCACCTGCCATGGTTGATGACATATTTTCTTGTTTTCCATAATTGCAGCCAATCTGAGCATGTAGATTTTGAACAGATCGGCTCCCAATGGAGACTTGCAGAATTCTGGATGTAATCTTTGTCTGTTCAGATGTGTAATTTCTTGTCGACACAGTACATGTCCTTAAAGAATGAATGAATGAATTAATATTTTCTTTTTTATCCCACGATTTTGCAACCCATTTTTTCACACAGTGCCAATTCCTAATGTGATCCTGGGCTCTGCACACCCTCCACCAACCTGGGAGGCAGCGGACTGCCCTCATGCTTCCTTCAATGCATGAGGAGTCCAAGCTGCCTTCTTTTCACCTGACAGGGGGAGTTTCCCTGGTTGGACGTAGCGTGTGGAAGGAACACGTTATTCCGACCAGTTCCAGTCCCCTCCATCAGGCGCCCCGGCTGGCCAGGGGGAGGCAGTTTAGAGCCCAGGATTACTGCATGTTTTTGTGAGGGTACCTACCCTAGGGAACACGGGGACTCGGGGAGAACATGCAAACTCAACACAGAAAGGCCCTTTCGCCAACCCCGCCTCGGGTATGGGCGGGAAGGAGTCACCCACAGCAGCGCCCCTAGCGGGAATCGAACCCAGGACCTTCTAGCTGTGAGGTGACAGCACTAACCACTGTTCCACCGTGCCCCTAAATATTTTTTTCATGTGTCCGGACATTTTCTTGCCCTATCCCACATGGGATTATCACACACAGCAATTAGTAGTTAACAGAAAATAGAGGTAGAGAAAAGAGAAAATAGAGATTATGAAGTAAACCAGTTTAGTGGTGGTGCACCAGAGAGTCCCAGTCAGTCTAGTAACATGTTGTGGTCGACCGTGTCGAGTGCAGTACCGAGATCTATTAATTTACCACTAAGGAGATTTACGTGGATGTCATTGAAAGGTTAAAGTCCTACTATTTGTCACATGCATTTCTGTATGCGAGATTTGTTCTGTGCATTTGACCCATGTCTTGGAGCAGTGAGCCGTAGCAATGCTGCCGCCGGGAATCATTTGTAGTTGATCTAACCCAGCGGTGCCCACACAGTTTTGACTTAAGAGCTACTTTCAAAATGACCAGCTCAACAAGATCTGCACATCAAAAATGTGATTATCCCATTACAGAAAGTCCAGTTCAAGGCCCCTACAAATTGGGAGCTTTGAAATAGTGGTGATGGGTGTGGAGGGGTTAGATTCTAGCTCTTCCGTTAGATTCTAACTCTTTCGCGTCACAGCTAGAAGGTCCTGGGTTCGATTCCCGCTAGGGGCGCTGCTGTGGGTGCTGGCGGTGTGTCTCCTCCTCCGCGTCATCAGTACCCATACCCGAGGCGGGGTTGGTGAAATTAACTTTCTGTGTGGAGTTTGCATGTTCTCCCCGTGTCCCCTATAGGGTAGATACCCCAAAACATGCTGTTATCCTGGACTCCCCCCTGTCAGGTGAAAAGAAGGCAGCTTGGACTCCTCATGCATTGAAGGAAGCATGAGGCCAGTCTGCTGCCTTCTCAGGTTGGCGGAGGGTGTGTAGAGCCCAGGATCACATTAGGAATTTGCACTGGGTGAAAAAATGGCTTGCAATATCATGGGATAAGTCGGTGCTGAGTGTCAAGCAGGGTGGAATTTGGGTTCCATTTTTTTTACAGTCTCTGGTAAGAACCAGCCGGGGATCGAACCCCTGGCGCCCCAGTTTCAGGGGCGGACACTCTAACCACAAGGACACTGAGTTGGAAGACCTTAATGAGTCGCTTCAGTGCTGTGGTGTGAAATATATCAAAGCACATTGTCTAGCGCCAAGAAGTCGTGACTCGTTCAGTTGCCGAAGGACAGACCTTTTCAATTATTTGGCTTAAAAAATACGGGAGGTTTTATATGGGCCTAATTGTTCATTCATGACGTGTCTAGATTAGTCTGGTATTGATGTCTGTAGTATTTAAGGCTTGTGGGACGTAACCTGAGAGAAGAGCGCTGTTGACAATTTGTAGACAGTCTGAGGCCTTGCATTCTGCTTGCTGGCAGAATATCAAGGCAACGGTAGGAGGACTTCAAATGTATGAATGTTTTCATGGTCAGATCAATGGTGTTGTGGATGTTACTTGAATTAGTTTGAAGTTAGACTGGATCCCAACACTTTGTTCTGCATAGATCTTGTAGGATCTTGTTTCCAGGGAGAAACTACGAAACTACATGCACCTGCGTGTCATGATACTAATTAATTAGTGACCTTAAAGCAGGGGTTTTCAACCTTTTTCATACCAGGGACCACCATTTGTTCAGAATTTGAGCCACGGACCACCAGTTGACGACATTTTAGCCCCACAGACCCCAAAACTTAAGAGTTCTTTTTCTTTTGCCCACAATTCCAGGCTGGATTTGGGGAAACAAAACGGGCAAACAGATCAAAATGACCAACAGATCAAAATGATCATTAATCATCTACACATTCTCTAGTTGTGTAGACTTGGGCTAATTCACATGATGAATATTTTAACTCTTGAGAGTGTAAAAATGAAACCAAATGGACCCTGGCGGGTCCATTTGGTTTCATTTTTACGTTCTCAAGAGTTACATCCAGTTAAGCAACTTAGCTGGGCACCACCTGGAACACTCTCAAGGACCACTGGTGGTCCCCGGACCACCTGTTGAAAAGCCCTGCCTTAAAGGACAACTTTTTTTTTTTTTCCAACATGGGTGTTAATTGTTTCACATTCCTTGCTTTCTTTAGTTTTAGGGATTGTAGCTATGGGAGGGGGCAACCTAACACGGTCCTAAATACATATTGGTTTACAACATTTTTAAGTGATTTCTTTTTTAGTATCTAGCACAGTCTACTGCAGGGGTGGCCAACCGGTCGCAGACTAAGAGCCACATTTTTCACTGTGTTACGGCAAAGAGCCACATCAAATGGTCACAACGGTTAGAAAACCGCCGCGACGGCCGTCACGGTCGCAAATAGAAACATACAGACATGTATTTTGTAACGGGGTTTACAATCCAAAAAAGTATATGACATTCTCAAGAGTTAAAATATTCATCATGTGAATTAGCCCAAGTCTACACTGCTAGAGAATGTGGAAGATTAATGGTCATTTTGATCTGTATGTTTCACTGTTTTGTTTACTCTGAAATTCAGCCTGGAATTGTTGACACAAGTAAAGGAAATCTTTAGCTTTGGGGTCTATGGAGCTAAAATGGTGGTCTGTGGCTCAAATTCTGAATAAATGGTGGGCCCTGGTAGAAAAAAAGGTTGAAAACCACTGGTATAGGGAATGAATGACTGCGCCATGAGGCCAAGCGTTTTTGACAGCTTCATGTGGAAGCCCCTTAAGAGCCGCATGTAACCAGCTGAAGAGCCGCATGAGGCTCGCGAGCCTCAGGTTGGCCACCCCTGGTCTACTACTAATGAACCCCACGAAATTATAACTGGCCACGGAAGTGCACAGGATCTACTGAATGTGAAGGAGGCAGCACACCGCACTGCACTGCACTGCACAGACTGACCCAGAGGCTCAATATGGCAGTTTGTCACATTCACTAGATCATTTGTGACCAGATGCAATTTCCTGGGGTTTATTAGGACTGTAGATAATAATAAAAAAAAGAATCATGTTCGAATGCCCCCTCCCATAGCTAAATCCTTAAAACTAAAGAAAGCAAAGAATGTAAAAGAATTAACACCCATATTTTACTTTCTCTAATAACAACCTAAAACATGGTTGGGGGAAAAAAAACAAAGTTGTCCTTTAATTAATAAGGTCTTTAGGCGATCCGAAATCAGGCAAGAGTGAGTGATGCGCATACCGAATTTAGGTGGACTCGGCACCAGATTTTTTCCCCCCTCCTCCCTGGAAATAAAAACGTCTGGGTTTCCGAGGCTAGTTGTAAGTAGACAGAGACACATATCCTGCATACTAAATAGGTCTACTTTAGTACTTACTGCTTGTCTCATCTGAATTCATTGCAGGCTCTGCTAGATGCAAGTTCAGAGGCTAATAATGATGACACAGGAGAAGTTGATAGCCTCACAGTGGTGGTTTTCAACCAGTGGTCCGGGGACCAGCAGTGGTCCTTGAGAGGGTTCCAGGTGGTCCTCCAGCTGGTTGGTTAGCCAGATGAAAAGTTGGTTAACCAGAGGTAGCTTTTGAGAGTGTAAAAATGAAACCAAATGGACTCACAAGGGTCCGCAAGGTTTCATGTTTACACTCTCGAGTTAAAATATTCATCATCTAAATTAGCACAATTAGACACAATTAACACAATTAGAGAATGTAGAAGATTAATGGTCATTGTGATTGGCCTGTTTTGTTTGCGAAAATCCAGCCTGGAATTGTAGACAAAGGCAAAAGAAATCTTTATTTTTGGGTCTGTGGAGTGAAAATTTAGTCAAGCGGTCCGTGGCTCAAATGCTGAAGAAATAGTGGACCCTGGTATCAAAAAGGTTGAAAACCACTGGCCTAACATGATGTAGCCTCACTCAACTCAACATCCTAGCGGAAGCTTTTGTGGAAGAGATTGCCTGAATACATATTTTGCTGGCCCTTTTTCCAGTGGTTTTGTGATGACACGTTTTTGATGTGCTAGTCACTATTAGTTTTGTCTTGGGCGGTATTGATTTTTTATCGGTATCTGTATATCGGTATTGATAACGTGTTAATTAGCTCGATATTCGATATTACGGGTATTGACCACTAGATGGCAATGGCATGCAATCAGAGTCGGACACGTTCCACCAGTCACCTATAGTTCTCAGAATTGTGACATTGAGGGGTCAGAAAGTGAGCGCTCTGCTGTTCAAGCAGCCTAAATAGGGAAAAACTGGAGTTGGAAATACATTGTTTCCAAAAAGCCTAGCCCAAATAAGGGCTATTTTAGGCATGTGTGTAACATGAAAATTGTTTGTATAGTTACAATTAAAAGTCTCATTGCTCATATTTTAATAGGATACAGTTCAATGTCGGTATTTGACGATATTCGATATTTTTATAGACCCAACGATATTACCAATATTGTGATAAACGGTAATACTGGTATATTGCCCAAGACTAGTATTAATCACTACAGGGATATTATTTGTAGTGTTTTTGAGTTCTAAACATGTTCTCCATTTCACTTCTTCTCTGCAGGTGCTCAACAGTCCCCACCTGTGGCAGCCCAGGATCTGACCTCTGTATTAAAAAGCGGGTACTTGGAGAAACGCAGGAAAGGTGGGTTTCCGTGTCCGTAATCAGCCCTTCACAGTGATGGGCAGTAACTTGTTACAAGTAGCTAAACTACATAGCTTAACTACATTTTCCCATAGCTTGTAGTGTAGCTTACTACATTTGTTCAGGGAATAGCTTGTAGTGAAGCTATACACTACTTGTTTGAGTAGCTTGTAGTGAAGCTACACTACTTGTTTTGAGTAACAAGGAGAGTAGCTTACTACATTTTCCCACACACATTTTCAAATTTTGCATTTTAATGGGTAGAAAACCTCTAATATACATACCAAACATGCCACCATAGGTTCAAACACAGTTATTATTATTATGATTTTTATTTATACTATTTTATTATTGTTATTATGATTAGGATTATTATTTAGAAAGTTGTACATTAAGATGAGATATATATTTAGTGTTGATGTAGCAAGCTACTTTTGTCATGTAGCTTGCAGTGTAGCTTAGCTACATTTTTTCGAGAGTAACAAGTAGTGTAGCTTACTACATTTTCCCAGTAACTTGCCCATCACTGGCCTGGCCATTCACTAAATCCCTCCCCCAATGCATCCTTGTCCAATAGGCACGTTAGAAGAGGAATGCTTGACCTGGATGGCAACAGTTGCTAAAGTATTTGGATTGGCATTGGACAGTGAATAAACCCCACCTTAAAGGGGGATTTGAGAAGGACTCATGGCCATCAGATAAACACACTGTGAATGTTGATGAGGATTCAACAAATCAGACAAAAATAAGAAAAAAATCTCCAAGGGCTTTTTAGCAGATTAACTTTCCGTCCTTTTGCAGAACACAGCTTCTTTGGCCCTGAATGGCAGAAGAGATGGTGTGTTCTAAGCAGCCATACGTTCTACTACTACAGCAGTGAAAAAGGTACTGTGACGTTTTTCTACATTCAGATTCAGAAAACATGTTGAAGATAGCATAGAGCTGTGCTATGTCATAGTTTAATATTGGAATTAAAGGGGAAGTCCACCCATTTTAACATTATAAT
This sequence comes from Benthosema pterotum, assembly GCA_039105355.1. Taxonomy (NCBI): domain Eukaryota; kingdom Metazoa; phylum Chordata; class Actinopteri; order Myctophiformes; family Myctophidae; genus Benthosema; species Benthosema pterotum. The sequence goes on along the minus strand of CM076967.1, from coordinate 9,976,645 downwards.
ATGTCATTAGTATACCCTAGAGGTGCTGGGTGGACATGATAAAAAAGTTCCCCCATTCTGTGTTCCCAAGAAATGGAGGTCTGAAGAAAACCACTAACATGGTGAAACATCTTGATGACATCATCAAGATGTGTTTTCACCATGTTAATGGATTTCTTTAGATGCTTCTTTTTTCTGAGAGCGTACAAATGCAACCAAATGAACCCGTTAGGGTTCATTTGGTTCCATTTGCATTTGTACGCGTACGCTCTCAGAAAAAAAAAAAAGAAAATGGGTGGAATTCCCCTTTAATACCAGAGAGCACAGAGCAACGCTGCCTTTTTATTCTGTAGATATTTAAAGCTACAGTGCTATATAACTTCGCTGTTTACAAATAATTTTCTTGCGTTCTTATAGCACTGTAATATATATACTCTTTCTGAGACACACAGTATAAGCAGGCATGAATGTATGTATGTATTGTTTGGGAATGTATGAAAGGAACCCATGTGGGGTCAGTCATGTGGAGTTTAAAGACCTCACCATCTTTGGTCAATCACACACGTATCTTTTTTTTTTGACAGACAAGCAACAGAAAGGTGAGTTTGGGGTGGATGGATATAGCGTCAAAATGAACAGCGCTCTGCGAAAGGATTCCAAGAAGGACTCCTGCTTTGAGATTTCAGCCCCCGGCAAGCGAGTGTATCAGGTACAGTGGTGCTTTGACTAGATCTGAGAAGGGGCTTTCCAAACCTCTTTTCTAAAGGTTTTTCCTTTATTGATACAGGTAGTTAGGAAGGCAGACAGGGAAATGGAATAGGAGGAGAACCTAAACCAGTGGTTCCCCAAACACTTTAATGTCAAGGACCCCCAAAATTGATACTAATTAGTCTGTGGAGCGCCATTTGGGAAACAAAAACACATTCCAATGCTCCCGTTAGGGGAAGGTTTTTTTTTTTTTTCTTTTTACAGCAATAGCAGTGGTTCTCAACATGCAGTAACAGTAACATACTGCTTTTGTTCACATACTAGTAACGCTTATTGGCTTTGTTTGTTTGGTGTGCAACTGACCGAAGACTGCCGGTTGGTAACGCCCATCCCAGAAAGTGCTGTTGTTGAGAGGGACTTCAGTCTGAATAATGAAGTGAAACTAAATGACAATTCAGACTGAGGTCAGGCTACTACGGAGCTCCATCTCTGGGACCCCCAGTTTTTATTGCTTAAGTACAATAGGTGCCCCACCTGCTCTGAATGCGGAGATTAAGGTTAGAGTCCATGCCGTCTGTTTGAAGAAGCAGACAATTGCAATATTGGTTTATATGTTGCAATACCAGAATTAATCCAAAATACAGTATAACCTACTAGTTCTACAGTAATGTAACAGTATGTAACACGCACGACTCCTAATGTCTGGCCTGAGCAGACCCGCTCATTAAATGTAGCCTTTTTTTGTCCACGAAACGGAAAACATGGTCTTGGACAACCATTTTTTAAAAAGTCATATTTGCATTAACACTTCATTAAAACCCGTTATTAATAAAAACAACATTCATGTCCTTTCCGCACCAAGGCCCCCGGCCCCGCTCTCTCCCTCAAACGGGCCAAATCTGACATTCATGTCAGAAAAGGCTTTTTTAAATGAGCTTTTCTAACACGTCGGCGTTGGAAACATTTTACTATGCATAAATGCAGTGTTATTTGCTTATGTTAATTAATATATGTATAACTGTATGTTCCCTGACTTGAGTGGCCCGTTTCATGTCTCCCGTCTCCTCCGTGGCAGTTCTGTGCGTCATCTCCCAAGGAGGCCGAGAAATGGGTGAAACAGATCGAGTTTGTCCTGAAAGGTTGGTTGAAGCTCTCTGTCACACCATCATGGTTTTTCAATGTGTATGAATGTATGAATATTCACCCGGCGTATATTCAGGGGCGGATTTAACATTTGCCAATTGGGGGGGGGGGGGGGGGGGGGGGGGGGGGGGGGGGGGGGGGGGGGGGGGGGGGGAATAGTATGGGTGCGGCTTCATCGTCTGTGGCGCGAAGCGACACGGGCGATGAAGCCGCACCCATACTACACATACTACCCATACCCATACTACCCATACTACATATTATTTTCAGTTACAGGACTTTTATTAGGAAATGAAGGATCAATAGTAACATCAGTTGTTGTTGAAGTTGCAACAGACACGCAGCATGCATAAAGCTAAAGATCTGACTCGGAGAGTTTTCTGTTTTCAATGATGAAATGCTGTTGGTTTAGTGGTGACACGACTGTAGTTACTTAGTAGCAGTAGTAGTGTTTCAAATCATTTTAAATATAAGCACTTTAATGTGAAATATCTTGGGTTGTTTTGCATGCCATTGTGTTTGGTCGGGCAGACTGGGCATTTAGCGGGGCATTGCCCTCCCCATTGATGCCCATGCCTAGATCCGCCCCTGCCGGCGTCTTTTTTTTTTTTTTTTTCGTGCAAATGCTAATCCAAATATGGACGACACTCTAAACGGAGCTTCTTCGAATTGTGGTCTTTCTCTCTCTCTTCTTGACCCAGCAGTGGGTCATCATCCTCGTCATGAGACCCTGTTTGCAGAGGGTCACTCTGTGACATGTCACGGATTGGGGTCAAGTCATATTTATTTGGAGTCTCTGCCGCAAACCGCGTTGAGAACCGCCGCTCTAAATAATTTCACCGCGGCGCTCATTTGTGCACCAGTGCCATTTTATTTCCATAATCATGGCTATAGTGCATGTTTAAAACTGTTAAATTTGAAATAGAGGGGGAAAAAAGAACCCGTGTTCCAGTTAGGAATGTGTACGATAAGACATTTTGTTCTAGGTTTTCGTCACCGCTAAACCCCTTATCCCTTAACTTCTTTACCTTTTTAAACTATTTAAACAAAACATTTTTCAATGGTTAAAATGGCCAGTCTACGAGCTCACAACATGTCAGTAGATTGAACTTTTCCGAAATGTTTTGCAAAATAGAAAAAAAGTTAGGGATTTAGTGTGTAACCAAAATGAAGTCCTTTATCCCATATGTTATATAATGCATTGCTATTATGGATGACAAACAATATTATGTATAAAAAAATCTAATCATTTTTCCCAATCTGAAAAATACATGTACCGGTAACAAACAGGTGTGTCTTTAATATGGTGAGCTTGTAGATCTGTTCAAGCTGTGGCTTTAGGATTGTTTATCTGTCGAGACATATCGATTCATTGGACCCAAATAATTCAAAATTCATTGGACCCAAATAATATCATCCAGACGATAGAAGGAGACCATAAACATTAGCTCTTGTTTCTTTGCAGACATGACGGGCATGATTCCTGAGGAGGACGACGACGAAGAGATGTACGATGACGTGGGCACTGGGCCCGCTGACGTAGGCCCAGTGCCCGGCGGCGCCATCGATGACGACATCTATGAAGTACTGCCAGGTGAGCTCTGTCACTGAACTGCATGCACCCCCATGCAGCCGCGCTGTTCACCATGCTTTTTACCATGCAGTTCACCATGCCTTCTGACCAGTGTTGGTCAATATTACTTAGGAAAGTAACTTCTTTACTTTACTCGTTACCCCTTAGACAAAGTAATATCATTACTTTACTTATTACTGGAATCGAAGAGTAATATATTACATATTACGTTATTACTTCCCCAAGTTCTCAACACTGCCTTTGAAAAAATAGAGATGTACAACATAATCTGTTTAGCGAGCTCTTTTTTAGAACTGAATCCAATTTATTGGAATAATAATAGTCTCCAATCCCACAAACTGCACCTGAAAACAAAGCCAACAAAATCTGTCTCTTTGACTTTTTAAACTTTTTCACAATTGTTTTCAAAGACAGTTGAGGTCTTGTATTTAAAAATAAAATACAAAATAAAGCAGCAAGCGATTTGTAGTGTACATAACTGTGTGCAGGATGCAGCGTGTGGACTGGATCTTCAATCTAGTGCACATCTGTTGTTACAGTATCTGTCGATAGCTTGTAAATCTGTTCTATTTTTGCATGCAACAACAAGCTCATTTTAAAAAAGTAACTTGGCGTTACTTGCAAAGTAATGCATTACTTATTACCCATTTTTGCAGAGTAATCTCATTACTTTACTTTTTGGAGCAAAAATAATGATATTACAGTAATATGTAATCTAAAATCAGTTACTGTCCAACACTGCTTCTGACTGGTGCAATGATGCAAAGTACCACTTGCTTAGTTATTTACCTCATTGCAGCGGTTTTGCTGCAATGAAAAAAATATTCTTTATTTTCTTAACTGTGATATTGGTAGAGCAGGGGTGCCCACACTTTTTTGACTTGAGAGCTACTTTCAAAATGACCGGCTCTACAAGATCTACACATAAAAAAAACCCATTTCAAGGCCCCCAAGAAAGTGTGAGCTTTGAAATAGTGGTGATGGTGTTACTTACTATAGTGTTTGGGGTTTGAGTTGACAGTTTGTGATGTTGAATTTAGTCTCTTGCACCCAAAACTAATAACTTTAACGTCGTTGTCCACAATTGGGAAAAAGAAGAGACAATTATTAAGGGATCAAGCAGTCCACGAAGTGGACCTTGATCCCTTCTTGTTTTTGTCTCTTTTTTCCTCCTTCCACCAGAAATAGCTGTTCTGGCTGAACCGTGCAGTCGGTTTTCGCGAAAATTGGTAATCTGGTAGAGGGTGATGCCAAACGGTGATGATGCGAAGCCTGTGACCACTGGTCAAATGGTGGCGCTATAGCACTCAACTGAAATTGCAAACTTTAAACACTCATAACTCATGAACTGCTCGACTCTCAGAAATGTAACTTATATTCACTTATGCGTCTGCTTATGCCGAACAACTTTTGTATTCTTACTTTTGACCTCTGACCTTTAGATGAACCGCCATCTTGAATTATATGTAAAACAGTTAAAATGTCTCTTCTCCTACAATCTTTGATCAAAATGCATAACAATGACCTACACATGAACTTTGAAGCCATACAAACATGAAATGGGTGTGAATTTTGTTTTCAGTGAAAAAAATGATGTTTTTACGAGCCAATGAAAATTGCTTGTTTGTGAAAATTCTTCTATTATCCCTAATCTACACATGCAAAGTAATCTGTTTATGAGATTTTACAGTTTGGTAGAGGGGATGCCAAATAGCAGCAAAACCAGTCTTACTCCAATTGCTCAAATGGGGGCGCTATAACAATTCTTTGAAACTGAAACATTTGAAAAACCATAACTCGGGCCTCGTTTGGCCAAAAATCATGGGACTTGTTTCTACATGTTCCTTGATTCATGTGGAACACATCTGTAACATTGACCGGTAAGCTCCACCCCCAGAGTGTCTGCCATTTTAAGCAGTTTGAAAAATGCTCATGCCTGATTTTCTGGCTGGATTTTTGATTTGCACAACAAATGTTTGTTGTACAAGCCGGTTTGCATTTTTTGTACACACCATCACTGTGTTTGTGTGTGGACGTAAAGTACTTCTGTGGCCTGCCGCACCGAGGACAGCCATCGTCAGTGTGTTAATCTCGCGTTAATTTTTTTGACGCCATTAACGCACGGCTGTGTTAACACGAGATTAATGCATTAATGCGTTAACGCATTAACGTGTTAACGCCAACACCTTTAATATATATAAATATATGTGGGGTTTTTTTCCAGCTAGCTAGATTTGCATTGCATTGTGGGTCCTTTAGGTTTGGGCCGTGTTTCAAAAAGGTTGGAAACCACTGCTATAAAGCACAAAGCACTGCATCGTTCTAATCTTTTCTGACTGAAATTCGAACAATTTAGCTGTACATTCCAATTTCAAACTGTATCGTTCCATTTTTAGTCTGAGATTAGTAAACTGTATTGTTCTAATTTCACACTGTATCATTCCAATTTTACTCAGAGAGTAGTAAACTACATCGTTCCAATTTCAAGCTGTATTGTTCCAATATTAGTGAGAGATTATTAAACTATCATTTCAATTTTAAGATGTATCGTTCCAATTTTAGTCAGAGAATAGTACACTATATTGTTTCAATTACAAACTGTATCGTTCCATTTTTAGATTAGTAAACTGTATTGCGACAATTTCAAACTGTATCATTCCAATATTAGTCAGAGATTATTAAACTGTATCGTTCCAATTTTAAGCTGTATCGTTCCACTTTTAATTAGAGATTATTAAACTATCATTTCAATTCCAAGCTCTATTTTAATTATATTCCTCTGGTTGTACAACAATGGGAACTGATGTAGACACACACACACCAGAGATGGAGCACTCATTAGAGCTGCATGGTGCTTGCTATACAAGCAGGTGTGAAAACCGTTTTGTACAACGCTATGTACCATGGTGTAGTTGCCAACGGGGTCGGGAGTTGGACGGAACGAGGGCGCCTGCTGGCTGAAGCCCATACTGCATCGCAGTGTGCAGTATGGGGGGGCCATACTGCATCGCAGTGTGCAGTATGGGGGGGGCCATACTGCACCGCAGTGTGCAGTGTGGGGGGGCCATACTGCACCGCAGTGCGCAGTGTGGGGGGGCCATACTGCACCGCAGTGCGCAGTGTGGGGGGGCCATACTGCACCGCAGTGTGCAGTGTGGGGGGGCCATACTGCACCGCAGTGTGCAGTGTGGGGGGGCCATACTGCACCGCAGTGTGCAGTAATGGGGGGGGCATACTGTACTGCAGTATGGGGGGGGGGCATACTGTACTGCAGTATGGGGGGGGGGCATACTGTACTGCAGTAATGGGGGGGCATACTGTACTGCAGTATGGGGGGGGCATACTGTACTGCAGTATGTGGGGGGGCATACTGCAACCGCAGTGTGCAGTATGGGGGGGGCTGCGGGGGGCAAGTGACAATATGGGGGGGAGCTGCGGGGGGCAAGCGACAACGGCAACCACACTTTGCAATTTTTAAATTGCGAATATTCTAGTTTCCATTTGTCACTTTGACCACTAAGCTCCACCCTCTGACTGCTGAATTGTGCATATTGTTCATATTGCTTACTGCTTGGTGGCGTGTTGTTGGGTTGTTTCATTGATGACAACAACTGAGCAAATCATTGTGCCAGGATAGCTCAGTCGGTAGGGTGCCTGACTTCGGAACACAAGATTGAGGGTTCAAGTCCCACTGCTGACAATACAAAGTCTGAGTCTCCAAAAACCCTGCTGTGTTTCCACAATCACATGATGTATTTCTTCCATGTTTCTATGGCTTATTTGTGCATATTTAAGGAGCGTAGTGGCTCAGAGGTAGAGTAACCGGATGGTAACCACAAGGTTGCCGGTTCGATCCCGGGCTCCTGCAGAGTTAGTGTCGATGTGTCCCTGTCCCACTGCCATCAGTGTATGAATGTGTGTGTGAATGGGTGAATGTGATGCACAATCTATGTAAAGCGCCTTGGATAAAGGCGCTATATAAATGCACCATTTACCATTTACCAAGCAGTCCACTGAATGTGTGTGTTGTTTCCAGTACGTCTTGTGTCTGTTGGGTAGCCTCATTGTAGAGCGCATGACTTGGAAATGAGAGTTCCTGGGTTCAAATCCCGGCACGGACACCTAGTAATATGAGTCAATCATGCACAATCTCATGTGGTCTTCTACATCTAAGTTCATGGTTCTATGTGTAACCCAGGTAAAACTCAATGTAATGGTGGTTGTCACCATTCGGCCATGTTGTGTTTTGTCACTATTCGGCCATGTTGTCACTAATGACAGTTCACAGCTCAGTTCACCACTCACTCACAGCTCACCAATCATTTACTCATTCACCAAATCAGTGGCCTTGTGGTTAGAGTGTCCGCCATGAGACTGGGAGGCCGGGGTTCGATTCCCGGCCGGGTCATACCAAAGGCTCTAAAAACGGATCCAATGCCTCCCTGCTTGGCACTCAGCATCAAGGGATGGATTGGGGGTAAGACCCTGTGTCATACTAGCGTCATGTCCAGAGGTGTACTTGTACATCAAGCTGCCTCATGCTACAGAAACAGGAGATAGGCACCTGCCCTATGGGCCTCATGGCTGGGCAAGGCTGTTTGACTGTCACTATTCGGCATGTTGTCACTAATGACAGTTTCACCACTCACTCACAGCTCACCAATCATTCACTCAGTCACACCAGATTACAATGTGAGTCAGTCTCACACATAATTACCTGATGTATTTCTGAAGTTCAGGCTCCCATGTTTCTATGGCTTATTTGTGCGTATTGTTCTTACTCCTTATTGCTGCTTGCTTGATCCCGTTTTATTGCTGCTTGCAGCTATATTTCTCCCTTTGTAATTGTGTGGACTCTTGAAAAGTATGTAATTCAGATGTTTAAATATAATTTAACTCTTGAGAGTGGGCACCCCTGTGGTAGAGGGTGCAAATCTATTGTTGTGTTTTTTTTTCCGGGTGAAAAACAATTGCTTTATGGTCAAAAAGTACATTTTATTCATGAAGAGTAGAGGCTGGTTGGGAGTTTCATGTGAGAGATAACAGCGTTTTATCCGTAGCGCTACTGCAAGGCAGAATCCTAGAAGCTCTACTAACTTCTATGTGAATATTGTCTGTCTGTCTGTCTTTCGGTCCAGATGAGGAGGACATGCCACCACCACCATGTCCCCCCAAGATGGACGTTACGTCCAATCTGGCCAACAAACCCATTCCTCCTCTCCCTCCGGCACCAGCTTCTACTCCAGGTACTATTGTATTTCATATTTTTGGATTATTGATAGAAAACAGGGTTGCTGTTTGCTTGCTCTTTCTCCCCTTTCCCGTCTACCAACTGTTAAAGGGAACTCCACCCATTTTCAACATTCTAATATATCATTAGTATACCCTAGAGGTGCTGTGGACATGATAAAAAAAAGTTCCCCCATTCTGTGTTCCCAAGAAATGGAGGTCTGAAGAAAACCACAGAAAAAACATATTGATGACCTCATCAAGATGTATTTTCACCATGTTAATGGATTTCTGTAGACGCTTCTTTTTTTTCTGAGAGCGTACAAATGGAACCAAATGAACCCGATAGGGTTCATTTGGTTGCATTTGTACGCTCTCAGAAAAAATATTGAAAATGGGTGGAATTCCCCTTTAAATATAATTCATCTCTGGTCATCACGGCTGATCAGGAAAAAAATATTGTAAAATCATTACACATTCAATAAGACATTACAGTATAACATACAGCTTTACTGTAAAATGTACTTTTTAAGATTGCCACTACAAAGGATGACATGGAGGAAGTGATGTTTACAGAGAGGAACTAATATGCAGGCTGAAAGTGACTGTGCTGAATTTAACTAAGCTTTTAGTAGAACTCACACACTTCCTCCTTTCCTTTGACACGCAATGCCAGTTTAATGCAATACCTACTGTGTTCTCAGCTGATGTATGAAGCCTTCCGTTAATGTTAACCAGTTAAGGCCTATGCCCTATATAGTCTTTGTTGTATGACCATCTGCTATTTTACATTTTATTTTAAATTATGCTATCTGTAACTTTTGTGCCCCACCCAATGTGCAAATGTGGACAGTTCTGTTGACCAGTTAAATTCATATGACCTCACCACCATGGTAAATCGATAGTTTTCAACCTTTTTCATATCAAGGCCCAGTATTTACTTGGTATTTATTGTCATGGACCACCATCAGATCATCCAGAAGTCGGTTCTAAATGTTGATTAAAAACAACACATTTTCTACATGATCTATTAGTGGAGACTACTTCAGATGCGTAACAATAATGCAACTCTTGTGAGCATAAAGTGAAACCAAATGGACCAGTACCACAGGTCCATTTGGTTTCATTTTGCACTCTCAAGAGTTAAAAATCTATAAGGCGTCTATTTGGTTACCAAGTCAATCATTTAGCTGTTTGGGGACCACTTAGAACGCCCTCAAAGACCACTCACTGGTTGAAAAAGCCACTGTAAATGAAGGAGCAGCATCATGATCATAACTGGGACTAACTCCATTCATGGAGAAAAGATCTCATTGAAAGAGAAAGGCCAACACTATTACACTGCATTTTCTGTTGGCTCTCCACTGCCTCCTGTTGGCACTGTTAAGAAAGTTCAGTCACATGCATAGAATACATGACTTCTATACACTGAAGATGTTGGGGTCATTTAGAAAAAACAACAACAACGCACTGCTGTTATTCCATTAGTAGCCGTTATTCTCAGATTAGACACTCAACACTCAACAGGCCATTCATTGTCATTGCCATTCGATGTTTGCGTTTACACAAAGCTGGACATAGTAGCAGAGCAAGCGGCCCTCAAAAACATATTGAAGGTGTCTGTCTGTCTGTCTGACCAACCCTCTTGTGTCCCCATCTTGTCTGTTAACAGCTGTTAACAAGAGCACCGACTACCCCAACTACTACCAGGGGATGTGGGACTGCACCGCAGACCACGCAGACGAGCTCTCCTTCAGACGCGGAGATCAGATCTACATCCTGAGCAAGGTACTGTCATTATCGCAGGGACGGATGTAACATGTCCCATTTGGGGGGGGGGGGGGGGGGGCAAGAGAAAATGGTATGGGGCGGCTTCATCGCCCGTGTCGCACCATACCATTTTCGGTTACAGGACTTTTATTAGGCGAGTAAAGCATCAATAACAACATCAGTTGTTGTTGAAGTGCAACAGACAACGCAGCATGCATAAAGCTAAAGGTCTGACTGAGAGAGTTTTCCTGTTTTCATGATGAAATGCTGTTGGTTTAGCGGTGACACAATTGTAGTTAGTAGCAGTGGTAGTGTTTTCAAATCATTTTAATTATTATAAGCACTTGAAATATCTGGGTTGTTTTGCATGGCATCGTGTTTGTTGGGGGGGGGGGGGGGGGGGGGCAGACTGGGTAATTAGGGGGGCATTGCCCCCCCCCATGCCCATGCCTAATCCACTCTGCATTAGCCGGTAGGAAAAGCCATAGTATTGATACTGTGAGGTTTTCGAGCGTACAGTATTTTCATAGAGTGACGGCAAGCGCTGCTGGCTGTCCCCTGCGGACTGCCCTCCCAGTAGCCTTATTTTTTTTATTTATTTATTTGATTTAGTTCCCGTGAAATACCAAGTTATTGTTTTCCAATACCGTAACCACACTGTACTGGAAAATCTCATACGTACGGCATGAGATTTTCCAGTACGGTGTGGTTACGGTATCCTGTGCATGGATTCAAGTTCTCAGTCACCACCGCTGATTTCATTTCAGTCATTTGGCTTCCCTAGAAGTCAGCATGTCACTGTGTAATGTGTTGTAGATAGCATGTGTTTATTTAGCAGTTGTTTTATTATATAGCAGTTATTTCAGTCTTCAAGAAAACCCTAATGATTAGCTGTACATCTTTGACATAATTATATCCATAATTACGCAGTAGAGGAGAAGCACTGCGGTTGTGTGTGGCGTCTTTTCACGCTGTTTCACAAATTACCAGTGTTGGGACATATTACTAATAATTAGTAATATATTACTGATAATGAATGGCAAATATTACTTTTCCAAAGTAATATTTCCCAACACTGCAAATTACACATTAAGACGTGGCCTCGTATCATTATTCAGTTCATTTCAATTCAAATATAGAACAAACCCAAAACGATGTGTTTTGAAATGACAGTAATATGCAATGTGTCCCTCTGGAGTGAGTGTAGAGTTCAGTTGAGATATTGCATTTAATCTATTCAAATATGGTGAAAACGGCAGATCTACCAGCTCACTTTGCCTCGCAAGGTGTTGTGAGCTTGTGCATTGACTATTTTAACCCCACCCCCCTTGCATATATTATTCAACACTTTTACCAATGTTTCACAGAATAATGCCCCCCCCCCCCCCCCCCCCCCCCCCCCCCCAAAAAAAAAAAAGTGAGAGGCCCCTGTAGTGTCTTAATTAAAGGAACATTTTCTGATTTGAGGGGGAAAACATTCTACCACAGTAACAAGATATGCACATGCTCCACACACAGTGCAGTGGGGGAACACGCCATCAGCAAGTGCACCATCGCCCGCCGCGCTCGATCCTGATTGGATGAAGGCTTTGCCTCCCAAAGCCCAAACTGAAACTAAGGTGTTTTTCACAGTTCACTGGGGACAAGGAGGAACTCCTTATATGGTCAGCATAATCTATAGGAGGGTGGAGTATCACAACAAAAGAAATAAATAACTAATATTTGAATTAAGTGAAATCACTGACTATACCTTTAACATGAGGCATAGCTGCATGCTGCATGCGTCTGCTGCAGGCTGCAGGCTGTATGCTGCAGGCTGCAGACTTTAGGCCCCACTTATGCCAAGTGTTGTGAGACTTACTGTGGTATTTGTAGAGGCTGTGCCAGCGTCCAGACCAGAGAGAGACCACCATGGAGTTATTTCTGGGACCTCTCTCTCTCGCTCAGAGGAGAACGGCCGTTCATATTCTTACTGGCAGCGTTTGGCTCGCAGCCTGTGTGTAGCCAATGGGCCGTGGTGGGGGAAAAAAAAAGTACTTAACATTTTCAAAGTATCAGTTTAAATACAGTGGAATTCTGTGAGAGTAAAGTACAAACGTATTGCTATAAAAGTAGAATGTACTGTTTATGTAGAATAGTGTATTTAATTTCAGGTTTTCAAATGTATGCTAAAGCTCGCGGGGCGTCTGTGGCTGAGGATGTAGAGTGAGAGTCCAATGATCCGTGGGTCGGCGGTTCGAATCCCCGCTCCTCCTGACTACAGGTCGGAGGTGTCCTTGGGCAGGACACTGAACCGCAAATTGCTCATGATGTACTGGTTGGTACCTTGCATGGTTTCTTCCACAATCGGTGGATAAAAAATGGTAAATCTACAAGCTCTGTGATCCAAATCTACAAATAACATAACTAACTAAAGCTTTCAAATATACTTGTCTAAAGTATTACAATATTTGGATCAGAAATGTAGTGGAGTAGCAGTAAAAAATATAATACATACTCAACTAGTACAGTCAAATACCTTTTACATAAAAAATTTAAGCAAATTGTACTTAGTTACTTCTCCAGCTGGTCGGCGGACGGCCGATGGAGAAAGTCAAGGCTGGACACGGAGCCCATGTCTCTCGGGCAGCGTCTCCGTGACGGGGATTAGTTGTGTCACAAACGGAAACCGTGTTTTTTATTTTTTAGTGGCGCTGGCTGGCCACGGCGCGGGCGGGGTCCCGGCTGGCAAGCAGGGAGGAGAGAGGAGGTAGAGGAGGGAGGAGGGGGGAGGAGAGTGAGGGAACGCCATTCATTCCATCACTCTTCATATTCTGGAGCGCGTTGCGTTCCGCTCCTCTCTGCTCCAGCACCGCTGCTGCTGCTGCTGCTGCTGCTGCTGCTGCTGCTGCCAGGCGGCACTACGGGAGGAAGGGGAGAGGAGGAAGAGGAGGAGGAGGAGGAGGGTGGGAGGGTTGTGGGTGGGAGAGGAGTGGGTTTTTCGGCCCACACACGCCTCGCAGACGTCTCTCTCACCTCGCCAGGCGGGGGCTTTAATAAGAATGTGTGTTCTCAGGAAACCGTGGCCACTCTATTCAGACCAGGTGAGGACGTGTAGTGGACCGAACAATTTCCGAGGCTTGTCGGTGGAGGCCTGGGGTGGGGGGGTGTGTGTGGCGGAGGGTGGCGGGCGGCGGGGGCCAGGTGTGAGTGTTGTAGGGGGGTGAGGGGGTCCGAGAGGCCCCTATACATGCATACATGTGCCTTTTTCCCTTCTTATTATGCCACTAAATAGGAGGCCCTTTGTGCCGAAGTGATTTACACGCAGCACCGTGTGCTGCTTCTAGTTTCTCCCTTTTTTTCTCTTCCCTTCGTTGTCGCGCTACATTTATCAAGCTCGTGGTGTCGAACATGGCAAAGCAAATAACCCAGCGAGTGGGTGGTGGGGGGGGCTTCATTTTTCTGTCAACTGCAGGGGGGGTTATATCAAATTATACGAAACATGCACCCACAGCCGGCTGCAGATTGGCTTGTGTTTTGTTATGGCTCACATCATGAGTCACTCACTGACTCTCCTGTCCTGTCCTGTAGGGCAGTGGTTTTCAACCTTTTTGACTCCAGGGACCACCATTTATTCAGCATTTGAGCCACGGACCACCATTTGAGAACATTTTAGCCCCACGGACCCCAAAACTAAAGATTTATTTTGCTTTTGTTCTAGTTGTGTAGACTTGGGGCTAATTAAGATGATGAATATTTTAACTCTTGAGAGTGTGAAAATGAAACCAAATGGACCCGCCAGGGTCCATTTGGTTTCATTTTTACGTTCTCAAGAGTTACATCTGGTTAACCAACTTAGCTGGGGACCACCTGGAACCCTCTCAAGGACCACTGGTGGTCCCCGGACCACTGGTTGAAAACCACTGCTGTAGGGAGACCTGCCAGCCATGCAGGCTGGTTCCAAATTCAAGTCTGCCATCTAGTGGCTGAAACAGATGTATATAGGAAAGGATTTGATGGGATATTTTTGACCCCATTTTAGTCCCATTGATTGATTTATTTGAATAGTTTATTGGCAGGAAAGTAATCTTTATAGGGTACAGTCAGGCATAAATTAAATCGGCTCAGGGTACAGTCAAACACAAGCAACGGGGTGTTTAGTAGTTCATCATCTAACTATGTCATATTTTATCATATAACATACACACACCTCTTATTATATCATCATTATACCAATAAAGGGATGCACCGAAAGGGACATTCTTGGCTGAAATCGAATATGATTATACAGGATATATTTCTTACATTACTACATTGAAAGCTACCTGATTATTATGGCAAAAAAAAGACATCATTATGGCAAACCTTAAAGGAGAATTACACCCATTTTCAACATTTTTGAAAATGCATCTAAAGAAATCCATTAACATGGTGAAAATACATCTTGATGATGTCATCAGGATGTTTCACCATGTTAGTGGTTTTCTTCAGACCTCCATTTCTTGGTAGCACAGAATGGGGGAACATTTTTATCATGTCCACCCAGCACCTCTAGGGTATACTAATGTTGAAAATGGGTGGAGTTCCCCTATAACAATAATAATAATCTCACTACTATGGGTCCATAACACATGCCTTGAAAAAATACAGTTCTAGCCATTTTCGGCCTAAAATATTTTCCTGCAGGCAAATCTTGGGTGCATGACTAGCAAAAGTAACAATTTGTGCATCTTTTTTTTCTTTCTTCAAATCAGGGAGTGCCTGGGAAGAGATCTGGGTGCACAAAAGCAGATCTCCAAAAACAGCCTCCTCTGGCCTCTTTATTGCCCCCCTCTCTCTCTCTTCCCCTGACCCCCCCCCCCCCTCCCTTTGCTCTTACACTTCTGTGTGGAGGAGAAAAAAAAAGAAACCAAGAATCAAGTTGCCCTTTCACGGCGACTGAGTGCCATTAGCTGAAACCTTGGTGTTGGGGGTTGTGGCCTGCAGGGGAGGGGAAGGGCAATGACCATAAAACCTGTCTGGACCGTAGTGGGCGACCAGCTGCAAAGCTAGCTAACCCCTCTCTCCATTCTCCCTCCTCCTCCTCCTCCACTCCCTCCACTCCCTCCCTCCATCCCCAGGGGCGGATCTAGGCATGGGCATGGGGGGAAGGGGCAATGCCCCCTAAATGCCCTCCCTGATAGGCCAGTAATTTTAGCTCATGTTTTTACCTAAAATTGTCATATGACTGCCCCATGCACCAAACACGATGGCATGCAAAACAACCCAAGATATTTCAAAGTGCTTCTATTTAAAATGATTTGAAACACTACTACTGCTACTAACTACAGCTGTGGCACACTAAACCTAAAACTAAATTGAAAACGGAAAACTCTCTGAGTCAGAACCTTTAGCTTTAGCTTTATTTTAGCTGGTGTCTGTTGCAACTTCAACAACAACTGATGTTATTATTGATGCTTTACTTGCCTAATAAAAGTCCTGTAAACAGAAAATGGTATGGTGGCGGCTTCATCCGCCCGTGGCGCGAAGCGACACGGGCGATGAAGCCGCACCCATACCATTTTCTCCTGCCCCCCCCCCCCCCCAATTGGGAAATGTTACATCCGCCCCTGTCCCTCCCTCCCTCCCTCGCCTTCTCTTCTCCCCCTCACTCCCATTCCATCGCTCAGAAATAGCCACAGTTCCTCACACACACACACATGCACACGTGCACGAACGTACACACACACACACACACACGTGCGCGCGCCTGTGAGACCCCCCCACTTGGGTGCCGGCCGGTCGACTGGGTCGAATGGAGAGTATGTGTGATATCAGAATGTCCGACAGACATTCAAAGTCTGTTGGACATTCTGGTATCACACCACACTCTCCAAGACCACCCCCCCACCACCACCACCACCACAGCCCAGGCGCGGCAACCAACTCACAGCACATAAAAACTAATCTAGGCCCCCAAGTATTGTCTGAGTTCCCATGTACGCGCAGCCAGAAGGATTGATATGTTGTAAACACCGTCCATTATCTGATCGCACCAATCCACCCACTCTAATCTGTTCTCTCTCTCACAGCGCGTTGTAACAGCGGGAGACCGAGGGGGGCGAGCTACGCTTGAGTTTCATTGGCTATCGTCGCCAGCTATCGCCAGATGATGGCGCCCCGAAAAATGGCCCACTTTTTGCCAGCTATATCGCCAGCAGCTGCCGAGTCCCATAGACAAATAATTCACTTCCTGAAAATTTGGCCGTCGTTCTGCGGTTAAAATGCTCTGTTAGCTTCTCAGTTCAATTCAATTTCCAATAAAGCTTTATTGTCATCAGAAAACATGTTGACATTAACAAAGCAAAAGGGGACGGTCAACATAAAACCGTGCATTTACAAATAGATATTAGGTCAAGTTTATATATAGCACATTTCCCTCGACAAGCGAGAACCCAATGTGCTGACAGAATCACAGAACAGATACAGATAAAGAATACAAAAACATCAAGCAATATACATAGTAAACAAGTAAGATAAGTAAGACAAGTATGATAAAAAAATATATATATATCTCTTGGAATCTTTCGGAACTATGACTTGTATTCCTTAAGGTGCTTGTATTCCATTTGACATCCGTTCTCCAGTCACAGCAGCTCAGACATCTATCTCTCTGCTGTGTTTGCACATTGTTGTACTTCACCAGGGGCGGATGTAACATGTCCCAAGAGAACATGTCTGAGGGGCAAGAGAAAATGGTATGGGGGCGGCTTCCATCGCCCATGTCGCTTCGCGCCATGGGCGATGAAGCCGCACCCATACCATTTTCGTTACAGGACTTTTATTAGTCAAGTAAAGCATCCATAATACATCAGTTGTTGTTGAAGTTGAAGTTGCAACAGACACGCAGCATGCATAAAGCTAAAGGTCTGACGCGGAGAGTTTTCTTCTGTTTCAATGATGAAATGCTGTTGTTAGTGGTGCCACAAACATGTAGTTAGTTAAAAGTAGCAGTAGTAGTGTTTCAAATACTTTTAATTATACGCACTTTAATTATCTTTGAAAATATCTTTGTAATTCGGGTTGTTTTGCATCTTATCATGTTTGGTGTGGCAGTCAGGACATTAGGGGGGCATTGCCCTATCCCCCCCCCCCCCCCCCCCCCCCCCCTGCCCATGCCTAGATCCGCCCCTGTACTTCACCCAACAGATATGGGAGTTGTTTTTGTCATCTGTCATGTTTCCAAAATCTCTCCTTTGGTGAGAGATTTTCTCTCTCTCTCACAACAGCGACATGTCTGCTCTCTGTGAGTGATCCGGCTTCGTTAGGAGAATCAATGTGCAGCTTTGTTAGCCAACTTGCATCCCACCACAACGGCTAAACCCGTATCCTCCTCCGTTTGCGCTGGGATTTATGACGTGTGTCGGACGGTATGCGGCTAGTTAGTCACGTCACTCGCGTGCCTGTCATATTCCACACAGGCTCATAAAAAGCCGTTAGGCCTTGAGCTTCTTTGCATTGCTGTCGTACTTTAGGATTTCTGCAGCAGGCCTTCGGCCACAAATGTTTATAAACAAACACATTGGAGCAGGAGGAAGTGGGGAAAAAAAGATTTTAGGAAGTGAACGAAAGAGTTACCAGGGCTGTCATATACTGTGTGTGTTGTTGTCACAGTGTGGGGTCTGTACGTATACCCCCAGTCCACAGGCTCTCATTAGGTCTCACACACCTGTGTGTGTGTGTGTGTGTGTGTTTGTGTGTGTGGTGTGTGTGTGTGTGTGTGTGTGTGTGTGTGTGGTGTGTGTGTGTGTGTGTGTGTGTGTGTGTGGTGTGTGTGTGTGTGTGTGTCCACACACGCATGACTTATGTGTCAGCCACTGCTGGGCAAGAGCTGCACCAATGAGGTGTTGCTGCCTTTTTCAAAAGCTAGTTGCAGGAAGTCCTAACACACACACACACACACACACACACACACACACACACACAACTCACACACACACACACACACACACACACACACACACACACACACACACACACACACACACACGCTCTTGGTGGAAATGGTATTTTTCCACCGTGTCACAAGATGCCGAAACAGAACTTGACATTTATACCGTTTTGTGTCCTGGGGTAACTTATGGTGCATTGTTTAATTTGCTGTTAATTAATTGGATGTGGTAATTAGGTTCCCCTCTGGTGTCCTTTACATTGCGGTGGTTGTAGTTGTTGTTGTCATCGTTGTTTTGGCATACAGAAAAGCCTAGAAGAGACCCCCCCCCCCCCCCAAGCCTTAAAAGGGAATTCTTTTTACTATGTAATTAATATACCTTAGAGATATTTGTGTGGACATAATAAACTTCTGTTTTCTAGAACTGGGAAAAAACATTAACATAGTGAAACACGTCAGGCTTATTTTATTTTATTTTATTTTATTTTATTTTATTTTATTTTATTTTATTTTATTTTATTTTATTTTATTTTATTTTATTTTATTTTATTTTATTTTATTATTTTTTTAAAGGAATCCTGTACGCTGCATGGTGGCGTGGCAACCAGCTAATCTTTCTTACAGATACAACATGAATCAATCTGTACTAAAACCGATTAAAACAACCTAGTTAAATGAGTGAGTTGTTAAAGTTGTTAAAAAGCATGATAAGAAATGCAAAAAAAGAACAAGTAGTTTGCCTATTTTTGGTCTCCAAGAGAGAGAGAGAGAGAGGGGGTGAGAAAGGGGATGGAGAAAGGGGGGACAGATGCCATAGAGGGAGGGGGTCACGGGCCAAGTACACCAACCCATGACATCACAGCCGTGGCGGGGGAGGAGGGTGGGGATGTCTTCCTGTATGGTGGTGGTGGTGCTGGGGGTATGCACTATGTATGCACACTAAAAAACCCTGGAACCCACCAGGACAGGGCAAGGGGCGGATGTAACATTTCCCAATTGGGGTGGGGGGTGGGGGTGGGGGGTGGGGCAGGAGCAAATGGTATGGGTTCATCGCCCGTGACGCCTCGCGCCACGGGCAATGAAGCCACAACCATACCAATGATATCAATGATGAAATGCTGTTGGTTTAGTGGTGCCAGAACTGCAGTTAGTTAGTAGCAGTGGTAGTGTTTCAAATCATTTCAAATATACGCACTTTAATTTGAAATATCTTGGGTTGTTTTGCATGCCATCGTGTTTGGTGGGGCAGTCAGGGGCCCCCCATGCCCATGCCTAGATCCGCTCCTGTTCTACTGTACTGTACCTCCTACCTGCTCCCTCTCTCCTCCCTTCTCTCCTTGAATCCTATAACCTCAAAGCTAGTGTTGTAGTTCTCGGGACATTGTCTCGCCTCGAGGCCATTCTCAAGACAAACTTTCGTTGTCTTGGTCTCGTTTTCGTCTTGGTCTTGTCTCGGTCTCGCCGCTCTGCACTTCATTTGTCTTGTGGTCTTGTCTTGGTCTCACCCTCAATTTGTCTCGGCCGTGGCACGAACCCGGAGCAAAATGTCTCGCGTCTCTGTAGCCACCGAGACCACTGGAGACGAGACAATGCAAAGGAAATGTTCTATATCCATTTTGTGGACTGAGGAGCCATTCAGAAACACAGCTGTCTTGTACAGAGCGCAGTGCTGGATGACGTGCAAATCACTAGCAGTCTGCAGACGGACAGTTAGACTTGTACAGTAACATCTAAAGCATACCTGGGCATCATGCGGCCCTTTGGCTGACTCTGACCGGCCCGTGAAAGGGTACTGTGGTTTTCAACCAGTGGTCCGGGGACCACCAGTGGTCCTTGAGAGAGTTCCAGTTAAATATGGAAAGTTGGTTAATATTTTAACTCTTTGAGAGCGTAAACATGAAACCAAATGGACCCTTGCGGGTCCATTTGGTTTCATGTTTACGCTCTCAAGAGTTAAAATATTCATCAGAATTAACCAGAGAAAATAAAGAATGGTCATTTTTGATCTATTGTGGACAAATGCAAAAGAAATCTTTAGTTTTGGGTCTGTGGGGCTAAAATGTCATCAAATGGTGGTCCGTGGCCCAAATTTTGAATAAATAGAGGGCCCTGGTGTCAAAATGGTTGGTCTTACTCTTACTTTCGTCTTGAAATTGGTCTCGATCCCTCTAGGTCTTGGTCTTGTTCTCGACCCCTCCAGGTGCAAGTCTCGTCTTGATCCCATCTTGACCAAGTCTGTGAATGTCTCTGTCTTGTTTTGGTCTCGACCCCTATAGGTCTTGGTCTTGTCTTAGGGCTTGATTTAGATGGTCTTTCTTGACTACAACACTACTCCAAGCCAGCAGTGGAACAAATCCACAGCCTGTACACTCCAGTCTCTCTCTCTCCCAGCTTGCATCTCCTGCCTGACTGCGGGGGGTTTGGCTCCGGTTCAGAAACACTTGTGTTTTTGTGTAAATACTATGTTCACCGTTCTTCTTCTTCTTGTACTCACCCTACTCACGTGTCTGGTGCATCGACCGACCTCACTGAATAACAGTCCTTATCTAGCCGGGGAACCCTCTCTTTCCCCAAATAAAACACAGACGTTACACACGCACACATACACACACACACACTCACACAAACGCAGGGCCCCAGACCTGGATGTAACTTTACCCAATGGGGGGGGGGGCAGGTGAAAATGGTATGGGTGCGGCTTCATCGATGAAGCTGCCCCCCATATACCATTTTCATTTAAATTCACACCAAACCTGCACACTGAATAGATCACTACCGGTATGTAATTTGTCCTATTTATACTGTATCTATAACACAAAATCTATCTTCTATTTTATATATTTTTGTTTAGTTCTTTATTTGAAAACATTCGTTTTCAAATCGTTTTAAATATAAGAACTTTAATTTGAAATATCTTTGAAATTTTGGCTTGTTTGCATGCCATTATGTTTGGTGAGGGCAGTCAGGACATTAAGAGGTGCATTAGGTAGCATCATGTTATTTATATTTTATAAACAGGGCTCACATTAGGCAAGTAAGCATCAATAATAACATCAATAATATTTGCAATATCTTTGGCTTGTGTGCATGCCAGGGCATAGGGCATTTAGGGTGGGCATTGCCCCCCCCCCCCATGCCCATATCTAGATCGGGCCCTGGCTGGGCCCTCTTTGGGGTACAGCAGCAGCAGCATCATGTGATCTGTGCTGCTGCCAGTTGATTCATGTCCCCTGGAGGACTTTGATGTGAGGTCAGGCTCTCGGCCAAAGGGAGAGCAGTGCAGGGTATTCTCTGTCTGTCTCAGATCTCCTCTCCCCCCCGCGCTCCACCCGCCCCAAACCCCCCAGCCCCCCCCACCCCCCCTCCTTATATCTCCTGCACGCTGACAGCCATTTGGAGCTATTACCCGCCGCGCCGTGACAGATTTATGTGTGACGTTGGAGCTCTCTCTCTCTCTCTCTCTCTCTCTCTCTCTCTCTCTCTCTCTCTCTCTCTCTCTCTCTCTCTCTGCACAATGAAGGCTTTTTGGGTGGGTGGGGGGACGGGATGGGGGGACACGCAGGCCTCCTCCAGTCAGAACAGGGGGCAGTGTCGCCAACTTGGCGCATTTGCCGCTATATTTAGCTTTTTTCCCCCAGACTCCCATAGTGAACAAAAAAAAAAAAAATAGTGAAAAACTCCTGGTGGAAAATCTAGTGCTTTTTTTGCTGGTGAGTTAGTTGGGGCGAAATTGGTTGACAGGCGCCAGAGATGAAACCCTCGTTTTTCACCTCCTATGATAGAGTCCTCCTTCCTTCCTAGAAAGGAATGGAAGGAAAGGAATGGTAACCAAATGGAATGTTATAGATAGATCTGTAACTCTTGAGATTGCTAAAATCAAACCCTCAAATGAAACCCCCAAATGGACCTGTGAGGGTCCATTTGGTTTCATTTTACGATCTCTAGAGTTAAATTGTATCTAAACATCTGAATTACCTAATTTTCAAGAATCTACACATTTTGAAAATGCAGAAGAATTGCTATTTTGACCAACATTTTGCCAGTTATCTCAACTCAACATCAAATATGTTCCTCCTCCGTGGCTAAAATGCAGAATAAATAGTATGGTAATAATATGGTATTATTCCCTGGTATGAAAATGGTAGAAAACCCACAACTCTAGTAGCAGCATTCTAGTGCATTTTGGCAGTTGGCAACACTGGCAGGGGGGCTGTCCGTTTGATTGTCTTCAGGAGAGAGAGAGAGAGAGAGAGAGAGAGAGAGAGAGAGAGAGAGAGAGAGAGAGAGAGAGAGAGAGAGAGAGAGAGAGAGAGAGAGAGAGAGAGAGAGAGAGAGAGAGAGAGAGAGAGAGAGAGAGAGAGAGAGAGAGAGAGAGAGAGAGAGAGAGAGAGAAAGAGAGAGAGAGAGAGACAGAGAGAGAGACAGAGATTTGATTTTTTAAAAATACTTTATTTTCTAATAAATATGTCAATTAGAACATTTATGTTGTCAAAAAACTACAGCATATACATCTTCAAAAAAATATATATATATACAAAAATACTACAACAACACAAAATTGAAAACCAACTGCCCCTCCACAACAGAGCACAGAGCATCATTAAAACACCACTGGAAAATAAAAGAATCTACATCATTCATATGTGCATAAAACCCAAAATCTACCCTGATTCTGGCTTTTACTAAAGCTTTAAACATTAACAAAAGCTCTGTCCCAGAAACATTCAACATCTTATTTTTCCTCGTTTTGTAAATGGCCAATTTAGCCTGTCCCACAACAAAATTCAAAAGCTGCCACTTTTTTGCATTGTCTCTTTTGTAACCAGCTCCAAGAATGAAAGACATTATGCACCAGTCCTCGTCACAATAGGAAAAGATCCCACTTAAAGTATCAAATAAAACTTGTAGTCTGGAACACTCCATGAAACAATGAAAAACAGTCTCTGGCTTCTCACAGAAAGGGCATTGAATCGACACTGAGGGGTTTATCCTTTAAACAAAACTGTTAACGCCAAGGGCTCCCTTCAAAATCCTCCACTGCAGATCACCTGATCTTTTGTTTAGAGGGGGCTTATACAACACTCTCCATACAGGTTTGCAGTCATCCCCCATCTCTAAAATGTCTCTCCATACAGTGTCCGTTTTCAAACTCAGTTCTTTTTTGTTCAAGGCCTTCACGCAATGCCTGTACATAGCTTTCCCCCCCAGCATGAGCAAGTCCGTAGCCGTCTCATCTTGGCATCCCAAGAATAAACCTGCCAAACCAGTCCGATCCATTTCAAGGCCCAAATCAGGGAACGGGTCCCCCTCATCAGGATGCTCCACACCACTGAAATATTCCTGCAGCAATTCCAGTTCCTCCTTAGTAAGCCTCTTAAACCATTCATTTAAAATGTCTCTTGTGTGTCGCCTTGATCTAAGACCCAATAACGAGGCTGTTGCCTCTGTGTCGTAGAATCCTGGACCTGCTACATCCACAATGTGTTTAAACTTGACACTAAGCGCTGTGTGAGCCCAGGTTTGCTTCCATCCTGTATGTCCAATCGGGCCCATGAGTTAAAGGCTCCTCTAGAAGCCAATATAAAGAAGAAGCAGGCTCTGTTCTACACCATTTAAAAAGAGACCAAGATCTGAAAAGACTCTGATAAAAAGGAGACAAAGTACCCAAACTAATGCAATTACAGTCCATCAAAAATAAAGAAGCATCCAATCCCAAACCATCTACTTTCCTTAATATGACATCCATCAAAGGTTTCCAAACCACTTCAAAACCAGTAAGGTACTGTTGTATATGTTGCAGTCTAAATGCTGCTGTTCTACTTTCCAAATGAATTAACCCATGACCCCCCTCCTCTTTTGGCAAAAAAAGAACACTCTGTGAAACCCAATGCAATTTGTCCCAAAAGAAATTGACCATCATTGATTGCACTTTCTTAAAAGACCAGCAGGTGGCTCCATGCATTTCAACCTATGCCAAAGAGTTGAAGCCACCAGATTATTGATGATTAGAACTCTTCCTCTATAAGACATCTGTGGTAAAAGCCATTTCCATTTTGCCAACTTTCCCTCCACCTTTTCTACCACTCCATCCCAATTATTTTCTTCTGTTTGCTTATCCCCCAAAAAAATCCCCAAATATTTCAAGCCTCCCCTCCTCCACTTTAACCCTCCTGGCAGTTTAGGTAAGCCCTCAGACCAACTACCTACGGCTAAGGCCTCACTTTTGTCCCAATTAACTTTAGCAGATGAAATTTTACCAAAAGTTTCAACAATATTTCCCAACTTTGTTACGTCATCTTGATTTTTTACAATAGCAATGACATCATCTGCATATGCGGACAAAGTAAAACTTGTAGCAAAACCAGAAAGACTGAAACCATTAATCTTGGATCGAATATTATGCAACATGGGTTCAATTGACAAGGAGTAGAGCATACCAGACATTGCACACCCCTGTCTGATTCCCCGTGTTGCTTTGAAAGGTTTACACAGACCCCCATTAAACTTCAATACACTTTCAATGTCCTCGTACAGCACCTTGATCCTGGCAATAAAACCATCACTGAGGCCGTACCTCTGCAACACTTTCCAGAGGTAACGGTGCTCAGCCCGGTCGAAAGCCTTTTGCTGATCCAGTGAAACCAGCCCAACATCTAGACCCAAAGAACCAGAGACGTCCAAAAGGTTCCGAATTAGTGACACATTGTCAACTATGGACCTGCCGGGCACGCAGTATGTTTGGGTCCGGTGGATGACCTCCTCCATCACCTTCTTCAGTCTGTTAGCAAGGACCTTGGACAGCAGCTTATATTCCGTGCACAACAGCGACACCGGCCGCCAGTTCTTTATTTCCTGAAGGTCACCTTTCTTTGGTAATAGAGTCAGAACTGCCCTCCTGCAGCTCTGGGGCAAAAAAGAGTCCTTAAAACACTCGTTGTACACGTCCAAAATATCTCCTTTAAGAAGGTCCCAAAAAGCCTTATAAAACTCAGGTGGTAGTCCATCGATGCCAGGGGCCTTACCCCCTTGCATGCCCTGCAGTGCCGTGTATAGCTCCTCCATAGTCAAAGGACCCTCCAGATCTTTGTTGGTCTCCACGGAAACCCTGGGTAGTCCACTGCAGAAAAGGTCAAAGGCCTCCTCATCCTCACTGTACTCACTGTTGTACAGGTGAGAATAAAAAGTCCACAGCTCTCTGGCGGATGTCACTGGCCTCAGTGAGCAGTTGTCCATTGTCAGAAAGCAGAGCATGGATGAACCTGCTCTGACCCTTCTTCTTCTCCAGGCTGAAGAAAAACTTCGACGGTGAGTCCATTAGGGCCTCGCTCTGGAACCGGGACCGGACCAGCGCCCCCTGCGCTTTAGAGCCCAGCAGGTCTGCCAAAATGGCCTTTTTATAGTTGAGGTCATCAATACTGCCTCGATTTCCAGTGGATGCGGCATTCTCCAGCTCCACGATTTCAATCTCCAGATCACGTAAGGATCTGGTGATGTCACGAGAGACATTGAAAGTGTATTGTTGACAGAACTGCTTAATTTCAACCTTTCCACAATCCCACCATTGCTTCAAGGAAACAAAATCTCTCTTTTTAGATTGAAAAACACTCCAAAGAAAAATAAAACTTTCTCTAAAGTGCACATCCAGTAAAAGTGCAGTGTTAAAGTGCCAGTATGCAGATCTGTGCTTGACATTTGCAATAAAAACATTACATAATACCATTGAATGGTCCGAAAAACCAACAGGCAAAATATTGCACTTTTTAAAAATACTAAAATGATGCTCAAAACAATACAGCCTGTCAAGTCTGGCCATAGAAAAAAAGCTGTCTCTGGACTGAGCCCAAGTGTACTGTCTCTGCTTATCATGCAGCTCTCTCCAAACATCAGTTAAAGAGTGGGCTACCACCAGCTGCTGCATGGCTCTTTTGGAAGGACCATGTGGTTCAACATGATTACGGTCAAACAGATCATTCTCAGTGCAATTAAAATCCCCACCCAAAAAAACATATTCTTCAGGCTCACATTGATCCAATACATTACTGAGTACACTTAAAAAATGAACTCGAACACTTCCCAAATTAGGGGCATACACATTAATAAAAACCATGGAAAAACGCTCATATTTGGCCCTGACCACCATTAGTCTGCCTCTTTCCACTTCCTCAACCTCATAGGATGTCGGGATAAAGTCTTTAGAGAAGAGAAGTGCTACACCACCACTATTATTATGAAAATGGCTGAGAACAACCTCTCCTTCCCATTCCCTCTTCCAATCAGTCTCATTCATAGAATCACTATGAGTTTCCTGAATTAAAGTTACATTGATGTTTTTTATTTTAACCATTTCAAAAACACTTGCTCTTTTTTTCACATCCCTGGCACCATTTAAATTAATTGTGGCAACCCTGAAATCACTCATGACTTCTGATGTGAAAAAAGCAAACAAAAACAAAAGCCACAGAAAACAGCTAGTCTTTCTTTGCACTTCCCCCATTTAACTTGGAATTAAGTTTCTGGACCATTTTCCTCAATCTATAAACCTCTTGATTGGTATAACCACTCTCTGATTTATTTTTCATCTGAGATTTGACAGATTTTAAGAATGTTTCTTCATCTTCAAAATGATCACCAATATCCACATTCTTCATGTTCTTAGTCGTCTGCAAAAACCTTTGAATTTGCCTGACTTCATACTGTTTTTCTCGCGGTCTAACAGACTGTGGACCAAACATGGGCTGACTGGAGAAACTACATTGAGATGAGCTGTCTTCACAATCCCCCCAAACCTCATCTCCACCCTCCACCCCCTCTTCCTCCTCCTCCTCCTCCTCCTCCTCTCCTCCTCCTCCCCCTCCTCCTCCCCCTCCTCATCCCCAACCTCCATGTCCGCAGACACACACTCTATTTGTTTCTCTTTCTGAGAAGAAACACCTGGTTTCGTGCTTTTTTTAGCCTGAGAGCTCTTGTTATCATTTCCCTTTCTTTTGAGATTATTAACCTCTACAGTTTTTTCCGTGTGAACCTCTTCATCGCAATTTGCATCCACACTCTCCTTTTGAACATCTACAGTGTCCTGTGGCTGACCGTCACTGTCATCCTGCTGCTCTGCTGAATGAGTAGCCTGTTCTGCATCTGGAGCTTGCATTGCCCCCGATACAGAAGGGGCGGTTGATCATGAACTGCAACATTGACTTTAACCCTGGTTCTAGGAACCGGTGCCGTCTGAACTGCCTGTCCCTCACTCACATCATCCCGATCATGCTGCGCGCCCCCCGCAGCCCCCCCTCCTCCCCGTTCACCCGATGCGTCTGTGTCTTTCTCAGGACAAGCGCGGGCCAAGTGACCCTCAATACCGCATTTAAAGCACTTCAAAATGCCAGAAGTTGCATATACCGTGTAATTAAAGTCTTCCATTTTAACACTAAAAGCTAGATTTAGTTCCTCATCAGTTCTGTTAAGGATCATGAGGACCTGTCGCCGATGCGACACAACGTGTTTTAATAGCGGGGATTTACAACCCGACGGAAGCTTTTTAATCGGCGAAATAATCTTTCCATATCTGGACAATTCTCTGGCCAAATCGGCATCATTAATGAACGGCGGGACGTTAGAAATTGTGACTCTTTTAGACGGTGTGGAAAGGGGACACACAGAAACAAAGGATCCATTTATCACAACACCACGCTCCACCAAAGTATTGACTTTGTCAACACTGTCAACAAAAATCACCACCGCTCCATTCATACGCGCAGCAGATTTCACACTATTATAACCAACAACTTCTCCAACAGCCAAACCACATTGTTCTACTGAGCAGTGAGAAGCAGAGGCAATCTTGATGCCGTGTTTCCTTGTCAATCCAGCCATTAGCGTATCCATTGTTTAACAAACAATGCGTCCAGCACAGCGGCTGGCCGCACACAAAACACCAAATTAAACAAAACCCACTTTGAAACGTGTTATTAAACAAGCAATCAAAGAGAAAAAAGGTAAAGGTAAAGTTTGAAAGAAACAAACTTAAACAAACAAAAACAAAACCTCCTCACTGCTCAGCAGAGCACTCACACACTCACCACTCAGAGAGAGAGAGAGAGAGAGAGAGAGAGAGAGAGAGAGAGAGAGAGAGAGAGAGAGAGAGAGAGAGAGAGAGAGAGAGAGAGAGAGAGAGAGAGAGAGAGAGAGAGAGAGAGAGAGAGAGAGAGAGAGAGAGAGAGAGAGGAATGTAGTAAAAGTTGTTACTGGGACAGCCAATGCTTGTTTTATTTATTTTATTTTATTTTAGGAGGAGCAGAGAGAAGTGTAGGGTCACATGGTTGAATCGACCGCGAGGCAGAGAGCTACGGGGTGACCAGAGGTCTCGGCCCAAATGCTTGTTTTTTTGAGCGTCCATTAAGCTTTTTATTCCCCGTGACCTTGGTTCTAGCGTCAAGGTCACAGGGGGCTGAGCCCTCGTTGTAGATCACTTGTTTTAGTGGCCTTTGTAAGATTATTTTGAAGCTTTTCTTGCTGTATTTGTACAGGAAGGTAGAGGGAGAGGAAAAGGAAAGACGTTAAAGATGGCAATGAGCTCTGTGGGGGAGACCGGGTTTGAACCGGCAAACTTGCGGTGCAAACCTTACACGATACGATACAATATTGATATTTAGGCGTATCAATTGATTTATATTGTGATTCTTAATTATGCTGCGATTCGATTTGATATATTGACATACTGTAAACAAATGACTCTGCTTTTATTATAATAGAACGTTTTAAAGGGGAATTCCACCCAGTTTCAAGATTTTTTTTTCTGAGGGTGTACAAATGGAAGCAAATGGACCCTAACGGGTCCATTTGCTTCCATTTGTACGCCCTCAGAAAAAAGGTCCTAAAATAAAAATCATTAACAAACACAACTTGGTGATGTCATCAAGTTGCGTTTCACCACAAGTTCAATCAACTAGAACATTTTAAAGCAATTTTAAACAATATAGATAACAAAGTTCAATCATACACATCAATGTAGCCTGAAAACGTCAGTCAGTCTTTCTGACATGTACAAATTAATGAATAGGCCTACATACAGTAAGTATTAAAAAAAATGATTTTGGACCTGGTGATTCGATATTGATATCATGGCATTAAGCATTGCAATATATTGGCATATGGATTTTTACCCCTGAGCCACCGCTGCAGTGTTGTTACTGGTCACAACATGGCCCCAATGCATTTACCTCATCCTGGACATTAAGGATCATTTTCTGAGATAGAGGAAGCAAGGATGAGAGAAGAGAAACTCCAGATGTGGACTGAAAGGGGGAAAAATGGACATTAGTAATGTTAAACTTAGACCCATGCGAGGGCAGGACCGCAGCAGACAAGGTTAAGAGCGGACGAATCGATGCTCAGTAGCCTGCGGACCCACCAAACGAAAATGGGTAGTGCACACACACATGTGCACACACACACATACACATGCACGCCAAGCCCGGATATAACATTTCCCAATGGGGGGGGGGGGGGGGGGGGGGGGGGGGGGGGGGGGGGGGGGTGGGGGGGGGGGGGGGGGGGGGGTGGCAGGCTAAAATGGTATGGGTGCGGCTTCATCGCCCGTGGCGCGAAGCTGGCCCCATACCATTTTCTGTTACTTTTATTAAGCAAGTAAGCAACAATAATAACATCAGATGTTCAAGTTGCAACAGGCAAAGCATGCATAACACTAAAGGTCTGACTTGAGAGTTTTCTTTTTTTGAATGATGAAATGGTGTTGGTTTAGTGGTGCCACAATTGCACCGGTTGTTAGTTAGTAGGGTAGTGTTTCAAATCATTTTAAATATAGGGTACTGTAAGCACTTTAATTTGAAATATCTTTGACATTTGAGTTGTTTGCATGCCTTCATGTTTGGTGAGCAGTGAGGGCATTTAGGAGGGCATTGCCCCCCCCCCCCCCCCCCCATCACCCTGACGCACGCGCGCGCACACGCACACGCACACGCACACACACACACACAACACACACACACACACACACACACACACACACCACACACACACACACACACACACACACACACAGTGAGACTACAGATTTCACTTGCATTCAAAGGAGGATTTAAGTGGGCGTGTAACTAAATATGGTCATTAACTAATTCATCTATTTTAATATTATATTCATGTATTCTTTTGTTGATTTTATTTATCGTTTTATTAAAGCAGGGGTTTTCAACCAGGGGTCCAGGGACCACCAGTGGGCTTTGAGACACTTCCAGGTGGTCCCCAGGCTAAATGATTGAAAGTTGGTTAACCAGATGACCCTTGCGGGTCCATTTGGTTTCATGTTTGATCAAGATTTAAAATATTCATCATGTGAATCAGCCCAAGTCTACACAGCTAGAGAATGTAGAAGATTAATGCTCATTATGATCTATTGTTTGCCTGTTTAGTTCCCAAATTTAGCCTGGAATTGTGGACAAAAACAAAAGGCAAAAACAAAAGATCTTGAGTTTAGGGGTCTGTGGGGTGAAAATGTCATCAAATGGTGGTCAGTGACTCAAATGCTGAATAAATAGTGGGCCCTGGTATCAAAATAGTTGAAAACCAGTGTATTAAAGCATAATATTAAAGTATACCACATGTGTTTTGTGTCTCTCCACTGTAGGAGTATCAGAACTTTGGCTGGTGGGTCGGGGAGATGAAGGGAGCTGTTGGAATCGTACCCAAAGATTACCTCATGGAGCTCTACGTCATCTGAATGCAGCTTGTGTTCTATGTAACCGTAAGTTACCTCACTGCACTGTAATTACTGTATAATCCTATGTGCATTGGTGGTTCCCAAAGTGGGGTCTGGGGACCCCCAGGGGTCCTTGAGGGGATTCCAGGGGTCCCCAGATAAATGATAGTAAAGGATAGTTGATGTTCCGAGTTTACAAATGAATTCAAACAGACCATAACAGGCCCTTTTGGTTCATTTGTACACTCTTAGGGTTAAATTAACATTTACTTTTTTTTTTTTTTTTTTTTTTTAACAAAACTTTAACTGGGGTCCAGAAATGGCATTAAAACGGGTCTGTAGCCTAATGTAATACATGTCAAACCGGGTGTCCTTGAAATCTTCTCTAATGGTTGTCTCTGTGAACTAATAGGTGTCATTTAGACATGAAAATGTTTAAGAACCACTGGCATACATTACTTGTCGGTATTAAATCATTAATTGGATTTTCTTTTCTTTTCTTTTTTTTCTCTTTTTTTGTTAGGAACAACCACATTTCCAGTATGTGACTGAGCAGGACATTTTCTTTCCACCTTTCCCTAATTTATCTTTGCGTTTGCTTTTGTTTATTTATTTTCTAAATCCATAGGACTTTGTTTTGTTGACCTACTGTATTCCCAAAGACATTTCACAATGTGCTTTTGAGTTGCTCTCGACTAATGGTGCTGAATAAATATGAATTGTATTAAAACTCTTCTTCTGTCAAACCTTTGTGTGCAGTATGTCGGTCAGCCCACAAGGTGGGAGTACAGACTCTGCAAAGGGCATAGAAGACTCCTTTCAATTCAATGGAGGTTTATTGACAGGGAAAAACATACTGTTTACACTGCCTAAACCAGTGTCAGAATTCAGTATAGATCAGGGGTTTTCAACCCTTTTCATCCCAGGGACCACCATTTGTTCAGTTGTTGAGCCACGGACCACCAATTGAGGATATTTTAGCCCCACATAACCCAAATCTAAAGATTTTTTTGCTTTTTGTCCACAATTCCAGGCTGGATTTGGGAAACAAAACAAGCAAAACATACATCCAAAATGGCTAATTCAGATGATGAATATTTTAACTCTTGAGAGTGTAAAAATGAAACCAAATGGACCCGCAAGGGTCCATTTGGTTTCATTTTTACGTTCTCAAGAGTTACATCTGGTTAACTGACTTAGCTAGGGTACCACCTGGACCCTCTCAAGAACCACTGGTGGTCCCCGGACCACCTGTTGAAAACCCCATATAGATCGTGGTTTGCAACCATTTTGATACCACAGCCCACTATTCATTCAGTACTTGAGCCACGTACAACCATCGTCAGGCTAAAAACTAAAGGATTTAGTCTTTGAGCTAACAGGCAAATGGTGAACAAAATAACAATTAAAGTGACTAATTGTGTAAACTTCTTGGATCATTTGGGGGGTCCATTTGCTTTCATTTCACGTTCTCAAGAAAGAGTTAAAGGTCTAAGGGTCTATTTGGTTACCCTCCATCATTTAGCTGGGGACCACCTGGAACCCATCTGTCTTAATTCATTGAGCAACGTTTGCCTGTCATCAATTTCACTTCAATTCAATTCAAAGTGCTTTATTGGCATGAGAAAATGTTTACACTGCCAAAGCAAAAAGCACATTAATACACAGTACAACAATGCAGTCAGGACAACAATGACTTTTTGAAGGTCAAGAAATCAAGATGTCCAGGTTTACATGATGCAATAACACACAGTGATTATTCTTTAGAGTGGTTTTTGTTCCTTCTGCTATCCTTCTCCTGTCACAGCAAGCTCACAAAACCTCGCTGCTGGCGTTTTTGATGTACTTCACTCAACAGATAAGGGAGTTATCCAGTCATGTTTCAAAACTCTCCCTGGATGATTTTGTACGTTGTAATCTTTGGTAAGTATACTGTATGTCTCTGAATCTACGATGTTGTTGTACTTTTGCAGTGGGGTGGGTGCGAAAGCAATATAAACGAATATGTAACATACTTGATTCCAAGTATGAAAGTGTTTAAAAAAAAAATATACTCTTCTAAAGGGGTAATGGTAATACTGTAATAATGTAGCAATGGGCACTTTAAACTGCCACATTTTCAGAACGGCTCCCCTTCCGAAAGTACGGCAGCTATGACACAATCGCCATAGCTGTCAAGATCGTTAATTTGGGAGCCTCCCAACTCCCAGGTGCTGTGTTTTACCACTGATTAGTGGCCTTCTATAAAACGGCTTCCTTGTCTGTCTTTACAATATTTGCCTGACGAAGACCTTAGGGTCAAAACGTTGCAGTGTGTTGTTGCCTGAATGAAATAAGTTTGTTTTTTGGAGCTCAGAGACAGTGTGCGGGCGTTCCTTTTGTCTTCTAAAATCGTCAAGCCAACACCAACAGCCATCTGCAATTGCGACGAGTTACCATGTTGACGCGTCTATGCAGGGTGTGTCAAACAGGCGTTGTGGACACTACGGTAAAGTGTAGCTTCTGCCGTAGTAGGAACGGCTGCTACGGCAAGCAGGTTTCGAGCACAGATTCCTGTTACCGCGACCGCATGCTCCCATCAGAACGGACCAAACTAAGAGACAGACCAAACCGGAACCGGAAGTGTGTCGCCAACTAACTTGTCCGACGGGAAACATGGACCGAAATATGAAATATGACTTTTAGATAAAATCGCTGGCACTAGCAACCTAAAAAAATATGGAAAAGTACTGACACTGAGAGTCCATAATATTGCCAACACTGTCCATGGCTCAAATGCCCCCCCGAAATTGACGGATATGAAAAAAGGGGTTGGAAACCCACTGATATATAATAGCAGGCAAAAACCGACTGATAAAAGCACTGGGCTTGAACCTGGCACAGACGATGGGCCCTAAATGATCCGAGCAGGGTGTAGATAGAACAACACTATGGAGCAGCCAAGCACAACTCAAACACACACCACGAGCGCCAGCATCTCTCTCTCTCTCTCTTCTCTATTACTGCCATGCTATTTGCTGGGAAAAAAGAGGAGTTCAAGTCGATGTACTGTAAATATTGCACACCTCATGTACTACTAATGCACATGAAATGCAAATAACCTACCGGTACTCCCCCCTCTCAAGGCCCCCAACTCCACCCCTTACTGGCACAATTGGGGGAGTGGTGACCACTTTTTACCGTAAAAAAACAACAAAAAAAGAGGGATTTGTAGTTATTTGCTCAGCATTTTTTGTGCAGGGGCGGATGTAACATCTAACATGTCCCATTTGGGGGGGGGGCGAGAGAACATGCTGGAGGGGCAAGAGAAAATGGTATGGGGGCGGCTTCATCGCCCGTGTCGCTTCGCGCCACGGGCGCACCCATACCATTTTCGGTTACAGGACTTTTACTAGGCAAGTAATACATCAATAATAATAACATCAGTTGTTGTTGGAAGCATGCATAAAGCTAAAGGTCTGACTCAGAGAGTTTTCTGTTTTCAATGATGAAATGCTGTTGGTTTAGTGGTGCCAAAATTGTAGTTAGTAGCAGTAGTAGTTTGAAATATCTTGGGTTGTTTTGTATGGCATCGTGTTTGGGGGGGTGGGGCAGACTGGGTATTTAGGGGGGCATTGCATTGCCCCCCCCCCCCCCCCCCCATGCCCATGCCTATAGATCCGCTCCTGTTTTTGTGTCCAGACTTCAAAGACAGGCAGTTTTTTATGGCACCTGGGAGAGCGTATATAGTGGAGGCCGGGCAGGAGACAGAGAGAGCAGAGGAGGCGTATAGTGGTTGGCAGATGGCTGGCTCCGCTGTGTGCCTGACTCCTCCAACGCTATACGCGCTCCGCTCCTTCCTAATAAGGACAGCCACCCACCACGAAGCTGTATATCGGCCTCGGAGGGGCCGTTCTGCCTTTCACCGGCCGTGTTGTTGTTGCTGGGAGGATATACAACCTGTACTGTCTTATATAGACACACCTATCGGTGGGATTCTTCGTCTTCCTACAGATACTGTGCCTTATAGTGTTGCGTTAAAGGGGAACTCCACCCATTTTCAACATTTTAAAATATGTCATTAATATACCTTAGAGATGTTGTGTGGACATGATAAAAAAAAGTTCCCCCAATTCTGTATTTCCTAAAAATGGAGGTCTGAAAAAAATCATTAACATGGTGAAATAATTCTGATGACATCATCAAGATGTATTTCACCATGTTAATGATTTTTCTTTCAGACACCCTTTTTCCTGAGAGGATACAAATGTGAAAATAGGTGGAATTCCCCTTTAAACGAAACGACACATCTGCAAATGTCACATCGCGTTTGTAGATCAGCTCAGCGTGCATGCCCCCCCAAGCAAAAGTAAAAAAAAAGGGTAAAAATCCCCTAAAAATGAAAGTTTTTAGTGGTCTAAGCTCAGATTAGTCGTATATTTACAGTATAGATGTTTAAAAAGTAGCCTGGCTAATCAATGTCGACATACAGTATGAACCGTCTAGACTTTGACAAAATGTTGTCATCTATCTATAAATAATTAAATATACGTTGAAATAACATTGATGAATCTTAGCCTAGTGTGTGTGTGTGTGTGTGGTGTGTGTGTGTGTGTGTGTGTGTGTGCCCCCCCCCCCCCCCCCCCCCCCCCCCCCCATGTGTGTGTTTTCTATCCCCACAAATAACCAAGTTTGAACAATCAGTCTTTCATATCATGAGGGAGCTTTTAATGGAAATTACCACAGAAACAGCTTGTTTGATTTTGGCCTCATAATGATGTCATCAGTGCACAGTGCTTTGTATAGTTTAGCATCAGTATTCTAATGACTCAACTATAAAATAATGTGCACATGAGGTGGTGGGGGTACTGGCCACCACCACCTCAGGACATTATGGTGTGGCAGCTAATCTGTTCCAAAGTCCATAAAGAAATTGAGGCTCAAGTATTAAAATTTTCGGTATTCTGAGCTGCCCACAGTCTCTCATAAAAGACGGAGTCGAAAAATAGTATTATTTTATCATGTACATTAGTGAGACCCAATTACGATATGAAGCTACGTTGAAAAATGGTGAAGTGCTTTGAATTTAACAGCATAACCGCCTGGCTGATCATTTTCATATTTTCACATACTGCAGTGTACATATGGGCCCATGTTGTAGACGCGCCTGCTTCTCTGTCAAGGTCTTGTCAAGGTTGTGAAAGACAACACAGAGGTCAGCCCTGCGTCAGGTCATCTTAATCACAGAACAGCTCCGTCCAGTCTCCTCTCTCTCTCCTCTGGCATGCCTTTGTCTCTCGCCCATCCAGGGCGGATGTAACCTTTCCCAATTGGGGGGGGGGGGGGGGTGCAGGAGAAAATGATACGGGGGCAACTTCATTGCCCGTGGCGCTTCGCACCACGGGCGATGAAGTCGCACCCATATCATTTTCAGTTACAGGACTTGTATTAGGCAAGTATGAGCATCAATAATAACATCAGCTGTTGTTGAAGTTGCAACAGACACGCAGCATGCATAAAGCTAAAGGACTCTCCTCTCTCTCTCTCTCTCTCTCCTCTGGCATGTCTTTGTCTCTCTCCCATCGCTCTTCTCCCTGTTCTGTTCTGTTTTGTTCTCTCTGAATGATGCCTCCCCGCTCAGGCCCTTCTGTCCTCTGGGTGACATTCAAAGCCAACATAAATCCCATTCTTTATGGTATGGCCGCGGCGATAAAGCCTCTCTGCTAATTGGATATGTAATGAATTACCATAATTAGTTATTGAATATATCACACATTGCATACAGAGGAGAGGAGAGGAGAGGAGAGGGAAGGTGAGGAGAGGAGAGGAGAGAGGAGAGGAGAGGAGAGGAGAGGAGAGGGAAGGTTCTTGGGCTTTTCGTTCCGAGGGACTGTAACGGAAGGAATGTAGAATGTGATCTGCGGTCGTTGAGGATTGTAAAACAACCCCCCACACCCCCCTCTTGTTCTCCATCTCCAAGAAATATGCTTACACAGTGAGATTGTGGATTTCCATAATTTAGGTACTGTATAGGTCATGCACTGTTAACACTACAGTATATTGTACCCAAGCCAGCCTTTTGTTGTGGGACAAATATTACTTAGACCCGTGGCAAAGTTTGCCATTCCTCCCCTTCAGAGACCTTCTCGTAATGCTGGGCTACGGGTTAGGTTGCCAAAGGCAAGTTAGGCTAAATATTGCCTCTCACTTTTATGTTGCCAATAAAAGATTTCCTTAATGGAAGTCAACTGCACCCAGCAGCACCCGCACCTACACCCCCTACCCCACCTCTCTCTCTCTCTCTCTCTCAGCTTTGGGCAGGCCATATCCCCCCCAGAATATACAGGTCCTTTTATTGCAATTTAACATCAAGATATAATGTTTCATAGATAAATGCCAGGGCGCCATTAATCTCGGCCGGCACTAAATTTCACTAATGATACCGGAATATCACTAATTAATACTCGCAACCATAAAGATACACTTTTTACCCAGGCCAGATATATAGATTGAGGCTGCTGCTGAGTATTAATAAATGGAGAAAAAGTGTTGATGATGAAAAGTGTGGAACTTATATCCACGCAGGCTGTTATGTTTTTGTGTGCGTGAGTCGGTGGGCTTCGGGGGGGTTTAGGGGGTGATATTTTCAGGCATTAAAATAGCGGATCTACAAGCTCTCACTACCGTCGCAACTCGCAAAGACATCGCAAGCTTGTAGATGGTCTATTTTTTCCTTGCGTGGTAACAGGGGCGGATGTAACATTTCCCAATTGGGGTTGGGGGCAGAAGAAAATGGTATGGGGGCGGCTTTATCGCCCGTGGCGCGAAGCGACACGGGCGATGAAGCCGCCCCCATACCATTTTCAGTAGTATTTCAATTACTTTTAAATATAAGCACTGAAATATCTTGTTTTTCTTTGCATGCCATCATGTTTGGTGGGGCAGACTGGGCATTTAGGAGGGCATTGCCCCCCATGCCTATGCCTAGATCCGCCCCTGCGTGGTAACACTGTGGTATGAGGTGTACTGTATATCAGACTGTGTAATGCCGTTGGCATGGTCCCCAGCCTGTACTTTGTGTATCATTGGACAAGTGCAAGGCTCCGTGGAGCTGCAGCCCCGGGGGGCAAATATCACTACACAAATTTGCCAACTGCTGGGAACATTTTGCCGTGCTCCGCTCACCCTTTTGTCTCAGCCAGTGTGTAAAACACACAGGAGCATATCGCTGCTGTCTGGGGGAAACATGACTCCATTTTTTTAATGTTTGTGATGTTTCTTTTGCATAAATCTGTGCTATTGAACGTCCTTCACGTCTGTGAGTTGTTTAGAAAATGTTGAACCAGTGGGAAGTAGTAAAGAAAAAGCAATTCGGACAAAACCTCTCTCTGTCCGCTAAAGCAACTAACA
The DNA here is from genome assembly GCA_039105355.1 of Benthosema pterotum. NCBI lineage: Eukaryota > Metazoa > Chordata > Actinopteri > Myctophiformes > Myctophidae > Benthosema > Benthosema pterotum. The sequence goes on along the minus strand of CM076967.1, from coordinate 9,938,215 downwards.
TATCTCATCTACCCATGTCATGCAAGTAATTGACAATATATAAAGTCACGACATCAATCTTGATGCAGGTTTGGTTTCTTCGCAGGGTGTTATAGACGTAAGTGCAGTTGGGTTGAAATCCAGCTCCATAGCTGTACGATAGATGTTGCCCTCTCTATATTCCCTATCAGCAGGCAAGAGTCTTCTTCTGTCTCTTAAAACAACCCAGAAACCTTGAAATGTTACAGACCAGCCTGGACCACAGGTAATTTGCAACTCGATGTCGATGGAGGTTATTCAACTGTAGATTCAATCCATTATATATACACAAAAAAAATGTAGATTTAGATTTGTAAATTGCAGCTATACCTATTGGGTGGCCACCTGCAAGACGTCAGAAAGGAGGACATTTATAATACTGCATGATGTAACAGTTTAGCTACACAAAGCACCATATATGACCAGCCCATCTCACAGATAGTAGTACACTATGCACGGAATGCCACCTACGAATTGTGTGCATATACACTACTAGTTAAAGCAAAAATCTGTGAATATGTACTTGGGCGTGGTTTTCACAAACACGAAAGTGGGGGCAGTTTGTTTTTTTCATAATATTTACTATTCTGTCCCTAACACATCGCAACTCAGACGCGGCTGAGTCGGCTCTGCCGACCATCGCAATGCTCAGTGCGGCAATTCACTCGGCTAGCGCCTCGCACAGTGGCGCTTCACAATGCTCATGGTCGGCAGAGACGGCGCTGCTCCGTCATTTTCAGTGGAGTATACGGTATGCTAGTATAATATGCACAGATTTATTGTAGGCGAATATGCATGGATTTATATCTAAGCGAATATGCACAGATTTTTGCATATTCTAGGCGAGTATGGACGGATTGGCATCTCCGTGCATATTCACCTAAACCTCATGAGACTAGGTTGATATGACAATTGTGTGTCCGTCCAGAGCAAGGAGGATGTGGAAGGATTATAGCTGGAGGGTCTAAAACCAGACTTTCCGGCGTGAAACCGGCGAGTCTGGCCATACTATCACCCCATCCTCTCATCCCTCCATCTCTCCTGTATATACCGTAGGTGGACCAGCGCCCATAGAAGGATTTAATCTACGCCACTTTAGAGCAGGCTTTAGAGAGCCTTGATCAAGCTGTCAGCGCCGCAGCTCCTGCTACTGCTGCCTTTTTAGTTATTCAGCTGTAGATCACGCGCTGCTGCCCCGGCATCATAGTTTCTGCGGGTGAATAACACGGGGCGGGTCTTATTTATGTGGGATCCTCGGGCATTCTGAGGGGGAAATGTATTACCTCTCCAACTGGCCCTCTGTCAGCGTTCCATTAAAAGCACCTTTCACAGGTCTGAACCTTTAAATCTGGGAAAGAAAGCTTCCTTTTAAATGGAAGTCGCTTTTAATTGAGGTCAGGCGTCCCGTCTGTGGATGCAACTCACACACATAACGCGCCGTCCGCCAAAAGTGAGAGTTCCTTCAACTTGGCTTTATGACACCCACACCGCCCAGGAGAAGGCATTTAGACAGCGTTTATTTACAATGCGGGGCTAATTGTGATGACAGCAGGTTTTTCCCTTTTCTCTTTTTTTCTTCCTTCTTTCCTTTCCCTGTCTCTCTGGGGTTGGTTGGGAGGTCATTACGGACACCATTAGCGCATCCGCCGCGTCGTCATCATCACCCGAACCTTCGCCGTTCGCTGGCGTGTTGGTGATGGAACGCTGCCCAAATGCCTTATGTCATATTTCAGGGGTTTTCAACCAGTGGTCCGGGTACCACCAGTGGTCCTTCCAGGTGGTCCCTAGCTAAATGATGGAACTCTTTGGGAGCGTAAACATTTTTACACCCTGAAGAGTTAAAATATTCATCATGTGAATTAGCCCAAGTCTACACAACTAGAAAATGTAGAAGATTAATGGTCATTTTTTATCTGTATGATTGTTTCCAAAATCCAGCCTGGAGTCATGGACAAAAGCAAAATAAATCTTTAGTCTGTGGGGCTGAAATGTCATCAAATGGGTGTGTGCCTCAAATGCTGAATAAATAGTGGGCCCTGGCATCAACAAGGTTGAAAACCACTGTCACCGCAGACCGCGCAGAACAGTATTAGTACGTTATTACTTGCGTGAGCTGACCGGGCGCAAGTTAAGCGATCGGTGCGTGGTTGGTGGCCATCATCGGGACACTCTGACACTTTGGGTTTTGGGTGGTGATGTAATTGGGATCTCGGAAAGAGACTTTGCTTGGACCTCAATTGCGTCATCACCCAAAAAGGCCATGGAGAGCGGCTGAGCAAGGAGCATGAGGAGAGCTTGGGGAAAACGGAGATTGAAAAGGTTGGAACGGCCAAAGGAGAGCAGGGAGGCGTAAGGGGCCATGATGTAATTGTGATTGGATTAATAGGTAAAAATAGAGGAAGACGGAAAGTTTTTTTTTTGTTTTTTTATTTATTTCTGATTCGACCGTTTCACTCACGCACAAGGAGGCCATGGCCTACTTGGGCGCAACACGCAAGTATGCACTATAGGCCTACCGAGAGCTTGTCTAGTTGTGAAATCACTTTAAAAAACAGGTCTGTCTGCTCCCCAAACTGCTATGGTTTAAATACAGCTTTAACATGCTATAGACAAACCTCTCCAATGAATGTCAGGCATACTGTATCTTTCCACTGCATACAGCAGGCCTTGTTGAAGGATCTGTATAATCTATTGTCATGAGTATTATCTCCTGTAGGTGTCAGGGCACTGGCTCTCTGGTCACTCGTTCTGCTCATGCACAAGTAGGCCTTGGCCTATTTGTGTGCAATGCAGGGGTGGAAGTTTGCGTTCCACCGAGTACATTTCTAGTATTTCATGGTCTAGTATAGCGCAACTGGTAGGGTCCGGAATAGGGTGTCAGGGGCAGCACCACTTAACTTCACCTGGATGTGTCTTTCTTTTTTGCAACCTATATAGATTCTGTGTTTTTTGGGTGAATACCTGGGTAATATAGGCGATGATTTTTATGAGCTCACACAAGGCCTGGGTTTGGTGGCAGCGATGACAGGCCAGTAAATTAGCACATCTTACACCCCCCCAACCCAACCCTCCCCAACCTCCCCCTTTGGACAGTGCATCTCAGAGAAAGGACGGGTCATTTGTTAAGAGCCACCACACCCACCGCCCTATGGGGAGGAGGCTGGTCCATCACGCAGCCTGTTAATTGGCTCCTGGGAGCAGGAGGCTGCATGGGTGTCTGGGGACCAATCCTCCGACAGGAGGAGAGACATAGAGGCCGGGTGGCGCCGAGGAGAGGAGAGGAGAGGAGAGGAGAGGTCTGTCTCAGGGAGACACACAGACCGCGCCGAGCCGAGCGCAGCTATTCTACAGGGGGCTCCCATTTAATCTTCCTCCTTTGATTCATCGCGACGTTAATTTGTGTTCTGTTTGCTGCGAGAAACCTTAATGTATTCTCACAAAATGTTCCGCCATATGTTTGCTTTACACACTGCACTTTTACAGTCTTGCAGAGCGCAGGGCAGGGGCGGATGTAACATTTCCCAATTGGGAGGGGCAGTTTAAAATGGTATGGGGGCGACTTCATCGCCCGTGTCGCTTCGCGCCACGGGCAATGAAGTCGCACCCATACCACTTTCGGTTACAGGACTTTTATTAGGCAAGTAAAGCATCAATAATAACATCAGTTGTTGAAGTTGCAACAGACACGCAGCATGCATAAAGCTAAAGGTCTGACTCAGAGTTTTCAATGATGAAATGGTGTTGGTTTAGTGGTACAACAATTGTACTTAGTTAGTAACATAGTCATTCAACTCATTTTAATTATAAGCACTTTAATTTCAAATATCTTTGAAATGTGGGTTGTTTTGCATGCCATCATGTTTGGTGGGGCATTTATGCCTGAATCCGCCCCTATGGAGTTATGTCTTTACAGCGGCAGGCTGGAGGAAGCTTTGACAGGACAGCTCTGGCTGTTATGACCCTGTGACCTTTCAGTTTTTGGAATGATCTTTCTGACCATTGAGCCGTCCAGCCTGGCTGACATAAGCATGACTTTTTTTTCCTCCTGTAACAGAAGATGTTCCTTCCTGTATGCATCATCACGTTACCAGTGGTTTAAGGTAACTGAGTGTTGGTCGGTACCAGGGGCGGATTGGCCATCTGGAGTACAGGGAGTTTTCCCGGTGGCCTGCGCCACCTAGTGGCCTGCTGGACAAGATCCAAAATGCACTAGTGGCACTTCCAAAATACACTAGAATGTGCTAGATGCTCGCCTGGAACATACAGATCAAAATGACCATTAATCTTCTACATTCTCTAGTTGTGTAGACTAAGTTGGGCTAATTCACATGGTGAATATTTTAACTCTTGAGGGTGTAAAAATGAAACCAAATGGACCCGCAAGGGTCCATTTGGTTTCATTTTTACGCTCTCAAAGAGTTACATCTCAAAGAGTTACATCCCAGGGTGGCCTGGCAAAGGCAAAATTGTCCCGGTGGGAAAATATGTCCCAATCCGCTCCTGCGGTACTCTGTACCTTTATAACATTAATTGGACTTCGACTCCACAACATCTCAGAGGAAAGGACTGTACTTTGACTAGACTTATTTGAAAACTTTAGTTATTACTTTTTTATATTTTTATCAAGCTCTTTGATGATGGGTTTTGGCAACTAGAGAGAAAGCTCCCAAGCGTGATTGTAGGTCAGGTGTTCACCTCACAAAAATCATGGCAGTCTTCATCATTAAAACAATCTCCGCTAATAAGATAAATACTGTATGTCTTGAAACTCAATACGTGCCTTCTATAACTAAAATTATAGGGACAAAGAAACCTTCACTACTTTATTTCTTAACACAGAATCTAAAGTTTAAAAAATAATAATTTAGAGTATTAAGTAACCTATGTTGTTTTTTGTTTGCATGTGCAGTTCTTATGAAAGAAATAAAATAATTCAGGTGTTGTTTATTTTAGTTATACCGGGCAAGCCTAACGTCTTAAGGCGTATTTGTCTTATTAGCCAGGGGTTCCTTTTAAGAAGTGAACCTGGTAGAAGAGCATGTAGGGTCTCAGTGCGTCATAAAGTGTAACAGTTAAAAAGTCAACAGTTCAAAAGCCAAACAGCCAAGTGTCCTACGGTGCTTCTACCACCACTGCCTGCCCGTTCCAACAAGCAGGTGTGTGTGTGTGTGTGTGTGTGTGTGTGTGTGTGTGTGCGTTGTGCGTGCGTGCGTGTGCATGTGTGTGTGTGGCCCGGATGTAACATTTCCCAATTGGGGAGGCAGGCGAAAACGGTATACCATTTTGGGTTACAGGACTCGTATTAGGCAAGTGTATTCATCAATACTGTAATAACACCAGTTGTTGTTGAAGTTGCACACACAGCATGCATAAAGCTAAAGGTCTGACTCAGAGAGTTTTCTGCTTTCAATGATGAAATGCTGTTGATTTAGTGGCGCCACAATTGTAGCTAGTATAGTGTAGATCCGGCCCGTGTGTGTGTGTGTGTGTGTGTGTGTGTGTGTGTGTGTGTGTGTGTGTGTGTGTGTGTGTGTGTGTGTGTGTGTGTGTGTGTGTGTGTGTGTGTGTGTGTGTACGGATGTGTACGGTGTGCACGGCAGGGCCCACTGCCCACAGCCTGTCAGGCCCATGCAGGGAGGGGGGAGGGAGGAGGAGGAGCAGAGAACTATGTGCTGACACGTCTGGTGGGATAAATCAGGCTCATCAATGTGACAGCTGTTTGTCCACTCGCTATAAACATCTCCTACGCCTTTGCTCCCGGGGACGCCCGCGTCCGTCTGTCCGTCCGTCCTGTGATTATTATTTACTATAGGGCACCGGCCGGGTTACTCTATCTCTCTCTGTTTACTCTCCTCCACCACCTCCACCTCCTCCACCGCCCCAGGACTGACGGTTTAAGGCTCTAATATCAGGTCAGGGCAACGGGCTCCACGCCGCTCCGCTCTGCTAGATTAGGGAGGTGAGTGATGGCCTGGTGGAGGTGTGAGGTTTGCTTGTCGGGGTGTTACTCGATGTGGAGGTCAGGGATGTGCGAGATGCTCGGCGTGAAACCGGAGCCGCCTGGGTTTCTGCCTGCGTACGCTGTACGCTGGTGTGAACACTGGAGCACCTCGCAGCAGCTGCTGCTACTGCTGCTGAGTCTCTTTGGCAAGAGGATCAGTCCTCTCTCTGTCTCTCTCTCGCCCCCCATGGAGTGGTTCAGGCCTGCAGGCGTGCTGAATGACAGCCTACAGCTCAATGTCAGCTCCTGATATAGCAGCTGTCAGTGGTTTCTTTTTACTTGGGGACGAGAGTATAACCGATATACTGTAATATGAATTACGGCTTGCAGGGGCTGTACAAGGCACCAAAATGTACTTAAAGGAGCATTCAGTTATTTGAAAAGAAACTATGGTGTTGTGACCCCTGTACTTCACTGTGGACAGGGAAGAACTAAGGATAATGGTCAGCACACTCTAATGTATACGCGCACACACGCTTGCATTCAAAGCAACCAAAGCGATGTCACCACCATATCTTGCTAGTCTCATAGCACCCTACAAACTCATCTCGATCCTGGCCCCAAAACTATGGAATGCACTTCCCATTGCAGTCAGAACCATAGACTCTCTCCCTAGGTTTGGCATACCTGTAGACCGGACGGATGGACGTGTGAAACGTACTCTCTCCCCATGCCTTCAGCCTGGAGGAGACAATTAACTGGTTAAATTATGTTTTTTTTTTACTGCTGAGTTGAGACCCCTGGGTAAACTAAGGATGGTGGCACCGCTTACAGGGACCCCCGAGAATGAGGTTACTAATACTCCTCTGTATATTTGATATTTTTGTGGCTTTCACCTTTTTTATTTTATTGTGGAGGAATAGAATCACAGTTGGCTGACAGGAAATGGAGAGACAGAGATTGTAGGCTGACATGATCGGGAGTCAAACCCACGGCACATGCATATATAAATGCACTATAGACTGTAAACGGTGCATCCATATAGCGCCTTCTCCAAGGCGGTTTAGCAGCAATTTGGATTCCATTGTCTTCCCTATAAGGACAGTTCAACATGTAATCAGGTGGAGCAGGGATTCAAACCACCGACCCACGGATCATTGGACGACCTGCTGTACTCCCTGAACCACAGTAGTAAATAGTGTTGAAAATAGGAAATACTCAAGCACAGTAAAAGTTTCTTCAAAATATAAGTTAAGTATAGCAGTAAACTTGGTTCTGTTCCACCACTGAGCAGCTGTATGGTAATGGTAATCCAGATCTGTATAGGTCCCATGACTACTGGGCGGATGTAACATGTCCCATTTGGGGGGGCAAGAGAACATGTTGGAGGGGCAAGAGAAAATGGTATGGGTGCGGCTTCATCGCCGTGTCGCTTCGCGCCACGGACGATGAAGCTGCACCCATACCATTTTCAGTTACAGGACTTTTATTAGTCAAGTAAAGCATCAATAATAACATCAGTTGTTGTTGAAGTTGCTACAGACACGCAGCATGCATAAAGCTAAAGGTCTGACTCAGAGAGTTTTATAGTCCGTGGGACGCCAGGAAAAATACCGCCATCAAAAGGGACAAGACATATGTGGTATCATTACGTTCGTATGACATCCAGGAATGCAAAAATGTGTGATAGCAGTTTCAGAAGAGTAGCTGAATACAGTTTTTTGGCATTTATATCTGATAAAATGTTGTAATAACTTCATAACTTGAAATGCATTGATTTTACACCCCATAAATGTATTGAACATTAATATAAAGTTGAGCATTACGAACGATTTGGTACCAACTACATGTCTGTATCTCCTACGGTTCTCGAGATACAGCATATAGCTACGTTCACAGATTGCGGAGAGCAAGACATTTGTAACATTGATTTTTAAGTCAATCAAATGGTGATACAGGCATGAAAATTGGTACACACACTCTTTAAACCCCACTATTTCTAAAAGTTCTGCGTGCCCTGCACAATTCCAAGATGGCAGCCCCAAAATCCAAGATGTCCGTCCAAAATGTGGTTTTTCATTCATAACTCGAAATACAAAGATCTTAAGCCCCATAAATGTATTGAACGTTAATATAAAGTTGGGCATTGCGGACATTTTGATACCAAGTACATGTCTCTATGTGCTACGGTTCTTGAGTTACAACATATACGTAGTGATGAGGCACCATAAGTGTAACATTTTGGCACGTTTCACTCTTTAACTCAAAGATCCCTTTATCACCATATCTTCTATTTTCAGGAAATGGACCTACATGTATCTGCTATCATAAACCACTTCAAGTTTTTCAATTGATGAAACAGGTCGGGAGTTATTAAGCCGATCGTGAAGGGCTGTTTCAGTGCTAAATTTGCTGCGTACATTCTGCGAATATAAGCCACCCAGAAATGTCTGTCTGTGCATCTGTCCTTCACAATAAGTGTATATGTGAAGTGGACGCACCAAGTGTACCATGTGTCATACTATAATTGTATAATGTGCAAAAATGCGTAATAGTGTAATATATGCAATAGTGTAATAGAGCTAATAGTGTAATATATGCAGTCTATAGCGGTATACTGTAATAGGGTAATGTATGTAATAAATGCCACAGTGTAACATGTGTAATAGTGTAATAGGGTAATATGTGTAATAGTGTCATAGTGTAACATGTGTAATAGTGTAATAGGGTAATATGTGTAATAGTGTCATAGTGTAACATGTGTAATAGGGTAATATGTTCAATAGTGTCATAGTGTAACATGTGTAATAGAGTAATAAGTGTAATAGTGTAATATTTTTGCATTAGAGTAATAGTGTATTAGTGTAATAGGAAATATGTGTAATAGTGTCAAAGTGTAATAGGGTAATATGTGTAATAGGGTGTCATGTGTAATAGTGTCATAGTGTAACATGTGTAATAGTGTAATAGGTTTATATGTGTAATAGTGGCATAGTGTAACATGTGTAATAGTGTCATAGTGTAACGTGTAATAGGGTAATAGTGTAATATATGCAATAGTGTAATGTCTGTGCATTATGGTAATAGTGTAATATATTACTGTAATATTGGTATAGCATAATAGCGTAATATGTGTACTAGTGTCATATTGTGACATGTGTAATAGGCAAGTATGTGTATCATGTGTAATGGTGTAATAGGACAATTACACACACTATTCAATATATTACACTATTACCCTAATGCACATATATTTCACTATTACACCATTACATATATTACCCTATTACACTATTACATATATTATCCTATTACGCTGTTACACAATTGCATGTATTACACTATTACATGATTGCGTATATTGCACTATTACCCTAATGTACATATATTGCACTATTACACTATTACACATATTACCCTATTACACTATGACACTATTACACATATTTCCTATTACACTATTAGCCTAATGCACAAATATCACACTATTACACTTATTACCCTATTACACATGTTACACTATGACACTATTACACATATTACCCTATTACACTATTACACATATTAACCTATTACAGTATTACACGTTACACTACGACACTATTACACATATTACCCTATTACACATGTTACACTATGACACTATTACACATATTCCCCTATTACACATATTACCCTATTACAGTATTACACGTTACACTACGACACTATTACATATATTACCCACATTATACACATTATACTATGACACATGCTACACTTGGTGCGTCCGCTTCACATATACACTTATTGTGAAGGACAGATGCACAGACAGACATTTCTGGGTGGCTTATATTCGCAGAATGTACGCAGCAATTTTAGCACTGAAACAGCCCTTCACAATTGGCTTAATAACTCCCGACCCGTTTCATCAATTGAAAAACTTGAAGTGGTTTATGATAGCAGATACATGTAGGTCCATTTCCTGAAAATAGAATAAATGGTGATAAAGGGATCTTTGAGTTAAAGAGTGAAACATGCCAAAATGTTACACTTATGGTGCCACATCACTACGTATATGTTGTAACTCAAGAACCGTAGTACATACAGCCATGTACTTGGTATCAAATGTCCGTAATGCCCGACTTTATATTAACGTTCAATACATTTATGGGGCTTAAGATCTTTGTAATTTGAGTTATGAAGGAAAAACCACATTTTTGGACGGACATCTTGGATTTTGGGGGGGTGCCATCTTGGAATTTTGCAGGCACGCAGTACTTTTAGAAATAGTGGGGTTTGAAGAGTGTGTGTACCAATTCTCATGCCTGTATCACCATTTGATTGACTTAAAAATCAATGTTACAAATGTCTTGCTCTCCTCCATCTGTGAATGTACCTATATACTGTATCTCGAGAACCGTAGGAGATACAGACATGTAGTTGGTACCAAATCGTTCGTAATGCTCAACTTTATGTTAACGTTCAATACATTTATGGGGCGTAAAATCAATGCATTTCAAGTTATGAAGTTATTACAACATTTTATCAGATATAAATGCCAAAAACTGTATTCAGCTACTCTTCTGAAACTGCTATCACACATTTTTGCATTCCTGGATGTCAGACGAACGTAATGATACCACATATGTCTTGTCCCTTTTGATGGCGGTAAATTGCCATTTTTTGCCTGGCGTCCCACGGACTATTCTGTTTTCAATGATGAAATGCTGTTGTTTTAGTGGTAACATAACTGTAGTTAGTTAGTAGCAGTAGTAGTGTTTCATTTTAAATATAAGTACTTTCATTTGAAATATCTTGGCTGTTTAGCATGGCATCATGTTCATGTTTGGGGGGGCAGACTGGGTATTTAGGGGGGCATTGCCCCCCCCCCCCCATACCCATGCTTAGATCCGCCCCTGCATGACTACTGGAAGTAGAGGAATGACATCTCGGGTTACGATGAGGCCGCTAAGCCGCCGAGCCGCTGGGCAGCCAGCCTCCCTGTGGACACGTATGGCATCGCTCCTGTGCAGCGTACAGGGCACTGTTTGTTGGCCGTGGCGCGCATCCAAGTACAGCCCCTCTCTGTCAGAGATGGCTCTGCTGTACGCTGATTTAGGGCAGGGGTGAGGGGGGCATGCATGGGCAACGATGATGATGGAGACAGCGCTACTATATTTGCACACTCACTCCAGAGGGCGACAATGCATGGTAGCATAATGTCGGATCAAAAATAACAAATCTACAAGCTCCAAATCTGTCACACTGTGTTGTGTTTATTTTTGCTATATTGGAAGTAAAAGGATATTCCACTTTCAAAAAAAGGTCTACTCAGTCTCATGTGAACACACCAGACAGTTTATAAGTTACTCTTTTCTTTATTTAGATATTTGATGTTCATTTTTGCTGCCTGAACGTTCTCCTATTACAAACTCATTATAACTTAAAAGTCCATTTTAACCAGACAGATTATTCAAAAACAACCCATATTTTTTCTGGTGAGTGATATTGTTCTCCTAATACGTGAGAGGGCCATAGAATTTCATTTACAGATTTCATTTATTTTAAAATATTGTTTTGGAAAAGTAAAAAGTTTTTTTAAAGTCCTGACAGGTTTGTGCTATTTTTGAATTGGAATACTTAAAAGTAGTTATTCTTTATTAAATTTCTAATGCATTTTGTAGAAAAAGCTCTGTGGCAGTGCGAAAGCACAGAGCCGTGGCAACCCCAGCCCAGAGCCTTATAGTGGGAGAGTTGCAATATTCCTGTTCACTCCTATGTCCCTGGGCGCTCGCGCTGCTGGAGGAGCATGGAGCCAACAGCACCCCATTCACACACCGTTAGCAACTGACATTCTCATGATACGGGGCGTCTCGCGAGACTGTCTGCGAGGCTGCAGCTGATTGCTATTGGGGATAGGAGTAGCAGCAGTATGCAGTAGGAGTATGCAGAAATGTGTTGGACTGGTATTTAATCCAGCGATAATGACTTTAAAACCCTTTATTTTAGTTGTTCTTTAATAATAGTACAACATAAACATTACAGAGACTGTAGTCGTGACTGAACGATACTTTAAAACAGTTGTCGTTTTGCATACGTAAAAATAGCTCATATTTGCGCCGTTCTTGTTGAAAACAATGTATTCCCAACTGCAGTTAGGACTCAGAGAGGCTCTGTATAGTCACGTGACGAACCACCGGACCACTCTGGTTTCTGACCCCTCAACATCGCAACTCTCCCCAGCCTAGACCTAAATTAGGGAACTCCAGGCACCTGTTGGATCTATCAGACTATCACACACCTGAACACTGATTAGAACAGTCCAACCTCTCACTCACTCACTCTCAGTTACACACACCTACAGTCCACACAGAAGCTCTATACTTCATTAGGACTCGATTCTTCCAGTGTGCTTAGGCCTACATGCTTAGATGTAAGTTTCCTTTGTTCCCTTTAAAGCTGTACTTTTAGTTGATGCCTTTGTTTACAATGAAGATGGTACTGTGTATTCGATGTTTTGGATATAATGTTTGCTTGCCAAGCTATGTGCCATGCTATGTGCATTATTCCCTATGCTGTACACAGTGTACAGTATGCTTATGTGAGTCAGTGTTTTTAGGTCAGACTTGATTTGTTTATGCTAGTTGTATATTGATCCTGAATGTTAAATATTTTGTGCATTATGATTGATGTCGATATTCCTATGTTTCTGTTGAGACCACACACTCTGAGTGTGTGCGTGGGTGCATGTGGGGGCGTGCTCGTCACCCGATCGTTGCTGTGGCTGTCAGGCAGAAACATTGAATATGCATGTTTTTTTTTTGTAAATTAATGCACAGCTTTGTTGTGTGTGGTGCAGAAATGGCAGAACTGCAAGCTCACTGCATGCCTAATTCCTGCATGGCGGCTGCTGGTATAGTTGAGTATGGTATTCTGTGCCACTCCGATACCACATCATTCATCACATGTGGATATTTAATTTACAGTCACAGTCAAGAGTCAAGACCTTGCTAACATAGTTGGGGAAACAGAGAGAGTAGTAGGTGTTAGAATAGAGGTCGGAGGTCATGGATAACCATATGGAGAGAGTGGGTGGTGCAGCACACTAATGAGGCCACTGACACCACCGCACTACTCACTGTGCTGTGAAAGACAGTGGTGTTCAAAGTGTAGGACCGGGGACCCCTGGGAGACCGCTACAGGTGCCAAGGAAATGATGTTCCTGATGAGATTCCTTCACGATTTTACGTTGGGGACTGATTTCTGCAGTCTCTTGCCTGTGGGCAGAATGTCGATAGAAAATCTTGCCGTTATTGACAAGGATGGTGAGAGACTGGGCAGTGGGCATGCTCAGTTGTTCATGGATTTCCCCATGTGAATAGAGAATACAGGTGGGCGTGTGGGATAAAGGCTCTGTAGAGCACCATCATTGGGTGCTTAGCTTGTCAATCAGATAGACGGAAGTGTAGTGTATACGAAGTGACAATAAACAAATATTACGTCAATAAACAAATGCATGAGCTATGAAATGACTATAGCTTATCAGTTGGTAGTGCTGCAGTCTGCTGCCTGTTTGCTGTCTTTTGACAGTTTTAACTACTTTTGACTTGTCTGGAGTCTCTAGACAAGTCTGTGTGGTCTGTAGATGTCACCTTTAAAATCGCCACGATGCATCTGTATATATCACCAGAGATGGGCTCAAGTACACGGGTGTGTAGTAAGGGCCACTTTTATCATCGTACATCATCATACATCATCTCAATCGTGTTCAATGTCAGTTGGCATTTATTGTCTGTGTTTGGACGAAGTTTGTGCACACATCAAACGCCAGGCGTGTACAGTAGGAGAGGCTCTATCGCCCCTCAAAAATAAGTATACAGTACGTTCCACTGAGTGTATAGCAGGTGCCAACCCGTAAAAGCATGAAGTTCTCAACAGGATGCTCCTTCTAGCAACACTGAGCAAATCCCAAACAAACTTCTCCAGGCCTTTGTGTGCATTTCAAGTTGTCTGCAACTTTGTTGACATTACTCTGTCTTTTTTTTTTCGGGAGGGGGAGCCAGTCAGAAGTCCACCACGCGTCGACTGAACTTTTTTTTTTTCTTTTTTGGGGGGGCTGGCATCTTAATAAATTTGCCGTGCCCGCCGGCCTATTAACATACCATGAATGATAATCATGTGAATTTAGGATACTCATTACATATGTATTACATGAATAGCAGGTGGGGTAATTTGAGTAATTTGTGGCCGGGCGTTTCGGAGGGGCACGGCGATGGATGATGGACGGCGGCGGCGAGGGAGGAGACAAGGCGAGCCTGGCCAGTGGATCTACTGCGGAGTAAGGAGAATTTAGGCTCGTCATAAAAGATTCCTCCCTGCCTCCTATTTCACCGCGACACTTTTATGCTTTTTTTATTTTCTACCTCATTGCAGCCGTGAGCTGCCTGCTGATTTACGCCCGGCTGGCAGCGGAGCGCGCTGGGCCTCGGGAGACGGTGCCCTCTACCCTTCTGGTTCTCTCCTGCTGTCTCCCTCTCTCTGTCTCTGCTTCTGTTTCTTTCTCTCTATCTCTGTGTATGGTCTCTCTGCCCATCTATGTCTCTCTCTCTCCCCATCTCTCTCTCTCTCTATGCTCCTAGTATCTTTTCTCTCTTCTTTCATTGTGGGCAAAGCTAGCAAAAGCCTCCCACACAATAGGTTGAGGCAGGCCCGGATGTGCACCCGCTTCGAGCGTTATCAGTAGATAAGATCGCAGTTAGTTAGTTTTCGTCAGCAGGACAATTTCGTCTCAGTATCGTCATGCTCTGCCGACCCATCTTGCAGTCTGTAGGATTCTTCCCGTTGATGATGCATAAGATGACGACTGCGATCTTATCCACTGATAACGGTCGAATCTGCTTGCGGTTAGGGTTAGAAAAGAGTAACCCTAACCCTAATCCTACTGTATATGCTGTATATGCGGTTGAGCGTCGGGAATTAGGCTTAGGGTTACGATTGGAGGGGGCTAGGGTTTTGCGTCTCGGAACAATGGGAGTTGGCAGAGCATGGCCATTCTGAGACAACTTGATGACAACAAGTTGCTGATGACAACTTAATAACTTATTATTATATTTTTTAAAGTGGGGGTGCCGTGATTTTTGTATTTTTTCCAATTTTGTACATGTTTAAGAGGTACAGTATGTAAATAGACCCCTTGGTGTGTTCCTTATGTGCAATGATGTCTTCCCTTTGTATTTAGGGTTTCTTCCTGGGGGCTGAACCTTTCCAGTTAAACGTGCCAATGAAAAAAACTTCAATATAGTGACATCACGTGCTCAGCCCCTCCCCTAACCCCTCCCCCTTTGTCATGCAACTAAAGCTGTGGGTGTGGCTTCAGTTCAGGTGGATCTCCACCCATCACCACCCACCAGGCAAACCAGGCATACTTAATGAACTGGTAGGGTGGAAACATAAAAATGACATTTTAACAAACACTGTACACTTTTTGCGAAAAAATCGTACTTTTCATACAACATTAATACCTGATGATCATGTTTTAGGGTAGAAAAAAATCATGGCACTCCATCTTTAACATAAAATCTGAGCGGTGTGCTTGTCACAGACATCCACAGAGCAATTCAGTCTGGAAACCTCAGCGCAGTCGCTGCCGGCTCCTTAAAGGGCGGCCTTGCCGTTGCGTTCACATGATTCACTTCACCCAATCACACACTCACACAAGCTATTTAAACTGCAAGTTAGCACTGCTCTTCCTGCTTGCTGTTGCTTACTCAATGACACTGCTGCTCTGCTTTCTGCTTAATCATTTTGCTGCTCACCCTCCTCCACCCCAGCTACCACCTGTAGATTTGGATCTGCCGTTTGGGTGCAGGGTACCCAAAAAGCTGATCCACTTCGTATATTTGAATTAAAATAGGTCTATGACATCAAAAATAATAAGCGCATTGGCATTGCGTTTTCCCAACTTGTCCCACACATGCAAAACTTGTGTCCCTCAAATGAACAGATCTGGTCACCCTACTCTCTCTCTGTGTCTCTCTTTGAACTGGACGGTTCAGGGCCGTTCCTCATCTCTATAACAAGACGTTAGGCTGCTGTCTGTGTGTGCGGTGGGTCATTATTCAACACACATGCTGTGGTGACACGCTCTCTCGCACGCTCTGGGGCCATCCCGTGTTCCCTTCCTTGTGCCAGACACACGCATATAGCAGGCACCACCACCGATCCATTTAAAGACGGGAGATGAGGAAGGACAGGATCACCGTGCATGGCAGGCAGGAACGCCACCACTGATTCAGAGTCAGTCATCGGTGACGCGGTGCGTCTCCAAGCTGCTCACATTTCATCTCAGAACCTCAGCCCATGTCTGATTTATGCCTAATGTCGTCGCAGACCTGCAAAACTGGCAACGCATTGCACATGCGCGACATGCTATGGTTTGCATACAGTAGAGGTTTTCAAATTTCAATCATTTTCATACCAGGGCCCGGTATTTATTCAGAATTTGAGCTACGGACCAACATCTGATGAAATTTTAGCCCCACAGACCCCAAAACCTAAAGATTTCTTTTGCTTTTGTCCACAATTCGGAGAAAACAAAACAGTCAATAATACAGATCAAAATGACCATTAATCTTTTACATTCCCTTGTTGTGTAGACTTGGGGTAATTCAAATGATGAATATTTTAACTCTTGAGAGCGTAAACATCAAACCAAATGGACCCATTTTTACGCTCTCAAAGAATTACATCTGGAGTTACATCTCCAAATTGTAATAGTCCCTATACCCTTTATTTCTGGTACTGCATGCCAAACGGTTGGCACACTGAGAAAATATGAAAAATTGTCTGACAATATAGACAATATACAGTAGTCTGTGTGGGCTGAGCACCTCTGGTGCATGACACACCAAAAAAAAAGAGAAAAAAATCACCTAAAAAGCAGCTGTGTTGCATTACGAATTACAATGTAGTTTGTATTTCTACTTTTAGCTATGCGTGATGCTGTCATGTGACCAATAAAACATTTTGATTGATGGAAGGAAACAAAACAGAAAGATGATTTATGAAGATGCACGATTTCTGCCCAACAGTGTATTATAGTGCAGCATGTCTCCACATATACAGTACTGTATATGGTGCAGTATCAGCCTTTTGTTGTCTGAATACATTGGCTGAGTAGCACGATTTATTGAATATTTCAGTGTCACTGCATAGCTCTACATGTATATGCCGCCTGTATTCGAACCAAAGTCTCTCCGTCTTGGGAAAACGTACAATTTCTGACGTACACGTATGATTCACAGTATTCAGATGCTTTCTGTGTTGTTCATTCTTAATGTAAGTCACTCTTGGATTAAGAGCGTCTGCTAAATGCCTAAACTGTAAATTTACAGGAGAAATATTAGTCTCCATGGTGCTGAAGGAGGGGCTATGCTAGTCTACTACATTCTTCACGTTTGACCCCACACAGAGAACTACAATCTCAGACGAGCAACCAAATGTAACCACCTGGATTTGAACTTAGCCCATGTGGAAAACCGAACATCTACCACTCAGGTGAATGTGAAACTCCCCTTTTATAGGAAAGCCATTTGGCTTATGGCCTTCAGGACTTCTCCGGGAAGAGAATTTTTACCGCCTCGCTGACTTGACCCCTCTTTTATACTTTAGATGTTTACCCACCATTAGTAGATTCAGGGTGCAAATTACCATATGCAGATCTCAACTTTCCCCGTGAATTCCCTTCCCTCGGGCCACGTGTTCGTGAGGCATTTTGTTTCACGTTTCACGGGAGATGAGAAGCTGTTGCTTTGCCGTGCTACAGCGATCACACTCGTACTTTGGTAATTGCTACACGGCAAAACGGCGACAGCATGAGTGCAGCGGCGGCAGGGATAGCAGGTACAGCGAGCACCGAGCGGCGGGGGGAAACAAAGGAACGCTGTAGCGCCGAGCCTGTCAAGACGTGATGAATGATAGATATATAGCGCTTAAAGTCGTCTCATTTCCATCTCTGCATGACGGGTGACTGACGGAGAAATATGTTGCCGCCTTGGGACGGGCGACTGAAAACGAGTGTGTTTCACAGATTGAAGAAACACTGCAAAAATCACTAGTTTAAATTGAACTCTTCAGAATGTATAGGAAATGGATATTTCCGGGTCCATTGTCAGAGTTGGATTTGAACTCAGCGTTTTACAGTGAACTGCTACTCTTATGAGGACCATTTTTGATTGATTTTCTACTGAATACATTCTTTCCCTATAGTCCTTAAAGGCTGATTCCGCCCATTTCTGACATATTACTATCCCATTAATATACCTTAGAGATGTTGTGTGGACGTGGTAAAAAAGAACTTCCCTCATTCCATGTTTCCTAGAAATGGAGGTCTGAAAAAAAACATTAACATGGTGAAACACAACTACAACATCAAGCTGTGTTTCACCATGTTAATGATTTTTGTTTTATCTGAGTCTTCCATTTGTACGCTCTCAGAAAAAGATTTGAAAATAGGTGGAATTCCTCTTTAACATTATAGCGGCACCACCCAGTCCCAACTCACCATTACAACATCCCAGTTATTAGGCAGATTTCTATCATTCGTTTCGTATTCCACAATGTCCTCCTCCACTCCATTGGGATGCATTCAAAACAAAAAATCTCCTTGCTGTTTTCTCAAAATAATCCATTCTTTGGTGAAAAGCACCCTCCATTTAGAACCTTTTGACTGCGTCGTGGGCAAAATTCCACTGATTGTTACATGGGAGCAAACCAAACAACCTTACTCCCAGAGAAGCCGGGTGAGACGTCCCGTTTCACATCTAAGTGGAAAAACACTGGAAGTTCTTGACTGTATGTATATCATGGCAGTACCTCATATGACCAAGAGGTTGGTGTCAGGAGTGTTAAAAAGTGGGAAGCAAAACGGCAAAAAATCTGATTCTCATCAGAATCTCCCTCATCTTCCACGTCACCCCTTTTTAACTTATTTTCATATAATTGACCCTTACTAATGTTCATGATAACATACTGTACCTTTTGGTCTCATAGGAGGGCTGTGGGCAGTTCAGAAACCTGCCCACCACGTACATCATCTTTAGGCAGATTTTTTTAATAACCAAGATGAGAATGATGGCTTCCATTAATGTATTACAACTTTTCAGGAATAGAAGGCCCAGATTTTCTACTAGCTTAGATTCCCAATCGATGATGCACATGCATGGGGGACAGTTATCTGAACTGCCCACAGAGACGGCCACAAAACTGTGGCCTTTTAACATGTACATTAGCGAGAGCCAATGACGGCTGAAAAGTGGTGACGTGGTCCTTTAACAGTTTCATCATTTCTATATACAGTGAACAGAAAAATCCCACTTAAAACACGCACACACATCACATCCACACACACTACACACACACAACAGTTCACTGCTCCTTGATTGCCTTTGAATTATTGCCGCACGGGGGTCTGCTTTGCATGGGGACGGACTCAACGGAAACACTCCTGCCACTGACGCTGTTTGTTCAGGTCGGCGTTTCACACTCTCTGAGTTAAACCAACACCAGCGTGCACTGCAGAGGACACGGCCGCCATGTGTCTCTTTTCTTGATGTAGGCAAGCAAAGAGTCGAGTCAAGGGGCTGTGGGCACTGACGGGGGGAGGGGAGGCAGGGGGGTGGGCTCCCGATTTGTCACGCCCTGTGGGTTTTATTGTTTCATAAATATTGAGGAGCAAATGCTGACATTGGCCCACATTTTCTTCTTCTTTTTTTTTTTTTTTTTGCAAGCAGCACCCGTGATCACAGGACCTGCGTTGCAATGTGTAGCGGTTATTTAGCACTGCAGGGAATTCCCCCATGTGGAGAGAGAGCTAGGTGGCTTCATTCTATCTCTCTCTCTTAGAGACAGCCTGAAGGTCATTTTGCGATTTCGGCGTACGGTCGCGACCATTTTCTAAAAGGTGGAAGGAGTTTTTTTTTATTATGGATCCCACCCCGATTATCTGGCACAGAGGTTTTATGAACCAATCAGAGCATGTGCATCCTTTCAGGCAATGGGAAAGAGAGAGAGATGACATTCAACGCATGGCCGGTTTATTTACAATATAGTCGCTTGCTAAAAAGTGAGCATTTCTGACTGTAACTGACTGTAACTATTTACAGGAAGTGAAATCGTTCACATTTTGACATGTATTGTCGCAGGAGGGTCGTCTGCATACTGTAACGGTCACGACTGTTTTGCATAGCAGTTGACCGTTTAGACTAACAGTCGCGATGGTTTGCATAATGGTCGAGGGTTAAGGTTGGGTCCGGGCATAGGTTGCAACCTTTTTAAAAAAATGGTCGCAACCTCTGCTGCGGTCGCAAAAAGATTCCGCCCCTTGTGCTCTCTCTCTCTCTCTCTCTGTCTCTCTCTCTCTCAGTATACAGTACATGCTGTGTATGGTGTTCTATAGGTGGGGCGCTTGCAGCTTACGATAACGGTTCATCCTGCCATGGCGAAAAAGCAGCCGTATGGATCTAATATCTGGACGAGGCTGTGCTGTTGCTACACTAATGACTCCTGTATAATGCGGCACTTAAAATGCATGAGCAGACCCTGAGTTATCTGTAATTGGCCTCCGCTAGAGCATGTCTGCTTCCCAGAACTTCCATTTAGTGTGTGCTTGTGTGCCTGCGTGCGTGCGTGTGGTGTGTGTGTGTGTGTGCGTGTGCGTGTGCGTGTGTGTGTGATATGCTCTACTCACTAAGAGGAAGAAGATGGGAAAAAAATCACTGATTAGTGATTTCATACTGATACTCACCAGTGGCGGCTGCAGGATTTATTTTTTCCCTGGGCGGGGGGCTATTTGACTGGGCGATTGGATCTACAAACCCCCCCCCCCCCCCCCCCCCCCCCCCCCCCCCCCCCCCCCCCCCCCGCCGCCACCACGCAGCGAAGGCGGCTTTAGCCTATAATGACACTTGGCTACCCCCTCCCTTGTGTCACCCCTTGCATTGGAACAGGGTCCCTCTACAAGTCTCTGTAGGGACTTGTTTAGTCAAAGAAAAAATACAAAACACCAAAACTGTGTGGATGATGATGCACTGGCAGTCTACAACCACATTGAGATTATTTGAAATTTTGAATAAACCACTATAACTATCTAATTGGTGGATTCACTTTCTCTCATTTCACTTTCTATTTTCACATCACTTTCAGATCCCAGACCCCAAGGACTCCTTGAGGGTCCCCAGCTAAATGATGATGAGTTAATATAAACCAAATGGATCCTTATATGTAGCTTTGAATGTGCAAATGTAACCAATTGGAAACACTTCTCTCAAAGTTAAGTGTATACAAGGGAGTCCCAGAGCTATTAAATGGGGCTCTGTAGACTAATCTATGTATACTGAGGATCCTTGAAATGGACCAACGTTTTGTTGGTCAAATTGAAGAAATGATGTCATCAAGTGGTGTTTCACCACGTTAATATTATTTTCAGACCTCCATTTCTAGGAAATAGATTGGGGGAACAACACAACATCTCTAAGGTGCATGTTAATGACATAACATGTTGGGAATGGGTGGATTTCCCATTTGGGTGGAATTCCACTCACTCACTCACTCACTCACTCACTCACTCACTCACTCACTCACTCACTCACTCACTCACTCACTCACTCACTCACTCACTCACTCACTCACTCACACAACACACACACACACACACACACACACACACACACAGCCCCGTTGCGTTCAAGATGAAGGGGGAATGCAACGGCAAAAAAAACGCAACGGCAACAGGACTAAGCAACATCGTGCATCAGCCACTTTACAGCAAATCCGTCTTTTCTGTGCAGTCTGGAGATTGCGGCGATGGAACACCAAAATAATTCCTCAATGGTGCTTGCTTCTTGGACATTTAGACGAGAGTTTAGATGTAAGTTAGCAGAATACTGTGTCAGTGTGTGCTACTACGACTAGCATGGATGATCGAGGAAGGAGACAGCTGTGTTTGTTTGGCCACTGGCCAGTGCCAGTGTTGCCAACTGCCAAAATCCAAAATGCATTAGTGTCACTTCAAAAACGCACTAGAATGCATTAGAATAAAATTAACACACTACAGTGAAACCAAATGGACCCTTACGCATCCAATAGGTTGGGGCTTGGTTGGTTGGGATCTGGTTGGGGTGTGGGAAAAAGTTAAATATAGTGACAAATGAGTCAGGTTGGCAACACTGGCCAGTGCACCCATGTGTCCACAAGACACGGTGTGATTGGCCAGTGGGGGCAGAGCCATCTAGTTGCGCCATTGAGGGGTCAGAAACTGAACACTCGAACTGCTATTCATGCAGCCTGAATAGGGACAACTGGAGTTGAAAATACATTGTTTACAACATAGAGGAGCCGCCATTGGACTGGCCCAATGAAGTGAACAGAGTTGGCGAAAATCTATATATACCAAGACTTCTGGCCATAAACAATATTATAATTATAATTAATATTGTATTCGTTCTTTTCGTACCTGGGCAGACTTCATAAATGACTGGGCGCCCGCCCAGCCACGCCCAGCCGTGGATCCGCCCCTGATACTCACCAGCTGAATGTTCGATAATGCTGCTGGTTTGCTCCATCACTTAAAATGGATTTTCTTTTGTCTTCTTTTGGTTATAGCTCTGTGCTAATTGCACAACAGAGGGAAAAAGGGCAACTTACTCAGGCATGAGATGATAGGAGGAGCACAGAGGTGGATCCAGGCATGCCGGGGGGGGTAGAGGGGGGTGTGGAGGTCATTTAAGCTGTGGTGGTGGAGGCAGAAAGATAGTGCTGACTTGGCCCAGAGAGAGAGAAAGAGAGACGCCCCCCAGCAGGGGCGTAGCTAGCAATTGTGGGCCAAAGCTTTTCCACGTGGGCCCCCCTTTCCCGGCGGCGTCAAAGGGGAATTTCACCCATTTTCAACATTTTTTCTGAGAGTGTACAAATGCAACCAAATGAACCCTAACGGGTTCATTTGGTTCCATTTGTACACTCTCAGAAAAAAAGAAGTGTCTATAGAAATCCATTAACATGATGACATACATCTTGATGATGCCATCAAGATGTGTTTCATCATGTTTTTGTGGTTTTTCTTCAGACCTCCATTTCCAGGAAACACAGAATGGGGGGGAAACGTTTTTATCATGTCCACCCAGCACCTCTAGGTTATACTAATGATATTAGAATGTTGAAAATGGGTGGAATTCCCCTTTAAAATGCTTCAATCTGGTGCACTTTGAGATCAAATATTTTTCATAATATAATCAATACAAATAAAACCTAATTAATGCAAGCTTTCAGTGGGCCACTGGGCCCCCCTGACTTTGGGCCCCCCTACAATTGTCCCCCGTGTCTACGCCCGTGCCCCCCATGCAGGAGAGATCCTCTATCTGTCCTGTATGATCCCCTGTGGAACATGTTCACCTTCCACCACAAGCTTTTCTGTGGTCAACGTTTGCACAGTCAGCACTATATGACCACAATGTTAAGCTGTGGCCCCGGCTACAATAGACCTGTCAGTAAGCCCCGCCCTCTCCCCAGTGACCACCCAAGGCCAGGGGCGGATCTAGGCATGGGCATTGGGGGGGGGGGGGCAATGCCCCCCTAAATGCCCAGTCTGCCCCACCAAACACGATGGCAAGAAAAACAACCCAAGATAATTCAAATTAAAGTGCTTCTATTTAAAATGATCTGAAACACTAAACCAACAGCATTTCCGTAACAGAAAATGGTATGGGTGTGGCTTCATCGCCCGTGGCGCGAAGCAACACAGGCGATCATTCTGCCGATTTTTTTTTTTTTTAAACAATGTGTTTTTGAAAAAAATATTTATATTTTTATTATCTGGAGTGCTGCCAAGCACTTCCCTTAGACGATGTACAAGATGTGTGTGTGTGTGTGTGTGTGTGTGTGTGTGTGTCTGTGTGTCTGTGTGTCTGTCTGTCCCTGCCTGCATGCGTGGAGTCATGTTGATGTTGCCATGTTCAGAGAAACAAGCACAATGGGACGAAGTGTGTATTGTTGATGTTGCCATGTTCAGAGAAACAAGCACAATGGGACGAAGTGTGTTTTAGTATACTGTAGCCACACACGCAGCACTTCATTTCACACGGGTGTGATTTTTATTATCTGGAGAATGATGGCTGACATTTTTGCAGTGCGACTTTTCAGGAATAGAAAGCCTGCAGTTTCTATTAGCTTGGATTCCACCATTGATGATGTCATTGGAAGAAGTTTCTGAACTGCCCACAGCCCTCCTGTGAGACACAGACTGAGTAGGGAAAAAAAATGTATTTTATCATGTACATTAGTGAGGACCTATATGAAGATACGTTGAAAAGTGGTGAAGTGGTCCTTTAATGGTATGGCCGCATACATAATTGGCATCATATTATGCCAATTATGAAAATTGCTCAACATATGCAAGTTAAGCATCTGGCAGTTTCTACATGCTGAAGGGAACCCTACTCTAACATTTCTAACATAAAACTTTGGTGTAACTCAACATGCCTGGGTTCACTTTATGGCAAATGGACTAACATGTCATCCTGACAGTGTCTGCTGCTTGCTGCGTAGCAGCATGCCAGTAATGGGGTCTCTGAAGAGCTTTCAGCCAAACCCCTCCTGTCAGCGTATGTGTGCTGGTTGCTGCTGGGAGCAGTGTTGCCAACTTGGCGCATTTGTCATTATACCGTATTTGGCTTTTTCCAGACCCCCCTAGTGGCAGAATTAGTGAAAAACTCCTGGTGGAAAATGTAGTGCTTTCTTACTGGTGAGTTGGGGCCAGAGATAAAACCCTCATTTTTCACCATTTTTTCCTCCTATGATAGAGTCCTCCTTCCTTCCTAGAAAGGACCATTGGTAACCAAATGGACCCTTTTAGATCTGTAACTCTTGAGATCGTAAAATAAAACCAAATGGACCCTCACGGGTCCATTTGGTTTCATTTCACGCTCAAGAGTTAAATTATATTTAAACATCTGAATGACCTATAAGAAAATGTAAAAGAATTGCTATTTTGACCCAACATTTTGCCAGTTATCTCTCCTAAATTAGTTCGAGAGACGTAAACTCAACATCAAATGGGGATCCTCTTTGGCTAAAATGCAAAATAAATAGTGGGCCCTGGTATGAAAAT